>JAWLST010000026.1:0-415230 GCA_037043885.1 Penicillium goetzii
GGGGGGGGGGGGGGCGCCCCCCCCCCCCCCCCACCCCCCCCCCCGGGGGGGGGGGGGGGGGTGGGGGGGGGGCCACCCCCCCCCCTATTCTAAGGCAGTCGCAACTATATAGTAAGATAAATTAATAGATATATCGAGTTAGATTAAGCCGCTGGGCGACGCAATTAACCTGCGCAGCACCTAGGGGGTTAAGGGGGGTTTCCCCCCTATGGGGTCTAGGGGTGAAACCCCTGGGCGAGGGTCTAAGGGGCCGCAGGCCCCTGGTAAGTCTAGTAAATAAAGGAATAAGTTATATAATTTCTAGATTAATATAATCCTAGAGATCTTATATAGTAGCCTAATCTTTAATAATAATATATTATTAGAGTTAATAAGTATTATTCTTAAGATAGAAATAAAGCTAGAAGAATTAAAGATTAGATAATTTATTATTTATAATAAAAATAACTAACTAATAAAAGTAAAAGAAAGAGAAAGATAAAATAAATATAAATTTAATAGAGACTTAGACTTATAACTTTTAGTATAGAGAGTCTTATATAGAATAATAAGAAGAAATTATATTATTTAGGGATAAAAAGTATACTAAGAAAGAAAAATAGTATATTTTATAGTAAAATAATAAAAAAAGAAAGATAGTAAGAGAGTAATAATAATATTAAAATCTAGCTATTTAGCTAAAGAAGAATAATAAGATTTATATTTATAATAATATAAGACTAGATAAAGTAAAAAGTATATAATAGGATAGTAAGAATATAAGGAGTATTCTATAGGCCCTAGAAATACTATCTAAATATTAATATTAGATAATATCTATAGAAAGAGAGAGATACTACCTTAGTAAATATAGAGGATTCTAATAATTATATTAAAGATTATATAACTTATAATTTTAAGGATACTTATAATAGGTTATATAATAGAGGATATATAATATAGATAGTCTATAATTATAAGGGTACTTATAGGAAAGGAATAATAAAAGTAAAGGATACCTTAGGAATTAGATAGAAATATAGAATAAGGTATAAATATAAAAGGAATAAATAATCCTTACCCTAATAGGCCTAAGAGTATATATATACTAATATAATAATACTAACTATAATCATATTAGCTTAGAGTTTATAAAATATTATTATTTTTAATAAGTTAAGAAAATACTATTAATACTTTAGATAATTAAAATATTTATTATTCTAATTTATAATATTTAATCTATATTAATTATCCTTATTAATTATTAAGATATTATAAAAATATTTACTTAATCTTATATTATAATTACTTATAATCTAAGGAATAAAGAAAGCTTTATTTATTTATTTATTTGTAATAACTTTTAAGAATTATCTTATTTATTTACTATTATTATTAGATAATTTCTAGTTTAATATAAGAATAAATTAAGTTAATATTATTAATTTATATAAATTTATTAAAAAGGACTATAGTATTACTATATTTTTTATTCTTATTATATATTTTTATAATTTTAGATACTAAAGGATAATAACCCTAAATTAATAATAAAAGAAAAGGAAATCTAAATCCTTATTAAAATTAAAGAACTTATTAATATATTTAATTATAAATATAATAAGATTATTTTATTTTATAGATCTTTAGATTATATAATTAAAATAAAGCTAGATAAAAAAGTATTTTTTAGTTATATTTATTAATTCTCTAAATATAAATTAAAAATACTAAAGGATTATCTAAAAGAGAATAAGAAAGTTTATTAAATTTAATTATCTAAGAGCTTAGTAAAGGCTCTAATTTTATTTACTCTTAAGTTAGATAAAGATCTATATTTTTATATAAATTATTATAGATTTAACTATAGAATAATTAAGAATTATTACTCTTTATCTATTATTTTAGAGGTTCTTAATTAAATTTAAGAAGCTTAGTTTTTTCTAAATTTAATATTTAAAGGGATCTTCCTAGAGGATCTTCTCTCTTATTTACTAATTAGGATAGCTAATTCTAGGACTAGCCCTTTATTAGCCTATTTAGGCCTTTCTCTTTTTTTCTTTCTTTCTTCTTCTTTAGATAGTTCTTATAGTAGTTTAAACTTTAATTATTCCTTATTCTCTATCTACTTCCTTATATAGTAGCGTTTAATATATTATTAGGTTCTACGCTTGATTACTCTTTAGCTAATTTAATTTTAATTTAAGACTAACTCTTAATTCTAATAATACTTAATCTAGAGGTAATTTAATCCTTAATCCTAAGTTAATTCTAATATTAATAATCTTTAATTTTATATAAGTATTTTAACTAGATAACTATTAATATAAATCTATAATATAGTTTATTATTCGCTGAGTTACCTATTATAAGGATAGATTATAGTAACTTTATAGTAAATATATCTATAAGGACTATTATTACCTAAATTACTAATATTCCTAAATATTATACCCTTTATATAATTAATTCTCTTCTAGATCTAAATTTATTAAGTATTTTATAATTAATATATAAAAGTTATTAAAGAATAATAACCTCTTTATTATTCTTTATAAGTATACTTCTCTATAAAATCTATAAAGATAATATAATTATAATTACTATAAGATATATAAAGTATAATAAGAATTATACTAGAGTAGATAATTTTATAATAATAGATCTTTTTAAACTATTTAATAAATTAATTAATAAACTCGAAACTATAAAGATCTTCTATATAGCTATATTAATTAAGCCTAGTAACTCTAATACTAATTCTAATTCTAATTTAATTATAAATAATAAAAATTATAATAATAAAGACTTATTATTAAAGAATATATCTTTATCTAGGTATCCTTAGGAGATTAATAAATAGATTAATAAATAGAGAAATAGTAAACCTTAATATACTCTAAATAGGTATTATACCTTTTAAAGAAGACCTAGCTATAAGATTAGGGAATATATATATTTATTAATTAAATATTATTTCCCTAACTAATACTTAGTAAAAGGAATTTAGCTTCCTTATTTATAGAAGAGTTATAATAATTCTAATACTTTAAGATCTAATTAATAGTAAAAGATATATAATAATTAAATCCGAAAAGATAATACTTTAAACCCTTTACTAAATACTATATTATTAGCTCTATCTTTATTAGTCTTATTAATCTAACTTATTATAAACTAACTAACTATAGTTCTATAATTACTAATAATATCTATAACTTTACTAAGACTAATAATATAACTAATAATATAACTAATAATATAACTAATAATATAACTAATAATATACACTAATAATAGTATAATAATTATTAGTAAGAGAACTAGAACTTCTATCTACTATAGTAGTATATATAATAGAACTTTACCTATAGTATTTAGATACTATAGATAATTTATTATTATTAATACTTAAAGAAGATCTTAACCTATTCTGTAATTCGATAGATAATAACTTTATAATAACTATAGTTAATAATAATAATTAGTTTAATAATATAATTCTCCTAATAAAAATAAGAATATAATTTTAATTAAGATAGATTATTATAATCTATTATATATATTAGTAGAGTAGATTAAATAATACTAATTCTATTTTTAATGAATATAATTACCTAAACTTAAAGAGAATAGATTATAGATTTAGGTACTTCTTATATAATTTATATTAATAATAATATAATTATTTATTTTAAATTATATAAAGATAATCTATATAAATACTAAACTTTAGAAGGCTAGATACTTATTATAAAAGATTAAGTATTTATAAGAATTAATTTAGTATTCCTTAATAAAGTTATTAATCTTACTATAAAATATAAATATATACTAGAAGGCTTATTTAATCTCTTATTAACTATAAGAACTTATTATAATTATAGAATAGGTTAGAAGGATTAGAAAAATACCTTTATAAACGCTTATAATAAATTAATTATTATAATATATATATACTAAAAGAGAGATATACTATTTTTATATATAATATTAATTTAATCTTTATAATCTATAAAAGTAAAAGTCCCTATAATAGTTTCCTAAGTATACTTCCTTATAATAATTATACTAAAGCTTATATATTTTAGATTAGGCTATATTAGCTAACTAATAATAATAACAAATTATTTTTAAGTTAGTAAAGAGGTATAAAGTAATAACTTATTTAATTATAATATAATTCTTACTAAAAAGTAAAATTATATAAGATTAATTTATATATGACTTAGGAAAGAGTGATAAAATCTTAATAATTTATTTATATTAATCTTTAATTATATAAGTCTATAAGTACTAGTAGAATAAATTATTTAATAGTAATCTATAATAATAATACCTAAAGATAATAATCTTTACTAATTAAATCTAAAGATAAAGCTTCTCCTATATTAAGTAAAAAAGTAATAGTTATTTTTAATATTATAAAATATTAGCCCTAAGAAGTTTAATAAGATAGTAACTTAGCCTTAAGAATATAGTCTAAGTAGATTAAAGAAAAAGGTATATTAATATTAGCTTTAGTATTATATATTTATAAATAGAATAGTATTACTAAATTTATAGGCTATATTATTATATAATTCTTTATAACTTTAATAATCTTTACTCCTAAAGCCCTAGCGTTTTTATAGCTAGAGATACTAATAAGTTTAATATATATCCTTAATAGAATTCGCTATCTAAGCTAAACTAAATCTTTAATTAAAAAATAGAATAAAGAATTATATCTTTACTAATTAGGCCTAATTTATCTAGGATTCCTATAGATATAGTACTTAAAAGCTTATATATATATCCTAAAACTATAAAGACTCTAAAGTAATAAAATAGCTCCTTATATATATATTAGTTACTTAGTTAGCTATAAAGAAGAGAATAGCTATATTTATAGAATTTATAATCCTTTAAAGAAGTAAGTAGTTCTTTATTATAATATAGTCTTCTAGGAGAAACTATTATTATTAAGAAAAATCCCTAAACTAATTAAATAATAAAAAGTCTTATAAGAGATATAATCTTATATATCTTAGTAAATAATAATTATTAAGGAAAAGATCCCTAAATAAAATAGTATATAAAACGATATATAAGCGTTAGTCCCTAAATAAGCTATATAAGTAATAGTCTCTAAAACTATATTAGTAGAAGTATAAATTAAAAGGAGAAGATAATTATAACTAATTTTACAAAAGCTAACTAAATTAAATATTTAAATAATTACTTATACTATACTAGTTTAATCTATAATTACGAATTTAATAGTTAGATAATATAATATATAAATAATAGTATCTATTATACTAATTATATTAAGAATAGTACTAATAATAGAATAATAATTACTTATTTCTATAAATTTACTAATTTTAATAACTTTATAAGATCTACTATTTTAATAAAATAAAGATATTTTATTAATTACCTTACTACTATTGTTATATAATCTCGTTATAAAGTCTTGGATTCTTCTAAAGTTCAGGCGAAAGCCTACTACCTAAATCTACCGCGGTCACCTAATATTACGTAGTATACTATAATAATACCTAAGCAAAAAAAAGACAGCGCCCTCGCTTGTTATAGAAAGAATCTAAAGTTAATAGTAAAAAATATATAGCTAAGTCTATACTAAGGCAGGACGTAAGGTTAAGTCCGCGCTAAGGTAGGATATAAAGATACGTATTACTAAAATACGTATAGCTAAAAGAATAAAGTGTGCTTTTTTTTTTTTGTTTTATTATATAATACTATATAATTTCTTAGACGTACTTAGGTTTATTATATTCGTCGGTATCCGCTAAGGAGTCTAGGTCTAAGACGTCGAGGCTTCGGTTACTAACCCGAGCGCGATTATCCTCGATCTCACGCAGAAGATCCTCGCGGAATTTACTAGCTACGTCGAAGTCGGCATCGCTTATATCTAGGAAACTGTTAATGTCTACAATTACCGCACTTCGCACGCGTAGGTTAACCGCAAAATATAGATATTGAAGTTGGACTAAGTACTAGTCGATAAGCGTAGCGCCGCGCTAGTTCTCCGACGCGCGCTATTAGATAGCGTCGATATAGTCGTTAGTGCGATCCTAGAATATATTAACGCGCGCTCGGAAAACCGGGTTCGTTTAAAGGGCGTCGGTAGCCTATTAGGGCGTCTAGTCTTCCTCTTTGCATTGCGTATTAATAGCTCCGGCGATACGCGCGACCCTCACGAAGGAGTCTAAAAGTATTCTATCGCGTTCTCTAAAAGTAGACGCGGCGATTTCGCGAAAGATACAGATAAAGCGGGTATCTATAGGTCCTTCCTAGGGTTGCGTAGGATCAATAGGGTCAACGGTCATTTTTTCCGCGACGATGTGGTGGATGTTGTCGGGATCGGCGGCCTAGATATTTTAAGAGCTTAGATACTACTTATCTAATTAATTAAACTATAAATAATATAAGGATTATTACTTAAGACCCTAATAAAAAGATTTAGTAAAATTTATAATCCTAATAGATTAATCCTAATTATAGAAAATTATTATAAATAATAATCTTAATTATAATATTAATATACTCTTACTCTATTACTCTCTAAATTAATTACTAAAATAATTCCTTTATTAAATATAGATCTAATATCTATCTATATCTTATTAATTATTATTTATAAGAGAAACCTTATTAATTAATCTAATTATAATAATTTTAATAAATCTATTAGTTACTTCGCTTTAAATAAAAATCAATATTAATATTAATAGGACTAATCTAAAGATTAGAAAGACTTTTATAATTATACTAATTAAGCTATAGAATAACTAGATATACTACTAAAGATTATATATAATCTTAAGAAGATAATATTTTATATTATTCTAGCTCTTTTAAAGAAGATAAGGAAGTTATAGGGCCTAGTATAGTTAATATTATAACTAAGAAAATTAGATCTAGTATCGTAGATATCCTAAATATCTATCTTTAAGTAATAAAAGCTATTTATATAGATTATTAGCTATAAGTAGAGAAAATCTAATTAGATAAGATTACTATAGCTAATATAATAATATTAATACTAAAATCTCTAAAGAGTATATTAATTCTTCTAGGAAAATAAGCCTATAATTTAAAAGAAGATAGTAATAATTATATTCTTAAGTTCTATATATAATAGGTAATATATAGTAATTACTAAATACCTAGAGTAGACTTCTAACTAGATAAATAATATACTCTAGTAGTTTCTAATACTATAATAAAATTATTTTTATTATTAGTAGCTATTTAGAAATATTAACTTAAATACTAAGATATAGTCGCTATATATCTTAATATAGTATTAGATAATAGAGTAATTTTTAAAAGGAACTAATTAGCTATAAGTATTATAGTACTAATAGTATTAAATATATCTACCTATTAAATTAAGCGCTCTATAGTCTACGCTAAGTAGGCTATATATAGTATAATATTTATATAAATCCTAACTATACTATCTATATCCTAATTTATATAAATAATATATTAGTATTAAGATATAATAATAATATTACCTATATTAAGAAAGATATATTAACTAAGAGGAAACTAAAAGAATTACTCTTTATAATATTTTTAGGTTATAATATTATCTATAAAAATAATTTAGTAATTTTTATAAACTAATAAGCTTACCTATTATATCTTATCTATAATAAGGGCCTATAAAATACTAATCCTACTATAATTCTAATAAACCTATTATAGAAAATAACTAATAAGAAAAATAGTAAGATTAATAAATTAATATATATATAAAAGATAGGGAAGATTAGGTAGCTATTAATTAAAGTACGCCCTAATATTATATATACTATTTTAAAATTATAAAGATATAGCGATTCCCTAAGGAAAATTAATATAACTATATATAAAGATCTCCTATAATACTTTACTAGTATAATTAACCTAGGAATCCTATTTAGAAAAGACTTAACTAGAGAATTAGAAAGTTATATTAATTCTTTATATATAAATATAGAAGATACTAAATTAATAAAAGCCTATATCTAGTTCTTTACTAAAGTATTAATTTCCTAGTTATCTAATAGATAGGAAATCGTAGCTATATTATCTATAATAGCTAAATACTATATAATAACCCTAATAGTAATAGATAGTATCTATCTTATAAAATTAGCTAGTAAGCTTAGATTATATATTATACTAAATTAAGATAAAGACTTTAAAAATAATTCCCTATTAACGCTCTACGATAATTCTAATAATACGATTACTATAGTAATAGATATAAAGATTATACCTAAATTAAGTTAGATTAGTACTTACTACTATTTTATATAAGATTACTTAAGGAAAAATTTAATTATACTTATTAATATACTAAGTAAAGAGAATATAATAGATATCCTAATAAAGGCTAAATCTTATCTAATTTTCGAAGAGAATCGAGAGTACTTACTATATAGAAGAAGCCCCTTAAACAAAGAGCCTTTATTAGCTAAACTAGAATACTAAGTAAAACTATATATATATTAATTAAAAATTATTTTTAGCGCTACTCCTATAGGGGGTATAATAGAATCTCCCTATAGGATCTTCCCTCTTATTTACTAATTATAACGGCTAATTCTAGAACTAGCCCTTTATTAGTCTATTTAGGCCTTTTCCTTCTTTCCTTTCTTTCTTCTTCCTTCGATAGTTCTTATAGTAGTTCGAACTAAGATTATTTCTTACTCTATCTACTTCCTTTACGTAGTAGCGTTTAATACGCTATTAAATATACTAAATCTTATCTATAAGAATCTTTAAATTATTATTTAATCTACTAAATCTATCCTTATTAACCCTCTTTACTATAATTTAGAAGACCTAATCTAATATATTAACTAATTAATCTAGGAAATAAAGACTACTAACTAATTAGTAGTCTTATTAAGCTAAATATTACTAAGTAGAGATATTCTACTATATTTTAATAACCTTAAGGATATATAAATCCTATATTATTAGGAAAGGAAAGGCTAGTATAAGGTCTTTAGAGACTAAATAGCTATTAGGAAGACTACCTTTATAGTAGTTCTATATAGTATATACTATATAGTTCTAACCCTTAGACTAATAAGATATATATAGTCTTATATATAAGGAATATTAGCTAACTACCTATAAATATAAAGAAAATATAAATTAGCTAGTTAATTACTAAATAAAAGATAGAGAAGATAAAGTCTTAGTATATAAAGCTAATTATTAAATTTAGCTTAGCTAACGTAGCGAATTATATAATTTACTAAGATCTTTCCTTATATAGTAAACTATATAATTACTAATATTTTAATAGTAGCTATTAGCTATAGTAGTATTTTAATTACTAAGAATATAGCTATAATACTAAGGATTATACTTATATCTATAATTAATCTTAAGCTTAATTAGGAATAATAGTAGTAACTAGCTTAATAGCTAGGGCTAAGGCTAGAGCTATCTCTATTATTAGTAAGTAGAAAGTAATAGGGATTACTATAAATACTATATAATTAAAGATAGTAGTAATAGAGAAATAGATATTAAAATAGATCTTAATAAAGTATCTACTAGAGTAGTAATAAGCTAAGCTATTATATCCTATAATAGTAATATTCTATTACTAACTTTAGCTATAATATTAACTATATTATAAGTAACTAGATTCTTATAATCTTAATCTCTACTAACTAGAGATCTTACCTACTTATAGTATATATATATCTCTATTAAGATAATTAATCTAATATCTAATCTACAAATCCTCTTAGGTAAGTAAATAAGAATTATCTACTAACTAGCTAATCTAAGAGTAAAGAAATAGAATAAGAACTATATATATTATATCCTCTTAATATATAGTCTCTTAAATTAACTAGCTAATAGAAATAATCGAAAAGTAGATAAATCCTTTATAAATTAGATAGTAAACTAAGCTAATTAGGTAATAAATTTACTATTATACCTAAATTTACTAAATCTACTACTCTAAAGTCTATTAGTACCTAACCTATAGAGAATTAATAATAAGATCTATATTATAAGTATTATAGATAAATATAATAAAATTAAAGTATATAGTAATAATATATCTCTTTAGTAAGGAATAGGTATAAAGCCTTAAGATCCTAGCTATCTTAGAACCTTAGATTTAGGATTTTAATAATAAAAGTAGTAGTAATATAATATAGATATATTTATATTAGTAAGAAGATTAATATATAAATCTAGTTAATTAGATATTACTTATATAATTATAGTATCCTCTCTTTTTATATTATACTAAGACTAGTATATCTATATAATATCTATATAGTAATTAAGAAGTTTAGTAATAATATATATAAGTAAGTAGTAAATATAGCTACTACTAGAAGAGTCCTTAAGACTCTTTACTAATAGCTTAAGCCCTAACCTAGAGATTATTATATAATTATAGATAATTTTAATCTTTATTACTCTCTTTAGTTAAAGAGTTATATATATCTATATAAGATTAAGTAATATAATTAATCTTTTATAGGTCTTAGACTCTCTTACTAATTATTATAAGAAATATTAATAGTAAGAGGATCTTTTATTTAGTAGGGATTACTATTTAATTTATATTAACTTTAATATCTAATAAAATCTTTTATCTAGTATAGAGAAATAATAATAGAAAGAAGCTAATTAAAAAAAATAGGTCTCTACTCTTAAAAAGTAATAAACTCTCTCCTTCTCTCCTCTTATATATTTCTATAATATCTCTAATCTAGCTAATCTTAATATTATTATATATTACTTTATTAATACCTTTACTACTATTATAGAGTAAACTATATCTTAAAATATATATTCTTTTACTTAAAGTTATTCTTTATTAATAAGCTAAGGACCTAAAATAGTATATTAACTAAATAAGAAAAAGGGTCTAGTTAGGTAATATAGAGAATTAAGAGAGCTTTTACTAACTATATTATAAGGTAGATAGATAAAGCTAAAAGCTAACTATATAAAAGTATTATAAATTAACTAAAGTAGTAGAAGAAATAAAGAATATTAAGGATTTTTAGTAATTAGCTAAGTAAGCTAGAACTAGAGATTTACTTTAATTTATATATATATTTACTCTAGTAATTAATAGCTAGAAGTATACTATCTTTAATTAAAAGATTAGTATATTTAAAGAAGCTCTCTTTCTCTCTATATCTACTATTAATCTCTATAATATCTAGTAATTTAGATATCCTATACTAATTAAAATACTATTAATTATTTCTACTAAGATTATATATATAATTAGTAAAGCTACTTTCTATAATATACTAAATATTAATATAATACCTAATACTACGTACGCTTAAGTAGATAATTTATAAAAATCTTTATAGCTCTTATTAATCTCTTTAATATATACTTATAGATTAGATATTATCTATATTACTTTTATAAATCTCTTATTATTATACTTAAAAAGCTAGAGAAACTAGACTATTTAATACTTAGTATACTAAGTAAAGTAATAAACTTAATCTTAGCTATATATATTAGCTATCTAAGAAAGAGATATAATCTACTACTAAATATCTATATTAGTAGATAGATTAGCTACTTATATAACTATATACTATATCTTTAGATAAAGAGAGTCTTCTAATTCTAGTAGTAAAGTAATCTAATAATCTTTAGTCTTACTTTAGATATTATAAGAATATTTAATAGTATATTATAAGAATAGCTTAAGTATAATCTCTATAAGTAAAGGATCTCTCTATCTAGTATTAATTATAGGGTTAGGTTAATAGTACTATAAGAACGTTTATAACACTATATACTAACCCTTTTAGGAAGTTATATACTAGACCACTAAAAGGTATATTTAACCTAGGTATAAACCTTACTAAGGCCTTATATATAAGCCCTTCTCGCGGTTATACCCAAGGTCACTTTAACCTTAATTACGTAACTATATAACAGTTAGTAATTAAATAATCCTTACGGCTATAATAAACTATCCTCTATAGTAATGCCCCTTCTACCCCTATATATCTATACCCTTATATAATTACTACCTATCTCTTTAGTAATACTAAGGGCGAAAGGACCGGTAAAATCGATCTATATTCTAGTATCTTTACTTCCTAATTAGGAAATCGTACCTATTTCGAAATTTTAGCGGATTTAAGCGATTTAGGTAGATAGAGAGAAGGATAGTAAAAAAGATAGATAGTAGAAGGGGGATTTCGAGGTTTTAAGTAAGGAGTTTAGGGTATAGGGCGTTACTATAGAGCTATAGCTATAAGGATTATCTAATTATAACCGTTACGTGGTTATATACTTAAGGTTAAGGTAACCTTAGGTATAACCGCGAGAAGGGCTTATATATAGAGATATATATATATAAGGCCTTAGTAAGGTTTATACCTAGGTCGAATATACCTTTTAGTAGTCCGGTATATAACTTCCTAAAAGGGTTAGTATATAGTATTATAAACGTTCTTATAGTACTATTAACCTAACTCTAATTATATTATAAGTATATTAATAGAGCGCTTTATTACTCTAATATTATAAGAAGGCGTCTTAAGTAGTATAGAGCTAATAAAAATAGATATTCCTTAAGGATCTCTACTCTTTAGTATCCTATATCTATTCTATAATATAGAGCTAATTAATTATATCTACTATAAGTTTAAAAAGAGAGTAATTATTATTAGCTATATTAATAATATTATAATACTAGTTTAGTTAAAATTAGCTAAGAGGAATATATACTTACTCTATAAAATCTATAGGATATATAACTACTAGCTAAAAATCTATTTATTAAAATTTATCTTTATAAAATATAACCTTATATATATATAGAAGAATACTAGAGGGATCCCTCTACTAGAAGGGCCTACTAATATATTACTTATACTATATATATATAATTATAGTTAACTAGATAATTTAGCTATTATTATTACTATTTAACTATTATTATTACTTTAATATCTTAGTATATAGATTAACTAATACTTTAATAGCTAAGTTTATCTTAATTATCTCTATAAGATAGCTAGCTACCTTATTATAGCCCTTTATTTATTATAGAAATAACTTAGGGTATTAATATACTATATCTATATTATATATAAATTACTATATTATTATATAGATATCCTTTAGATACTTAATATAGTTTACTTAAGCTATATAAAGATAGTAAAGAAGAAGATAGTTACTATATTATAATTACTCTAATTCTAGGTACTCTATTAAATTACTAATATATTCTATATAATTATAAGAGCTATACTAGAAGTATATCTATTTATATAGCTAGTATACCTTATAATATAATTATTAGCTAAAGAGATATATCTATAAATCCTTTTATTCCTACTATATTTAATAATCTATAGAATATATTAATAATTACTAATTTAGATAATCGCTAGCTAATACCTTATCTTATCTCTTACTCCTATTAAAAGATAGCTAAGTAATCTTAGTTATTTTAAGGTTATTAAACTATTCGCTATACTACTCTAGTAATAGCTACTTACTATATAAATTATAATAAATAAGAATAAAATTATATAATACTCTTTATATCCTATAATAACTAAAGATATATAATAGTCTTTATTAATAAGAGTAGATTAGAGGCTAAGATTAGCTCTACTATATATATTATATTTAGTAACTTTACTAACTACCTATGTAATTATACTTACTATATAGTATATATAATAGAGATCTATATAATTTATCTAGCTTTATAAGAGCTAAAGAGTACTTATAAGTAAAGGCCTCTATAACCTTAATCCTATAAGCGTATCTTTACTATCTTTATAGATAATTAAGTAATAATTTAGGTATATATATAGTCTTATAGATCCTTAGGCTAATTTATACTATATATAATTATTAATAAGATTAAAGATCTTTATTAGTTTAGCTAGTAGATATATATCTATTAGTATCTAGGCTATATAGGTATATTTAGTAGTAAGTATACTAATAAGATAGCTAAAGTATTTATAGTAGATACTAATAACCTAAGGCTATAGAATACTAGAATTATATATTATAGAACTAAGTAGCGTAAGGTTATAACTAAGAGCTAATAGAAGGAATAGGTATCTAGCTAATATAGTTAAGTAGTCTTCTAGTTATACTAAAGCTAACTAAAGATATCTCTATAATTTATAGAAGGATCCGCTAACTAGTAAGTTTAGTATAGTATTAACTAAGATATAAATAGGATAAATTACTCTTAAAAGCTATCTAGCTATAATATAATTATAGTATAATAATTAGATTAATTAAAATCCTCTACGCCTTTTATAGATTTATACTTACTATAATCTTAGAAAGTAGAGCGTAAAGTATATACTTTATTATTACTTATCTTTTATAATCCTTTAGTAATAAATTATTAGTGTATCTCTATCTCCCTTACTTAATTAGTTACTTATATAAACTAAATTAGTAACTAAAGTAATAGAACTAATACTCTAAAGCTAGCTTTTAGGCTAGTTTAGAGCTATACTAAGTACTTTTTATATCCTTCGCCTAGTTATATCTATAGTATAATATACTATCCTTAGTAATTATTATAAGAGTATAATAACTTATTATTATTAAGACTATAAGTATAATACCTAGGGTTACTAATAACTAGCTATTATACTCTATATACTAGCTTATATAATAGGTTATTATTCCTAGTAGATATTACTCTACCTATATACCCTTAAGGAGTATAGGATTAAATATATTAATAATAGATAGGGATATAACCTTCCTTTTAATATTATAGAGAAAAACCTAGTAATCTCTATAATCTATAGCCTTTACTAAAACTAGGGATAAATAGAGATAGTAAGCTACTCTATTATATATATATATATATATAATTTAGTTAATTAGGGGATAATAATTATAAGATAGAAGTAGAGAAGAGGATCTTAATAGTAGGCTTACTAAGTATAGATAATAAGATAGTATTAACTAAATTTCTAGTAATTTAGAGGAGTAGGAATAAAGATAGAAGAGCTAGAGAATTAGAAGGGATTTCTTATTATATAATCTAGCTTACTACCTAGCTATAGTATCTTACTAGTAAAATAGGCTACTATCTAATAGATCTAAGTATTAATCTATTATTATTATTATTATTATTATCCTATCTAGTAAATAAAATCCTAGAATTAGATACTAAAGTAATAAAAAATATAAAAGGACTTATTAGTAGTAGTACTTATCTTTTATAATAATTATTAGGGTCCTCTCTATCTAGAGTACTCTTTATAATAGATAAAGTTATTATATTTATATAGAAACTAGGTAATTTATTAGAGTTAGATAGTTATTCCTAAAGAATAAGAGTACTATTAATTATTAAAATAGAATACTTATAGAATTTCTACTTTTTACTATAAAAAAATCTGTATTAATTATAAATAATTAATTAGAAAAACCTTCTAAATTAATATCTATTAAGTAAATATAAGCTATAAGGATACTTTTATTTAAATTAATAGGAGATACTTAAATATTAGTTTAGATTATAAAGGAATATAAAGTAATATTTAGTCTAGGTATAACTAGAGTATAATTTAATAAAGAATCTTAGGATAGATAATATACTATAGAGTTAGAAGAAGTAAGAGATAAAAGAGGAAAAAGATTTAGTAAATAAACTATATAAAAAAGATTATATCTAACTAACTATAGCTAAAAATATTAGACCTTAAATTAATACTAATATATAATAATAATTAATAAGGTATAAGATTAATTATTATTATAAAAGCTAATTAGATAGGAAATTATAATTAATATAAATTGAAGTAATAATTATAATTATTACTAGTTAATATAACTTAATAAAATAAATAAATCTTACTATTAAATAGTCTACTAATAATATATATCTTAATATAATATTAAAATATATATATTACTATAGGATATATTTTATTAGTTAGACCTTAAATCGGATCTAGATTCTAAAGAAGTATAATTAGTATACTAGATTTTAATTCTAACTAAGCTAATAATAATCTTAAAGGATTTAATATCTAGAGTAATTTAGGTAAAATAATATCTATATTAACTAGCTTATTATTAATTAATATTAGTAGTATTAATAAAGAAAAGTTTAAGTATATTACTAGGTAATCTTATAAGAATTTATTTATTTAAATCTTAAATATTCTAAGTTCTTATTATTAAAATTATCTTTCTAGATAGAAATAAATAATAAGATCCTCTACTTATCTTTATTATTAGAAAGATTTAGTTAATAAAATAAATTTATTTACTTATATAGTAGACTATATTCTTAATAGTAATTTAATTAAATTATAAAGATTTATATTATAATTAAGGCGTTATAGCTAATACTAATATATATTACTATTTTCTAAATATATCTAGTAGTAATCTATAGTAAGGTAAAGATAGTAAAGCTTTTACTAGAAAGAATAAAATTACAAATATATATTAATAATTAATATATAGCTATTACTAATAATAACTAGTAGATATTATTAAAAATTACTACTATATAATATTAGAATTCTACTAAAAGCTTTTCTATTACTAAGGTAAAATTATAAGGATTAAGGTATTATATTAAAGTAGTAATAATAAATTATAGGTATTTTATCCTAGATAATTAATAATATCTCTTATAATAATTTAATTAAAGATAACGAGAAATTATAAAAAGAGTTAGTAAAAATCTCTATAGGAATACTTAGATATTTATATATAGTTCTATCTCTTAGTAAAAGTAAAGTAATAATACTTATTAATTTAATTAGTTATAAGTAAAAATATAAATAAATAAACATTCTTACTAGTTAAAGCTATATAGAGTATAATTTAACTCTACCCTTAAATATAAGTATAAAGTATATTACAGAGATAGGTTTTACTAGGTCTATTAAGACTATATAAGAAAAATAAGTAAGATTAATTAGAAGATAGTTAGTAATAGTTAATTATATAAATAATACTAAAAATAGCTACCTAATTAATACTAAACCTATTAACTATTTCTATTACTAATTATTATTATTATAATTAATTATAATCTCTTTACTTACTAATAAATTAATTAATCTTATATAGTAACTAATTAGATCTATAAGTAGTAATATAATCTCTTTATAGGATCTTCCCTCTTATTAACTAATTATACTAGCTAATTCTAGGACTAGCCCTTTATTAGCCTATTTAGGCCTTTTTCTTCTTTCCTCTCTTTCTTTTTCCTTCGATAGTTCTTATATAATAGTTTAAACTAAGATTAATCCTACTCCTTTATTACTTCCTTTATATAGTAGCGTTTAATATACTAATAAGAGGGAATATCTTTTTAGGTAGAATTTCGATCTTCTTATTCTAATTTAGTCTAAAGTAAATATAAGTAATAAAATCCTACTTTAGTTCTTTAAGTAAAGTACTATAATAATAGAATCTATCTTTATTTTAATATTATTAGTAAGATCTATAGAAAGATTATTCTTATAGCGTTCCTAGATAGGATTAGTCTTATCTAGACTACTAAAGGTAATTATAGAAATAAATGTTATAATAAGTAACTAAGCTATAAAATAGATAGTTAGTATTAATATTAATAGAATAAAATATAAAAATATTATATATCTAGAAATAAATAGCTTCTTTAAAATAATACTCCTACTTATTATTATCTTTAATTAATCTATAAATATATATATTATAATAAAAATTATAACGAATACTATTAATATAATATAGCTCCTTAAATAATTTTAGACTAGGAACTATATTAAGTAAGTAATATAGATAATAAACCTAATCTTAAAGAGGATCTAGAGCTTATAAGTAGCTAATCTAGGTAATATTATAGATTTTTTTTTCTAAACCTTTTTATTCTATAGCTAATAGTAATATTAACAGAGATTTATATATATATATTAGTTACCTATATATTCTTTATTATATATAGAGAATTAATAAAGCTATAATTTTTATTTAGATAATTAAGTAAAGAAATATTTAATTAAAGTATTAAAGGACTTGTATTATAAATTAGAAATTAGAAAAGTTATTAAGAAGCTTTAGATAAACTAATATAATAACTCTATATATAATAACTAATCTTATATACTCTAATCTTATAAATAGCTAGAATAGGGCTTTTATATAAATACTTATATAAGTACTTAATAGTATATCGAACGCTACTACGTAGAGAAAGTAGATAAAGTAAAGAATAATCTAGGTTCGAACTACTATAAGAACTATCGAAGGAAGAAGAAAGAAAAGAAAGAAGGGAAAGGCCTAAATAGGCTAATAAAGGGCTAGTCCTAGAATTAGCTATTATAATTAGTAAATAGGAGAGAAGATCCTATAGGGAGTTTCTATTAGTAAAGTACTTAATTATATAAATTATTAAATAGATCTTAATATTAATATAAATCTTAATTATATAAAATACCTTATTTATTACTAATTATAATCTTTTATCTATTATACTAAAGAGTAATTTTACTCTTATTATACTTATAGTATTAAGAGTAACTAATTTTATAGTAATAGATCTTTTTAAACTATTTAATAAACTAATTAATAAACTCGAAATTATTAAAATCTTCTATATAGCTATATTAGTAAAACCTAATAACTCTAATTCTAATAATAATCTAATTATAATTTAAATATAAAGATTAAAATTATAAGAATATTAAATACTTCTTATTAAAGAATATATCTCTATCTAGGTATCCTTAAGAGATTAAGAAATAGATTAATAAATAAATAAATAGTAAACCTTAATATACTCTAAAGAGGTATTATACCTTCTATAGAAGAGCTAGCTATAAGGTTAGGGAATATATATATTTATTAATTAAATATTATTTCTCTAACTAGCGCCTAGTAAAAGGAATTTAGATTAATTACTATAGAAGAATCGCTATAACCCTAATACTCTAAGACCTAATTAAGAGTAAAAGACCTATAATAATTAAATCCGAAAAGATAATACTTTTAATCCTTTACCTAATACTATAGTATTGGCTCTACCTTTATTAGTCCTATTAATCTAATTTACTATAAACTAACTAATAACTATAATTCTATAATTACTAATAATATCTATAACTCTACTAAGACTAATAATATAGCTAATAATATAACTAATAATAGTATAATAATTACTAATAAAAGAACCCTAACTAGATCTATTTATTATAATAGTATATATAGTAGAACTTTACCTATAGTATTTAGATACTATAGATAATTTATTATTATTAATACTTAAAGAGGATTTAAATATATTCTATAATTTAATAGATAATAGCTTTATAATAGCTATAATTAAGAATAATAATTAGTTTAATAATATAATTCCTCTAATAGAATAAGAATATAATTTTAATTAAGATAGATTACTATAATTTATTATATATATTAATAGAGTTAATTAAAGAATAGTAGTTCTACTTTTAATAAGTATAATTATTTATACTTAGTAAGAATAGATTATTAATTTAGGTACTTCTTATATAATTTATATTAATAGTAATATAATTATCTATTTTAAACTATATAAAGATAATCTATATAGGTACTAAATCTTAAAAAGCTAAACTCTTATTATAAAAGGCTAAATACTTATAAGAATTAATTTAGTATTCCTTAACTAAGTAATTAATCTTAATATTAAATATAAATATATACTAAAAGAGAGATATACTATTTTTATATATAATATTAATTTAATTATTATAGTCTATAGAAGTAAAAGTCCCTATAATAGTTTCCTAAGTATACTCTCTTATAATAATTATATTAGAGCTTATATATTTTTAATTAGGCTATATTAACTAACTAATAATAAAAATAAACTATTATTAAATTAGTAAAAAAGTATAAGATAATAACTTATTTAATTATAAGCCTTACTAAATAGTAAAGTTATAAGATTATCTTATATATATCTTAAGAGAGAATAATAAAGCCTTAGTAATATATTTATATTAATCTTTAACTATATAAACTAATAGATATTAGTAAAATAAACTATTTAATATTAATTATAATACTTAAGTATAATACTCTTTACTAATTAAATCTAAAGATAAAGCTTCTTTTATATTAATTAAATAGGTAATAAGTATTTTTAATATTAGGATATTAGCCTTATAAAGTTTAATAAGATAGTAACTTAGTCTTAAGAATATAGTTAAGATAAATTAAAGAAAATAATATATTAATATTAGTTTTACTACTATATACCTATAAATAAAATAGTATTACTAAATTTATAAGCTATATTATTATATAATCCTCTAGAACTTTAATAATCTCTATTCCTAAAGCCTAGTATTCTTATAGCTAAAGGTAGTAATTATTTTAATATATATTCTTAATAGAATTTATTACTTAGACTAAACTAAATCTCTAATTAAAAAATAGAATAGAGAATTATATCTTTATTAATTAGGTTTAATTAGCCTAGGATTCCTATAATATACTACTTAAAAGCTTATATATATATCCTAAAGGAATAAAGAATCTAGAGTTATAAGATAGCTCTTTATATATAGATTAGTTACTTAGTTAAGTATAAAGGAGAGAATAGTTATATTTATAGAATTTATAATCCTTTAAGAAAATAAGTAGTTCTTTAGTATAATATAGCCCTTTAGGAGGAACTATTATTATTATAAAAAAATCCCTAAGCTAATTAAATAATAAGAAGTCTTATAAGAGATATAACCCTATATATCCTAATAGATAATAATTATTAGGTAAAAGATCCCTAAATAGAATAGTATATAAGTATTAGTCTCTAAATAAACTATATAAGTAGTAATCTCTAAAACTATACTAGTAAAAATATAAATTAGAATAAGAAAATAATTATAATTAATTTTACTAAAGTAAACTAAATTAAATATTTAAATAATTACTTATACTATATATTATTTTCATCTATAATTATAAATATAACAATTAAATAATATAATATATAAATAATAGTATCTACTATACTAATTACCCTAAGAATAATATTAGTAGTAGAATAATAATTATCTATTTCTATAAATTTACTAATTTTAATAACTTTATAATATTTACTATTTAAATAAAACTAAGATACTTTATTAATCTTATTTTAACTATCTTAACTAAGTATTCTAAAGACTTAGATACTAATTACTTAACTAATTAAGCTAGAAATAGTATAAGAATTAGTACTTAAGATACTAATAAAAAGACTATTTAGTAAAGTTCGTAATCCTAATATACTAATCCTAACTAGAGAAAATCCCTATAAATAATAATATTAATTATAATATTAATATACTTCTACTCTACTACTATCTAAATTAATTACTAAAATAATTCCTTTATTAAATATAGTCTAATACTTATATCTTATTTATCTAATTATAATAATCTTTATAAATCCCTTAGTTACTCTAAAATAAAATCTAAAATTAATATAAATAGAATTAACCTAAAGATTAGAAAGACCTCTATAACTATACTAATTAAGCTATAGAATAATAAAATATATTACTAAAGGTTATATATAATTTAAAGAGAATAATAGATTATATTATATTAGTACTCTTAAAGAAGATAAGGAAGTTATTAGGCCTAATATAGTTTATACTATAATTAAGAATATTAGAACTAATATAGTAAAAATCCTAAATACCTATCTTTAAGTAATAAAAATACTATATATAGATTACTAGCTATAAATAGAAAAAACCTACTTAGATAAGATTACTATAATAAATATAATAATATTAGCACTAAAGCCTCTAAAAGAGAGAATTACTAAAACGATACGCGGAGTTACTAGTTCGATACGCGCTATTTTAAAATAGTTTAGCGTAGTAATAGTAATACTATCTTCTAATACTCCCCCCCCTTTAAATATTATAAGATTCTACTATATTAATTACCCCTCTTCTCTTACTCCCTACGAATTTTCTAGTATTCCTTCCCTCCCCCCTACCTATCTTATAATTTTTATAACCTCTCTACTACTCTACTACTATTCCGAAAGAGGAAATAGATACTAATTAATTTTTATTATAGAAATCGACGAATCTCGTTCTAATCTAGCTCGATTACCTATATAAGCTCTATCAGGATCCCTATGTATTACCTATTAGGTATACGCCCTCGCCCTCGCCCTCGCCCTCGCTACTAACCTTACTATTAATATTACTATTAATATTACTATTAATATTACTATTAATCTTACTATTAATCTTACTATTAATCTTACTATTAATCTTACTATTACTCTTACTATTAATCTTATATTCTTACTAGTACTAAATCCTCTTACTTATTAATCACCTTAAACGATAACCGAATCCGCCGCCCTCTAGTATCCTAATCCCAATCCCTACCGCTATAGATTAATATATAGGGCTCGCGAACCTAGGTAGTATTAGGGCTAAACTCGCTAGGGCTTACTTTAGCGAGGCGCTAGTAACGGTAGAAATATTATATAGAGAATAATCTCTATATCTCCTAGTACTCCTATATAAGGTATATATATAGAAACCTACTAGTATTAACCGAATTATACTCGTAGATCTCGGGAACTAGAGGTTTTATTAGACTAGGCAGGAGGTATATCGCGAATAGCCTTATAACCTTATTAATTATAAAGATAGATACTTTCTTAAGGACCTCCTATACTAGTATTAGCGTAGCTAATCGCGTCTTTACTAGCTAATTCGCGATTAATCTATTAATCTTCCCTCTCTATAATAATAGCGTATTTTAGAACGCTAGAAGGGTCTAGAATAAATTATTCCGAGTACCCTAGAGATCTTACTTTAGTAGATAGTAAGCCGATTTATTCCTTAATATTATAAGCTCGTTAAGATAAAGGTATTTCGATATATAATAGCGTAGGAACTATAGCCCTAAATTAGTAAGCTATTTAGTATTTAAATACCTAAGAAGATCGGTAAAGAGCAGCTCTAAATACTACTACTTAAATCGCTTTTATACTTTATCCTTCTTCTTAAATAAAGATATAAAGATAACCCTATTCTAGCGTTATAATATCTTCTTCTATTAGGTATTAGCCTCTTTCTTTAGATCCTCGATAATCTCCGAGGTATTAGAGGTAATCTACTATATAATAAAAGGCCGAGTATATTTCTTAATATTATAATTAATATACTAAAGGTAGAGTATTAAATTAATCTCTAGAAATACGTCTCGGATTATATTAATATTAGCCTTATCTTTATCCGTAAAGATAGTTAATAGGTAACTATCATTAATTAATTTAGATTAGTATACCTTATAAAGGTAGCGTAGAGCGAATACGAATATAGGTTCCTACTAATTTCTAAGAAACGCGAAGCTAGCGTAGAAATTTTAACCTTATAATCGTTAGTAAGAGATATACAAGAGATATATAAGGTATATACCTTATATATATAATAATAATATACTAGTATATAAGTATCCTATAATATTAAGAAGCGGTATCTTAAAGCGATTAGTTTTAAACGTATAATCTATCTAAAGTATATACAGATTAGCCTTTAGTAGTACGATACTTATCTTAAATATTACGAATAGGTAGAATAGGCTATTATCGTCTTCTCGAAGCTAGTACTAGAGGATCTAGTCTCTATTTATAGGTAGCTTATTAAGGAGGGCCTATATAAAAGAGTACCTACCTAGTAGCTTAGCTATAACCTAGTCCTTAAGGTTATATAGATCCTTCGCCTATATATATAAGTTCCTACTACGATAGAGCGAGCCGAGTACCTACCGCGGATAGGTACCTTACTCGAGATTACTAAGGATATTATCTTAGAACTACTTAATAACCCTACGCCGGTGAACTAGGTACGCTACGCGTCCTAATAGATAGTAGTTATACCTTAGTTCGGTAATCTCTAATTACTAGGGCCTATAAATATAACCCTCTCGCCGCTGTAATACTACTTAGAAAGGATATATAGTAGACCGAGTTAATATCTTCCGTATACGCGGTTATTCTATCGGTCGTACTAGGGTAGGCCTACTCCGATCGTACTAGAGATAGACGGCTACTTTAGTTATCCTACGTCTATCCTTCCTAGAGCTCTTAATAGTTACGCCGTAACTATTATCTAAGGCGAATTTATTAATATATAGAATACTATCTTTAGTAGTCTTAAAGCGGGTATCTATAGGAGGGGGAGGAAGATCGTAATCCTTATAATATTTAGAGGAATCTCGAGTAGCAGGAATCGGAGGATCTTCGGAAGGAACTTAATAGTAGCTATAAATAGGTAGTTAAATAGAAGATACGATAGGAGGTGCGATAGAAGGTAATATAGGAGGAATATCCTTAAGATCTAAATTATACTAGTTAAATTTATTAGCTATAGTAAGGTAGTATAGTAGACTAGTAGCTACTTTACTTACTAGTAAGGAGGAGGAATCTAGTAGGGGAATAGTAGCTAGGTAGTACTTACCGCTATTAAGAATCTTATAATATTTAAAGAGGGGGGGTATTAGAAGATAGTATTACTATTACTACGCTAAACTATTTTAAAATAGCGCGTATCGAACTAGTAACTCCGCGTATCGTTTTAGTAATTCTCTCTAAAAGATATATTAATTCTTCTAGGAAAATAGGTTTATAATTTAAAAGAAGATAATAATAATTATATTTTTAAGTTCTATATCTAATAAATAATATATAGTAATCGCTAGATACCTAGAGTAGACTTCTAACTAGATAAATAATATACTTTAGTAATTTCTAATACTATAGTAAAATTATTTTTATTATTAATAGCTTTTTAAAATATAATATTAAGTAATAAGATATAGTTACTATATATCTTAATATAGTATTAAATAATAGAGTAATTTTTATAAAATAACTAACTAGCTATAAATATTATAATATTAATAGTATTAAATATATCTACTTATTAAATTAAGCGCTCTATAGTCTACGCTAAGTAGGCTACTTATAGTATAATATTTATATAAATAATTTAAGAGAATTAAATCTTTTACTATTAGACTTAGAACTATATATTTATATAAATTTTGAAATTATACTATCTATATCCTAATTTATATAGATAATATATTAGTAATAAGATATAATAATAATATTATTTATATTAAGAAAGATATATTAACTAAGAGAAAATTAGAAGAACCATTATTTAAAAGATTTTTAGGCTATAATATTATCTATAAAAGTAATTTAGTAATCTTTATAAATTAATAAGCTTACTTATTATATCTTATTTATAATAAGGGCTTATAATATACTAATCCTATTATAATTCTAATAAACCTATTATAGATAATAACTAATAAAAAGAATACTAAAATTAATAAATTAAGATATATATAAAAGATAAGAAAGATTAGATAGCTATTAATTAAAATATATCTTAATATTATATATATTATTTTAAAATTATAAAGATATAGTAGTTCTTTATAGAAGATTAATATAACTATATATAAAGAGCTCCTATAATATCTTATTAGTATAATTAATATAGGTATCTTATTTAGGAGAGACCTAGCTAAAGGATTAGAGAGTTATATTAATTCTTTATATATAGATATAGAAGATACTAAATTAATAAAAGCCTATATCTAGTTCTTTACTAGAGTACTAATTTCCTAGTTATCTAATAAATAAAAAAATATAACTATATTATCTATAATAGCTAAATACTATATAATAACCCTAGTAATAAAAGATAGTCTTTATCTTACGAAATTAGCTAGCAAGCTTAGGCTATATCCTATATTAAATTAAGATAAAGACTTTAAAAAGAATTCCTTATTAATACTCTACTATAATTCTAATAATATAATTACTATAGTAATAAATATAAAGATTATACCTAAATTAAGCTAGATTAGTACTTACTACTATTTTATATAAGATTATTTAAGGAATAATTTAATTATATTAGTTAATATACTAAGTAAAGAAAATATAATAGATATCCTTATTAAGGCTAAATCTTATTAGATTTTCGAAGAGAACTAAGAGTATCTACTATATATAAGAAACCTCTTAAATAAAGAGTTATTATAAGCTAAAACTAGAATACTAAGCGAAACTATATATATATATATATATATATAAATTTATTAATTAAGATTATTCTTAGCGCTAGTCCTATAGGGAGTATAATAGAATCTCCCTATAGGATCTTCCCTCTTATTTACTAATTATAATAGCTAATTCTAGGACTAGCTCTTTATTAGCCTATTAAGGCCTTTCTCTTCTTTCTTTTCTTTCTTCTTCCTTCGATAGTTTATATAGAATAGTTCGAACTTAGATTATTCCTTATCTCTATCTACTTCCTTATATAATAGCGTTTAATATACTATTAATAAGCTTCCTAGGTTAATATATCTAATATATAAAGAAGGCTTAGATAAATATATTTAGGCTAATTTAAGGGCGTTTACTATTATAATTAAGTAGTAGAGAATTAGATCTTCTATACTTACTAATTATGGGAATTATAGGAAAAAGATTATAGTAGCTAGAGAGATTAAAACTAATATTATTAATTAGGATAATAGACTAATTATCTATAGATATATTACTATAGATAAAAGGATAGTAGTTAGAAGAATAAGTATTATTATTAGTATTATAAAAGGATTAATCTAATTTAGGCTTAAGTATAGGAGTAGTAGATAGATTACTAAGGATTTAGTTATTATTTTAATCTATAAATTTAAGTATACTTATATAAATATCTAGTAAATTAGTAGAATTAGTCTAATAATTATAAAGATAATACTAAGTAATTAGATTTATCTTAGTAATAGTATTTTTACCCTTTAGATTAGATTACTTAGGAAGATTAGTTATTTTAGGTATATTAATTTTATTAATTACTTAGATAATTTCGTTATAATTAAGGTAAATAATAAATAAGGAATTATTAGTAATAGAAATATATTTAATATTATTTAATATATAGAATTCTATCTTATTAAATTCTATATTATAAGTATAGATAATCTTTTATTTAGAGGATATCTAAATCCTTAAGATATTAGATAATTTATAGCTAATAAGGTAGCTAATAATAGTATAGGACGCTATCTTAGCTAAGTAAGTAATATAGTAGTAGACTCTATAGCTATAGATATAGAGATTAGATAAATCTAGCTTAGTCTCTAGCTAATAAGAGATATAGATATTAGATTAAGTAAGATAGTCTATAAGAGCTTTAGATAGAGATTTCTACTTAATAATATAATAAGAAATATAATTTTAGAAAAAAATAGTAGCTTTAGTAGCTTTATTTTATAGGTATTTTAGTGAATAGATATTAATAATTATTTAATATACTATAACGGATATTATCTTATTATATTATTTAGTAAAAGGATTTTAATCTAGTTACTAAGATAGTATAGATTTAAATTATATATTTATAAATTTAAGTATATTTAAAAATCTTTATTAAGTATAGTATCCTTATTATAGGAAATAATAAGTATCTTTAGGCTAAATAAAGTATAGATAAATATAGTCTTATTAATAATAAAGTCTAGTAAATAGATTTTTAATAATATATTATTCCTAATCTAATATTTAGTAATAAGATTAACTAAATAAAAAAGATATTAGGTTTAATCTAAAGAGAATTTATAGAATATTAGATCCTATTAAAGAGCTTTAAATAATCTAGGATAATATATAAAGATCTAGCTAATCTAGTACTTTATCTTACTAAGCTTATATATCTAGTATACTTTAGTAAGTATAGTATTAGTATATATATACCCTTAGGCTTATTAGGCTAAGGATTATCTGTTCCTTCTATATTTCTACCTAATTCCTAAGGTATCCTTACTTATATTATTCCTTCCCGTAAGTATCCTTAAGATTGTAGGATATCTATATTATCCTTCCTCTATTATATAACCTACTATACCTATATAAGTATACTTAAATTTATAGGTTATATAATCTTTGTTATAATTATTAGAGATTATTATAATCCTTTATATCTACTAGGATAGTATCTCTCTCTACCCTATACTAATACTATCCGATATTAATAATTAGATAAGATCCTTAGGGTCTATAGGATTCCCCTAATATCCCTACTATCCTATTATATTCTTTTTATCCTATCTAGCCTTATACTATTATAGGTATAAATACTACTATCTTTTCTTAGCTAGATTACTAGACTTTTATATTATTACTACTACTTTATTACTCTTCCTTTTTTATTATTCTACTATAGAATATACTATATTCTTTACCTTAGTATAATTTATATCTATATAGCGTATTACTACCTTACTATCTTATATAAGGCTCTCTACGCTAAGAGTTATAAATCTAAGCCTTTATTAAGCTTACTTATTATATTTTCCTTTTACTTTAGTCTTATTAGCTAGTTACCTTTATTATAGATAACGATTTATCTAATCTTAAAGCTTTCTAGCTATACTTCTAGCTTAAGAATAATACTTACTAAATTTAATAATATATTATTATTAAAGATTAGACTATAATATAGGACCTATAGGATTATATTAATTTAGAGATTATATAGCCTACTACTCTATTAACTACGCCTAGAGAGCCTACGCTTATTATAGTAAACCCTATAGCTATATCTATTATAGACCTTAATAATAATAACCTAAATAGATATACTACTATATTATATAAATATAATTATACTCTTACTATATATCGCTTATATATATAATTAATAAAGCGTATAAAGTATAGTATCTAATTATCTATTTTATCTAATAATTAATAAATTATAATAGGTAAATTAGTCTAAGAAGCGCTTATCCTCTTTAAGTATATATATATACCTACTAATTTCTCTTAATAAAAATTAATTAGTAAGAATTAGTCTAATCTTTATTATTAAAATCCCCTAAAATTAAACCTAGAGTAATAGGTCTAAAAATAACTAATATAGTATATAGAGATTATTAAAAATAGGATAATAGAATTTAATTAGAGTAATTATATACTCTATAAATTCCTAGAAGTTATTAATCCTATTTTACTAACTTTTTATAAATACTAGTAGAATTAAATCTATAATAATAAGAATAATATACCTAATTTTACTACTCTTATTAATTACTATATTTAATTAATTTAGATAAATATATTATATTATTCTATAAAGATAGCCTATACTATCTTCTAAGGCTACTCTATTAATAATAATTAAGTTACTAATTAAGTATCTAATATATTACTAATTATAGCCTTAGCTATACCTAAGCTATACTAAAAGAATTATTTATACTATAAAAGGCTAAAAGATAATAAATACTAATTTAATAAATATCTATATATTAATCTTTCTATCTAATTTATTACCTAGAAGTCTAATCTAGAAATAATAAAATAATTTACCTAAACTATATAGTAATTAATTATATTTAAAACTACCTATAAAAAGACTATTAAAAGATATTAGCCTAAAGGAGATTTAAATCCTACCTAAAAATAAGTAAGATTCTCTACCTTTATTTTAAAATATTATATTAATACTCTACTATACTAATCTAATAATTTATTAGCTCTTAATATTATTTATCTAAGGCCTATAATAAAAAATAATATTTAGTACTATAATACTAAAGCTACTATCTATATCTATAATAATTAGGCCCTTTTATTTAATTATTAGTCTATTATCTTATTAGTATAAATAAATAATATAGAAATTACTATTCTTAGCTTTAGATCTATTACTATTTATCTAACTAATAGCCTAGATAGAATCTCTTTATTACTTATTAATATAATTTATATACCTAGTTTCTATCTTAACTTAATATCTATAAAAAAAGCTACTAATATAGATATCTATCTTAATTAAAAAGAATATTACTTAGAAGAATTAAATAGAACCTCTATATATTAGCTTAATAATAGATCTAGGATCTATCTCCTATAATAGGATAAAAGCCTCTCTAATAATAATCCTTTTAGCTATATAGTTAATTATATAATCCTTACTATTACTAATCTTATTATTTTATCCTATCCTAAGCTTAGTTAGATAATCCTTCCTTATTATACTAATTATACTAACTTACTAGTTATTCTCTCTTCTTTATATAAGCTAAAATAACTAAAGACTTTATAGATTAATAATATTAACGCCTTAGTTATATAAATTATAATATCCTATTATATTTAGAAGCTTATTTATCTAATATTATTATAGATATAAGGACTATATTTACTAAAGTATACTAAATATATAAGCTTAATAAGATAAAGTACTAAATTAGCTAAATCCTAATAAAATATACTAGATTATTTAAATCTCTCTACTAAGACCTAATATTCTATAATTTATTATTAGATTAAATCTAGTACCTTTCCTATTTAGTAAAATTTATTACTAAATACTAGATTAAGAATAATATTATATCTAAGACTTATTTACTAGATTTAATTTATAATTAAATTATATTTATCTTTACTTAATTTAGTTTAAAGATATTTATTATTTATTATAATAATAATACTATACTTAATAAAAGCTTTTAAGTATACTTAAATTTAAAGGATATATAATTTAAACCTATATTACTCTATTAACTAGACTAAAATCCTTACGCTAAAAAGTATAATAAGATAATATCTATTATAATATATTAGATAATAATTAATATTAATCTATCTAATTATCTATAAAATAAAGCTACTAAAGTAGCTATTTTTATCTAAAATTATATTCCTTATTATATTATTAGGTAAAAATCTTTATCTAAAGCTCTTATAGATTATCTTACCTAATCTAGTATTTATATCTCTTATTAGTTAAAGGCTAGGCTAGATTTATCTAATCTCTATATCTATAGCTATAAGGCCTATTATTATATTATTAATATTACTTATTTAGCTAAGATAGCGCCTTATACTATTATTAGCTACCTTATTAGCTATAAATTATCTAATATTTAGAGGATTTAGATACTCTCTAGATAAAAGATTATCTATACTTATAATATAGAATTTAATAAGATAGAAATCTATATATTGAATAATACTAGTTTAAAATATATTTCTATTACTTATAATTCTTTATTTATTATCTATCTTAATTATAACGAAATTATCTAGATAATTAATAAAATTAATATACCTAAGATAACTAATCCTAAGTAATCTAATCTAGAGAATAGGAATACTATTATTAAGATAAATCTAATTACTTAGTATTATCTCTATAACTATTAGACTAATCTTATTAATCTTATTAATTTATTAGGTATTTATATAAATATACTTAAATTTATAAATTGAAATAATAACTAAATTCTTAGTAATCTATCTATTACTCTTTTATCTAAGTCTAAATTAGATTAATCCTCTTTTAATACTAATAATAATACTTATTCCTTTAACCTTCTTACTTCTAATTACTATTCTTCTATCTATAATAATATACTTATAGATAATTAGTCTATTATCTTAATTTATAATACTAATTTCGACCTTTTTAGCTATTATAATCTTTTCTTTATAATCTTTATAATTAATAAATATAGAAGATCTAATTCTTTATTACCTAACTATAATAATAAATACTCTTAAATTAGCCTAAATATATTTATCTAAGCTTTTACTATATATTAGATTTATTAACCCTAGAAGCTTATAATCTTATCTATCTTACTATTATCTTCTAATTATAGTAATTTATTTAACTATCCTTTTTAATTTAATTTTATATAAGCTATATATATAGAATTCTCTAAGCTTTTTTAGATAAAGGTATTTAAACTTATTAGTACTTATTCTATATTAGATATTTATAAAGCTTAATATTCTTATTTTTAGAATTAAGGCTATTATTCTTATTATTAGATTATCCTAATATACTAGATATTTAATTATAAATTAGATAAGAATAGCTTTATTATCTAATTTAAAGTATAATTATATATATATAGCGATATATAGATACTTAATTAATAGGATACCTATATTAATACTCTAGCTATTAAGATCTTCTAAATCCTTATTATAATTATTACTAAGTTTAATCTTAATATTTATTAGATAGATATAGTTAATATATTTCTTAATAATACTCTTTATAAAAAGATCTACTATTAATATTTATTAGGTATAAGACTAAAAAGTAAGTATCTATATTTATTAAGAGTAGTATATAACCTATATATTACTAATAAGTATTAAAAGGATAATATTAGATTAATACTTATATTATTAGGCTTCTATCTTTCTTTACTCTAAGAATCCTACTTTTTATACTAATAGTTATATAATTATTATAATTTTTATTAATAATTTCTTTATAGCTTATTATCTACTTAAAGCTAAATATACCCTTTAAATAAAAGATCTATTATAAGCGTGATTTAAAATAAAATATAATAATAAGCTTATATAGTTTATTAGTATCTAAATTATTAAAGATTAGGTTAATTATAAAATATAGCTTAATTAGGTAGCTTATATTAAAAAGATTATTACTAAATTTTATATACTTAATTATAATATAAGCCTTTTTATACTTCTCTCTTATTAAACTATTCTATTAATCTTATTAATAGCCTTATTACTCTAAAGATTATTTACTTATATTAGTAGAAATATAGATTAATCCTTTTTCTAGCTATCTAGATCTACCTTAATATTATATTTATTAATTAGGTTTTTACTAAATTATTAATAAGATACTTTAATAGCTATCTTAAAGCTATTAATTATCTAATTATATATCTTTATAAGATTAAAGATCTAGCTCTTTATTATAATAATTCTAATAAGATCTATCTTTACTACCTTTATTACTATATTAGATATAAGCTTTACTAATAATCTAGACTAAAAGAGCTCTAAGAGATTTATCTTTTACTTATTTAATAGGCTAATTAAATAGAAGACTTATAAGTAATAGACTATTATTACTTCTATTACTAAAGTAGAGCTTCTTATACTTAGTTATATAGCTAAGTAACTCTATTAGATAAAATACCTATTCTTCTTTATCTAATTTAATCTTTAGTACCCTAAAATTATTTAATATAATAATCTTTAGATTATTAATATTATTAATTAGGAATAATCTATCTTTTAGACTAAAATATATTATATAAATATCTATTAGCTCTAAATATAGTAAAAGGTTTAATTTAGCTAACTAATAATTAAATAGATAAAATCTATTAATATACTTATAGATAGTTTAACTAAATCTCTTTTAGGTAAAAAATATAATACTTTTATCTAATAATTAGGTATAGAGAATAATCTTATAGCTACTTATCTTTTATAATTCTCTTATTCTTATTTTATATTTAGCTTTTTATTCTATTTTATCTAAAGAGCTAAGGGGATATATTAGTATATATATACTTTTAGGCCTATTAAGCTAAGGATTATCTATTCTTTCTATATTTCTATCTTATTTTATATTTCTATCTAATTCCTAAGGTATTCTTACTTATATTATTCCTTCCTATAAGTACCCTTAAGATTATAGGATATCTATATTATTCTTCCTCTATTATATAATCTACTATACTTATATAAGTATACTTAAATTTATAGATTATATAATCTTTAATATAATTATTAGAGATTATCCTAATCCTTTATATTCGCTAAGATAGTATCCCTCTTTACCTTATACTAATACTATCTAATATTAATAATTAGATAAGACCCTTAGGGTTTATAGGATTCTCCTATTATCCCTACTATCCTATTATATTCTTTTTATCCTATCTAGCCTTATATTATTATAGATATAAATACTACTATCTTTCCTTAGCTAGACTACTAGACTTTAATACTATTATTATTATCTTACTATCCTTCCTTTCCTACTATTCTATCGTAGAATATACTATATTCTTTACCTTAGTATAATCTATACCTATATAGCGTACTACTATCTTACTATCTTATATAAGGCTCTCTACGCTAAGATATAGTATCTATATTTATACTAATATTAGATAAATAAGCTTCTAGATATAATAAAATTTTATAATTTATATAATCTAGATATTAATACTATTAATCTATAGAGTCCTTTAGCTACTTAGGCTTATAGAAGAAAGAGAGAGTAACTAGTAGATTAGTATAGTTAATATAATAAAGCAGGATTATATAACTAGGCTTAGGATAGGATAGAATAATAGGATTAGTAATAGGGATTATATAATTAGCTATATAGCTAAGAGGATTATTATTAGGAAAGCTTTTATCTTATTATAAGAGATAGACCCTACCTATAGTACTAACTACCCTACCCCTACTAGGTTAGGGTAGTCTAACTTCTAATAAAAAAAACTTTCTAACGATAAAAATCTTCCTATTCCTCTCCTACTTACTACTATTACTAACTACTATTATACCCAATTCGTACTTAGACGAAGAGGCTTATATTAGTAGTACCCTAGAAGCCTACTAAACTAGTAAAAATCGAAATCTTTCTACTTTAGTACGTAAGTATTACGTTCCTTACTAGCGCCTATAGCGAAGATCACTAGGTACTCTATTAAAAATTAGTAACTAGAATTACCTATATCTACTTATAGAGGCCTAAGAGACTATAATTTATATATTATTAATAGCCTACGTCGCTATAATATTAAGCTAAATAGTAAAGATATTAAGGATCTTATAAATCTACTTCTTTAGTAGTAATATAAAAGGGACTATCCTAATATAACTATACCGAAAATCTTACTAATCCTTTTATAGCTAGCTAAAGCTAAAAATCTCCCTTCTAGGCTAAAGCTAGTTAATTACTAATAGGCCTATTTATTTATTAAGCTAATTAATCCTAGTATTTTACTAATCGCTAATAAGTAGATTAATTTAGAGTAGATAAAGGTATCCGTAGCTTTAATATAAAATTAGTTTAATAGCCTAGAGCTAGTAATTAAGCGGATAAAGTACTATAATATCTATAATTTCGATAAAACTAGCTTTATATTAGGCTAATAATCCTCTTATACTAGCTTAATTAGCTATAGGAGGGCCTATATAAAGATTCCTAATATATAAGAGAGCCTTATATTAATTAAATATATCTCTACTAATAGCTTTATATTATTATTATTCTTTATCTTTTAAGGTAGTATACTACTTAAGAGATAATTTAATAAGTCTCTATACCTAGATTAGGTTATATTAGTAGTATCTATTAATTATACTAGGGGCCTGCGGCCCCTTAGACCCTCTCCCAGGGGTTTCACCCCTAGACCCTATAGGGGGGAAACCCCCCTTAACCCCCTAGGTACTGCGCAGGTTAATTGCGTCGCCTAGCGGCTTAATCTGATTCGATATATCTATTAATTTATCTTGCTATATAGTTACGACTGCCTTAGAATAGGGGGGGGGATCCCCCCCCCCTAAACCCCCCGTTCCCTAGTAGTATAGGCTAAGGGGGGGGGGGCGCCCCCCCCCAGACCCCCTGCTTCCTTATAGTCGCTTAGCGATTTCTTAGAAATATAAATTTTAGTTTATTAGTATAATAGTAATAGTAATAGGGGTAGTATAGGTAGTAGGTAGTAGGTAGTAGGTAGTAGGTAGTAGGTAGTAGGTAGTAGGTAGTAGGTAGTATAGGCTCCCTTAGTATATTAATACCTAAATTCTAAGGATCTTAAAATACTATAGTTAACTATATAGAGTCACGTAACTAACCTAGGTATATTAATGCCTGAATTTTGAGGAGCTTAAAAATATCATAGATATCACGTGATATTAGTTACGTGTTTTGATTTTCCCGCCGACTAATCAAAGTTACGTAATTCTGCCGGAAGTAATCTTTTTGCTAGTATATACTCCACTTCGCTCCGTAATTAATATAAATCTTATACTAAAATAGCTTTAATATTTTAATAAATATACCTAAAATCGTACTAGAAAGAGTTAGTACTATAGTATTATTATACTTTTTAAGGAAGATAATATTAATAAGAGGACTTATAATTAGATAAGCTATACTTATTACTCTTTAATAAATATAGTATATACTTAACTACTAAATTCCTTAAGTACTATAGATAAGCTAAAATCCTACTATTATACTTTATTTTATATACTACCTATCTTCTCTAGCTACTAGATAGAGATATATTTCTTATATATAAGACTAAATTTCGAAGCTAGAATTATATAATATTATAATAGAGTAAAGATCTAACTAATAAAGTAGTATTCCTATAAAGGATTTATAAGATTTATAATAAGACCTTTACTCTCTATATTATTTAAAAGAGCTTTAGGAAGTAAGAGATTTAGCTATTTAATCCTAATTTAGTAGTTAAACTACTTACTAAGTAAGAAAAGTAAGAATTTATATCGCTTAAGAGCTTTAATAAATTTTTAGTAATAATATATATAGTTTATAGCTATAGCCTTTAAAGCCTTTATAGGAAGATTAAGATATCTTACCTATCCTATTATTAAGCTTAATTAAATAACTAACTATCTTATAGAGTATTAAAAAATATTTCTAGAGGCTATAGAAAGCTATAGAGAGCCTAATAGCTAGGCCTAAAAATATTTAGAAGATAGAATAGTAAATTACTTACTTAAAATATATAACTATTACTAAGATTAAGAAGAGTATTATAAAGGATTCTCTAATTACTAAAGTAAAAAAGGTCTAAAGCGATTATACTACTACTAATTATATTAAGCGCTAGATTACTAAGATTAAGATTCTTATTACTAAGAATATATAAATTACTATATATACTAAGAAGGAGAACTAGTAGTAGGTATAGTAGATATATAAGAGAATACTAAAAAGCTTACTAAAGAGAAAAAATTAGCTAAATTAAGGAAAATAGTACTTAATAGTAATAATATTAATTACTTATTTAAGCCCTTTAGTATTTTTCGGCTTAATACTAAAGGGAATAGCTTACTAAGAGTATAAATAGCTAGGGTATAGATAGTTTAGCTATCTAGTTATATAAGTAGTATATATAATCCTTATACGCTAAAGTAAAAGTTTTTAATTTTATAGATTTTATATAATTCTAGAGTACTACTAATATAAGCCTCTTTATTTAAGTATAAATTAGGTATAATAATAGTTAGTAATAGTAGTAAGTAAAAGAGGAATAGGAAGATTTTTATTATTAGAAAGTTTTTTTTATTAGAAGTTAGACTACCCTAACCTAGTAGGGATAAGGTAGTTAGTACTATAGGTAGATCTATAATTAAGCTAGTATATAGAGATTCTATTTAATTCCTCTAAGTAGTATTCGTTTCTATTAAGATAAATATCTATATTAATACCTTTTTATATAGAGATTAGGTTAAGATAGAAATTAGATATATAAATTATATTAATAAGTAATAAAAAGATTCTATCTAGACTATTAATTAGATAAATAATAATAGATCTAAAGCTAAGAATAATAGTTTTTATATTATCTACTTATATTAATAAGATAGTAGACTAATAATTAGATAAAAAGGCTTAATTATTATAAATATAGATAGTAGCTCTAATATTATAGTACTAGATATTATTTTTTACTATAGGCCTTAGATAAATAATATTAATAGCTAAGAAACTATTTAATTAATATAATAGGATATTTATTTAATCTTTTAAGATAAAGATAAAGAATCCTACTTACTTTTAGGTAAGATTTAAATCCTCTTTAAGTTAATTTCTTTTAATAGCTTTTTTATAGATAGTTTTAAATAAGATTAATTATTATTGTAACTTAGATAAATTACTTTATTATTTCTAGATTAAGCTTCTAGATAGTAGATTAGATAGAAGGATTAATATATAAATATTTATTAAATTAATAATCTCTATCTTTTAGTCCTTTATAGTATAAGTATTACTTTTAGTATAGCTTAAGTATAGTTAAGGCTATAGCTAATAATATATTAAATACCTAATTAGTAGCCTAATTACTATTAGTAGAATAATATAATAGATTTATCTAAATTAATTTAATATAGTAATTAATAAAAGTAGTAAAATTAAGTATATTATCCTTATTATTATAGATTTAATTCTATTAATATTTATAAAAGATTAGTAAGATAGTATTAATAGTTTTTAGTAACTTATAGAGTATATAGTTATTCTTATTAAATTCTATTATCTTATTTTTAATAGTCTTTATATAGTATATTAGCTATATTTAGATTTATTACTCTAGATTAGATTAAGAGGATTTTAATAATAAAAATTAGACTAATTCTTATTAATTAACTACTATTAAAAGGAATTAGTAAATATATATATATACTTAAAGAGGATAAGTACTTCTTAGACTAATTTACTTATTATAATTTATTAATTATTAGATAAAATAAATAATTAGATACTATACTCTTATATACTTTAATTATATATATAAGTAGTATATAGTAAAGATATAATTATTTTTATTACGGAGCAAAGCGGAGCATATACTAGTAGAAAAATCGCTTTCGGCAGAATTACGTGATCCGATTAGTTAGTATTAAAGTAGCATTATATAACCTTACGTGATATAAATAGTATTTTTAAGGACCTAAGAGTTCAGGCATTAACACCTACTACCTACTACCTACTACCCCTATCACTATTACTACTACTACTACTAATACTATTACACTAATAAACTAAGATTTAAATTTCTAAGAAATCGCTAAGCAACTATAAGGAAGGGGGGGGTCTAGAGGGGGGGGGGGGGGGGGTAACCCCCCTTAGCCTATACTACTAGGGAACGGGGGGTTTAGGAGGGGGGATCCCCCCCCCCCCATTCTAAGGCAGTCGTAATTAGCAAGATGACTAGATATACCAAATCAGATTAAGCCGCTAAGCAACGTAATTAACCTACGTAGCACCTAGGGGGTTAAGGGGGGTTTCCCCCCTATAGGGTCCAGGGGTGAAACCCCTAGGCAAGGGTCTAAGGGGCCGCAGGCCCCTAGTATAATATAGTAGTATATCTACTTAGATTATCATTACTAAGATCTATAATAGATATAGCTAAGAGATTTACTATAGTAGGTATAGGCTTTTTAGGCCTAGTAGATAGAGTAATAGACTATATAACCTCTAGATTAATATAATCTTATAAGTCCTATATAATAACTTAACCTTTAATAATAGTATATTATTTAATCTAGTAGATATTATTCTTAAGCTAGAAATATATTTAGGAGACTTTAACATTAGATAAATTATTATCTATAATAAAGATAACTAGTTAATAAAACTAAAGTAAAAGAAAGATAAGATAAATATAAGCTTAGTAAAGGCTTAGGCTTATAACTCTTAGTATAAAGAGTCTTATATAAGATAGTAAGATAATAGTATTTATACTTATAATAATATAAGACTAGATAAGATAAAAAGAATATAATAGAGTAATAAGGATATTAGGGGAATCTTATAGACCCTAAAGATCTTATCTAATTATTAATATTAAATAGTATTAATATTAGATAGAGAGAGATACTACTTTAGCGGATATAAAGGATTAGATAATCTTTAATAAATTATATTAAAGATTATATAACCTATAAATTTAAGTATACTTATAGTAGGTTATATAATAGAGGAAGGATAATATAGATACCCTATAATTTTAAGGGTACTTATAGGAAAGGAATAATATAAGTAAGGATACCTTAAGAATTAAGTAGAAATATAGAATATAATAGAAATATAGAAGGAATAGATAATCCTTAGCCTAATAGCCTAAGAGTATATATACTAATAAAAGAACTACTAATAGAGGATTTAGTAATAGTCTTAGTAGTATATTTAGTATTTAGTTTAGTAGATTAATATTCCTTCTTTAGCTTACTAAATCTCTTTAGTATAATTATATACTCTCTATTTATTTATTATATCTCTTTATATTATTTAGTCTATTTATTTTATTCTTAAAGTTTATAGAATAATAATAAAAGCCTTATAGAGAGAGATAAGGTAAAAAGAGGAGAAGTATAATCCGGGACGTATATATATAGCCCTAATTATATTAGGATAGTAGTCTTAGGCTATCCTACTTACTAGCTAGCTAGCCCTAACCCTATTAGGTTCTACTAGCCCTAACTATATCTATATTTATTTAGCCTATAGTTATTATAATATAATCACGATATACCCTTTATACTTCTATAATCTTATATAGTAATAAATCTCTAAAATTAGATAGTCTCCCTATAGCTATTTAGGGGTAATTATACGCTAGGAGTAGTAAGGATTACTCTTATAAAGATCTAATAGCTTATTAAAGATCTAGAGGATTTATATAATATAGAGAGCTTCTAATAAATCTTATTAACTATCTATTTATAAATAAGTATAATTTACCTATAGGAAAAGGGGCTTATAATTAATATTATAGTAATCTTTATACTTATTATAGTATAGAGTCTTTACCTCTAGAGAGTAAGAATTAGCTAATAGAGAATAGATTAGCCTAATTATAAATAATTTTCTTTATATAAAGATATTCTTCTAGTAAAACTTAATATATAATAATTATATATAACTAGAAATAAAATTACTCTAAAGTAGAGAGGAAGGATCTAATTAAATATAAATATTTATAAAAGGAATTAACCCTTATATAAATCTCTTTACTATATAAACTAAATAATTATAATTAATTAAAAATCTAACCTTAGTTACTATAGAAATCTTCTATAAAATCTAGGATAATCTCTATAAGCTAAATCCTTAAATCCTTAAGTAATAAGGCTTAGCTAGTCTTTATTAGAATAGCCTAAATATATAGATCTTTAGTTCTTAGCTCTTAGCTAAATTAGTACTAACTCTTATATATACTCTTACTAGAAATAATCTTCTAGATAAGATTACTTTTAGTATATTATTTATATTATTAAAGAATATATAGTAGTTATACTTTAATATATAATATATATCCTTAAATTAACTAATTATTATATAGCTAATCTATAAATATACTCTTTTATTCTAATATATATAAATAGCTATAAGTAAAGGAATAACTAAAATTAACTCTTTAACTACTTTAAGAATCTTAATATCTTTATATATTCCTTTATTAGCTCTAACTCTATACTCTCTAGTTATAAATAAATATACTAAAAATAAGAAATATAAGATAATCTTAAATATAATTAGCTAGATCTAGGATTATAGTAGAAAGATTTAGGATAATATAATATATAAATACTTATATAATTATAAGTAATACTTCTAGAGAATTAATAAATTTATAAATATTATTATTAATAACTAAGAGAAGATTATATATATAAATAATATATTAATAAGAGCTATTACTAAAACTTAGCGCTAATATAAGTAATTAGCTATAAAAGATTTTAAATATCTTATCTAAATATAAATAAAGTATAAGAATTAGATCCTTTATTAGTTCTTAGAGTATATAAGTATTATTAAGTACTAAGATTACTTCTAAAATTTTAAGTAAAATAAAAAATAATTATTTATAAAGTACTCTATATAGCTATAGTAAACTATAATAAAGTATAATTAAGTTATTCTAGATTAGATTCTTTTTAAATTTATATAAGAGAAAGTAAAAAAGAGACTTTAAGAGTATTAAGTAGAAAAAAAAGATCTCTTAATAAATCTTAATAAGATTATTAATTACTTTTAAAATTATAAAAAGATAATATTTATTACTAATTATTATTAAAAGTAAGCTTTAATAGCTATTAATAAAGATAAACTAATAAACTTTAGTATAATAATAGCTAATAATACTAAATTATACCTAAAATTATTTATTATTTATAATTATTATAAGAAGATAAGTTATAAAAAAGATAAATATTTTATCTTTAAGAATAAAAAAAAAGAAAAAGAAAAATAAGACTAAAAGAAAGATCTTAGAAAACTAAAGAGACTAATTAATATTAAAGTACTTATTAGTTATCTTAAAAAAGCTTCTAAAGTCCCTAAACTAATTATAGAAGATCTTTTAAATCTAAGACTATTTAAAAGGGTATATATAGAAATATCCCTATATATAATAGATAAATCTTTATTATATTATTAGATAATTCTTAGATTTATAAGAATAAATATATTAATATAAATACTTCTAGATTATAGAGTATTATATATATTTATCTCTAAATCTATTATTAATTATCTAGAGCTAAATATAGCTAAATAATAAAAGATAGATTTATTATATATTATAATACTTAATAAAGATTATCTATATATAGATATATTTATTTAGATCTTAATTATTATTAATTCTTAGAGAGAATATATAAAAATATAGATTCTCTTATTACTAGATTATAAATTTATTCTTAGTAAGAATTTCTTTAGAGAGATAAATCTATAGATTAATTAGATAATATTAATTATAAAGCTCTATAATTATACTAGAATATACTAAATTAAGCTAATTATTAGCTCTTTAGAGAGTATACTATATAATATAAAGCTAAATTTAATAAATATAAAATAAGTTTAATAAGCTATAAGAAAATTAGATATAACTAAATATCTTATAGTAATTTAAGATACTAAAAAAATTATACTTAAGACTAAAAGCTTATTACTAATTTATAAGGACTTAAGGATTAATTAGATCCTTAGAAAAGCCTAAATAGTTTTTTAGAATAAGCTACTAGCTATATTATCTTTTAAATATAATATTATTTATAAGATTAATATAGATAATACTATATTTATAAATATTAATTTATATTTAATATTAGATAAGAAGCTTAAAAAGTAAATTATATAAATAAAGATATTACTAAAGAAAGGCCTAATTTACTTATTTATTAATATTTAGGGCTTTCTTATTATTTTTATAAAGAAGCTAAATAGGAAATAATATATATATATTAATTATTAGGCTCTTAATAATCTTATAGTTAAGAATAGATACTCTTTTTTATAGATTTAGAAATTTTTAGATTATATAAAGATAGCTAAGATTCTTACTAAAATTAATCTTATATTAAAATATTAATAAATATATATAAAGAAGAAATTAATTAAGAAAACTATATTTAATATAATCTAAAAGAAATATAAGTAGCTTATAATACTTTTTAGTTTATATAATATATCTATAATCTTCTAGATAATTATAAATAAGACTTTATATTTATTCTTAAGTAATTTTATTATTATATATCTTAATAATATTCTAATCTTTTTTAATTCTATAGATAATTATTATAAATATCTTAAGAAAGTACTTAAAGTTTTTAAAACTAACTAGCTAATTATATAGCTAAAAAAGTATATTATTATATAAATAGAACTAGAATTCTATAGCTATATAGTTAAAGAAGGATATATATATTCTTTACTAACTAAAGTTAAGATTATCTAAGATTAGTATATATCTAAAAATATATATAAAATATATTAGTTTATAGGCTTAACTATATATTATTACTAATTTATTAAGAATTTTATAATAATATATATTTTTTTATATAAATTATTTAAGGAAATAGATAAAGTATTTTATAAAATAAAGTATTATCTAATTTAGTAAATAATTACTTATAAAAACGTATTCTTAATATTAAAGATAAAATTTACTAATAAGTCTATTTTAGTCTAGCTAAATCTAACTAAGCCTTTTATTATTAAAACTAATATATCTAAATAGATAATTAATATAATCTTATTATAATTAGGCCTTAATAAAAAAGTATATTCTATTATTTTTAATAGCTAGAAGCTTATAAATATAGAATTAAATTATTTTACCTAAAAGAAGAAGCTTTTAGCTATTAAGGAAACCTTATAACTATAAGATTACTATATTAAGAATAATTTATAAATTATAGTTATTATTAATTATATAAACTTATAATATATAAATATTACTAAGATTTATAATAAGTATTTAGCTTATTAGGTAAAAGAATTTTAGGATTATAATCTAAAGCTTTAATATTAGAAGAGATTAGATATAATAATCCTTAATATATTAAATTAAAGATCTAATTTTATAGATAATAGACTAGCTAATATTATATACTTCTAATTAATTTAGGATATTACTCTTATTATAGCTTAGGCTAAATCTTATATAGTTATAAAAGTCCTTAAATATATATAGTATAATATAACTATATATTTCCTTATAATATAGGAATTACTAGATAATAAGATTATTACTAAAGCTATTAAGTATTTTATCTTTAATCTTAGTTAGTATATATATAATCTTAGTATAGAGAGCCTTATATAAGATAGTAAGGTAGTAGTATACTATATAGGTATAGAATATACTAAAGTAAAGAATATAGTATATTCTATAGTAGAATAGTAGGAGAAGAAGGGTAGTAAGGTAGTAATAATAGTATTAAAGTCTAGTAATCTAGCTAAGGAAAGATAGTAGTATTTATACTTATAATAGTATAAGGCTAGATAGGATAAAAAGAATATAATAGAGTAGTAAGGGTATTAGAAGAATCCTATAGATCCTAAAGGTCTTATCTAATTATTAATATTAGATAGTATTAGTATAGGATAGAGAAAGTACTATCCTAGTAAATATAAAGGATTAGGATAATCTCTAATAATTATATTAAAGATTATATAATCTATAGTATACTTATATAGATATAATAGGTTATATAATAGAGGAAAGATAATATAAATATCCTATAATCTTAAGGATACTTATAAGAAAGAATAATATAAGTAAAGATACCTTAGGAATTAGGTAGAAATATAGAATAAGATAGAAATATAAAAGGAATAAATAATCCTTAGCTTAATAAGTCTAAGAGTATATATATATTAAATATATACTAATATACTCTTTTAGCTCTTTAGATAAAATAGAATAAAGAGCTAAATATAAAATAAAAATAAGATAATTATAAGAGATAGATAACTATAAGATTATTTTTTATACCTAATTATTAGATAAAAGTATTATACTTTTTACCTAAAAAAGATTTAGTTAGACTATCTATAAGTATATTAGTAGATTTTATTTACTTAATTATTAGTTAGCTAGATTAAACCTCTTATTATATCTAGAGCTAGTAGATATTTATATAATATATTTTAGTCTAAAAGATAGACTATTCCTAATTAATAATATTAATAGTCTAAAAATTATTATATTAGATAATTTTAGGATACTTAGGGTTAAATTAAATAAAAGAGAATAAGTATTTTATCTAATAGAGTTACTTAGCTATATAACTAAGTATAAAAAGCTCTACTTTAGTAATAAAAGTAATAATAATCTATTACTTATAAGTCTTTTATTTAATTAATCTACTAAATAGATAAAAGATAAATCTTTTAGAGCTCTTTTAGTCTAGATTATTAGTAAAGCTTATATCTAATATAATAATAAAGGTAATAAAGATCTCTTTAGAACTATTATAGTAAAGAGCTAGATCTTTAGTCTTATAGAGATATATAATTAGATAATTAATAGCTTTAAGATAGCTATTAGAGTATTTTATTAATAATTTAGTAAAGGCCTAATTAATAAATATAGTATTAGGATAAATCTAGATAGCTAAAAAAAGGGTTAATCTATATTTTTATTAATATAAATAGATAATTTTTAGATTATTAGGGCTATTAATAAGATTAATAAAGTAATTTAATAAAAAAGGAGTATAAAAGAGCTTATAATTAAATATATAGAGTTTAGTAGTAATTTTCTTAATATAAGCTACCTAACTAAGCTATATCTTATAATTTATCTAATCTCTAGTAATTTAGATATTAATAAATTAAGTAAGCTTATTACTATATTTTATTTTAAATTATACTTATAATAAATCTTTTATCTAATTAGTATACTTAGCTTTAAATAGATAATAAACTATAAAGAAATTATTAATAAAAATTATAATAATTATATAATTATTAGTATAGAGAGTAAGATTCTTAAGGTAAGAATAAAAGCCTAATAATATAAATATTAATCTAATATTATTCTTTTAGTACTTATTAGCGATATATAAGTTATATATTACTTTTAGTAAATATAGATATTTATTTTTTAATCCTATATCTAGTAGATATTAATAGTAAATCTCTTTATATAGAGTACTATTAAGGAAAGTATTAACTATATCTATCTAATAAGTATTAAGATTAAACTTAGTAATAATAATAATAAGGATTTAGAAGATCTTAGTAGCTAGAGTACTAATATAAGTATCTTATTAATTAGGTATCTATATATTACTATATATATATAATTATACTTTAAATTAGGTAATAAAGCTATTCTTATCTAATTTATAATTAAATATCTAGTATATTAGGATAATCTAATAATAAAAGTAATAGCCCTAGCTTTAAAGATAAGAGTATTAAGCTTTATAAGTATCTAATATAAAGTATATATTAATAGGTTTAAACGCTTTTATCTAAAGAAGCTTAGAGAATTCTATATATATAGCTTATATAAAATTAGATCGAAAAAAATAGTTAAATAGCTTACTATAATTAGAAGATAGTAATAAAATAAATAAGATTATAAGCTTTTAGGATTAATAGATTTAATATATAATAAAATCTTAGATAAATATATTTAGGCTAATTTATAGGTATTTATTATTATAGTTAGATAATAAAGAATTAGATCTTCTATACTTACTAATTATAGGGATTATAGAGAAAAGATTATAGTAGCTAGAGAGATTAAAACTAGTATTATTAATTAGGATAATAAGCTAATTATTTATAAGTATATTATTATAAGTAGAAGGATAGTAATTAGAAATAGAAAGATTAAAGGAATAAATATTATTATTAGTATTAAAAAAGGATTAATCTAATTTAGGCTTAGATAGAGAAATAATAGATAGATTACTAAGAATTAAGTTATTATTTTAATCTATAAATTTAAATATATTTATATAGATACTTAAATTAGTAGGATTAGTCTAATAGTTATAAGGATAGTACTAAATAATTAGATTTATCTTAGTAATAGTAGTATTTCTATCTCTTAGATTAGATTACTTAGGATTAGTTATCTTAGGTATATTAATTTTATTAATTACCTAGGTAATTTTATTATAATTAAGGTAAGTAATAAATAAGGAATTATTAGTAATAGAAATATATTTTAAACTAGTATTATTTAATATATAGAATTCTATTTTATTAAATTCTATATTATAGGTATAAATAATCTTTTATCTAGAGAGTATCTAAATCCTCTAGATATTAGATAATTTATAACTAATAAGATAGCTAATAGTAATATAGTAATAAGCCTTATAGCTATAAATATAAAGATTAGATAAATCTAGCTTAGCCTCTAGCTAATAGAGTATATAAATACTAAATTAGGTAAGGTAGTTTATAAGAGCTTTAAATAGAGATTTCTACCTAATAATATAATAGAGAATATAATTTTAGATAAAAATAGTAGTTTTAGTAGCTTTATTTTATAGATAATTAGGTAGATTAGTATTAATTATTATTTAATATACTATAATAGATATTATTCTACTATACTTTTTAGTATAAGGATTTTAGTCTAGTTAATAAAGTAGTATAGATTTAAATTATATACTCTCTAAATTTAGATATACTTAAAAGCTTTTATTAAGTATAGTATTACTATTATAATAAATAATAAGTATCTTTAGACTAAATTAGGTTAAGATAAATATAATCTAATTATAAATTAAATCTAGTAAGTAGATCTTTAATATAATATTATTCCTAATTTAGTATTTAGTAATAGGATTAACTAAATAAGAGAGGTACTAGATTTAATCTAATAATAAATTATAGAATATTAGGTCCTAGTAGAGAGATTTAAATAATTTAGTATATTTTATTAGGATTTAGCTAATCTAGCGCTTTATTTTACTAAGCTTATATATTTAGTATATTTTAGTAAGAGTAATATCTATATTTATAATAATATTAGATAAATAGGCTTCTAAATATAATAGAATATCGCGATTTATATAATCTAGGTATTAATACTATTAATCTATAGAGCTCTTTAGCTACTTAGGCTTATAAGAGGAAGAGAGAATAACTAATAGATTAATATAATTAGTTTAGATAGAGAGAATTATATAATTAGGCTTAGGATAGGATAGAATAATAAGATTAATAGTAATAAGGATTATATAATTAGCTATATAGCTAAGAGGATTACTATTAAGAAGACTTTTATCTTATTATAGAAGATAGATCCTAGATCTATTATTAAGCTAATATATAGGGGTTCTATTTAATTCTTTTAGGTAGTATTCTTTTTTATTAAGATAGATATTTATATTAGTAGCTTTCTTTATAGATATTAGATTAAGATAGAAACCTAGTATATAAGCTATTTTAATAAGTAGTAGAAAGGTTCTATCTAGATTATTAGTTAGATAAATAGTAATAGATCCGAAACTAAGGATAGTAATCTCTATATTACTTACTTATACTAATAAGATAGTAAGCTAATAATTAGATAAGAGGATATAATTATTATATATACTAGGGGCCTATAGCCCTTTAGACCCTTACCTAGAGGTTTTACTCCTAGACCCTATAGGGAGGAAACCCTTCTTAATCCTCTAGGTACTATATAGATTAATTATATTACTTAGTAGCTTAATCTAATTTATAGGGGCTATCCTTAATAAATTTCCTTTATTTATAGTTAGCCTAATTAGTCTATAAGAAAGATTAAGTATAGATTTCTCTAGCTATAATTTACCTAGATAGGCTATAAAGAGACTAGTAGTTCTATAGCTACTAAGGTAGTAAGTAGAAATAGTAGAGATAGACTATCTTATATAGGATCTTCTAGGTCTCTACTAATATTATAGCTAACTAATCTACCTTATAGTTAATCTTATAATAATCCTAATAATAGCGCTTAATAATATTCTTAGTTATCTATATAAGCTAAGGATAGATAGACTAGTAGGTAACCTCTTTAATATAGTAGAGGAGATAATAGTCTATATTACTATCTTATAGCTCCTATTTAACCTTAAAGTAGCTATAGAACTAGAAGTTATCTTAGAAGATCTCTAGTCTATAGCCCTAAGGAAACCCCCGAAACTTAGTATCTTTAATTATATATATAATATAGTATATATAGGTAATATAGAGAGATATAGCGAGGCTATCCTAGTTATTAAGGAAGGCTCTATAAGTAAAATTATAGATTAAATTAGTTACTAAATTAAGATTAGTAGAGACCTAGATAAAGAAGAAACTTATTCTTACTTATTTATAAGAGATATAGACTTACTAAAATAGAGGGCTCTTTAATATATAGATAATATAAGGTCTATATAAAGTTAACTATTAATACTAATTATAAGGCTTAGATCCTTAATAGTATAAGTCTTTATTATATATAATATAAGGATTTAGTATATATAGTAAAGATATAAGCGTAATAAAGTAATATAAAAGAATAGTAGAGGGGAGAGAGATAGATAATAGAGAGGATTATTAAATAATTAATAAGATAAAGAAACTATAATAACTACTAAAGGCTATAAAGATAGCTATCCTACCTAGATATAAAAGGGTCTATACTATCTACCTAATCTTACTATCTTATATACTATAGGCGCCTACTTAATCTCTCTATCCTTACTACTATAAATTCTATATTCTATTTCTATAGCTTAAAGATCCTATAACTTAAAGATCCTATAGCTTAAAGATCCTATAACTTAAAGATAAATACTACTATAGGTAGCGCTACTATACTAGTACTAAAAATCTCTATAACTAAGAGTATTACTATTCCCTATATTCCTAGTAAAAAGGCTAGTAATACTAATCCTTAAGCTATACCTAGTATCTAGGCTAAATAGCTTAAAGAATATACCTAGAGCTATATCTAGAATATTAATAAGAAGAGTAAAATAAAGATAGACCTAATCTTTACTCTAAAGTTTATAATATCGAAATAAGAGCTATATATATAGAGTATAGATTCTATAGATCTATATATTAAGATTAGCTAGTATATTTAGAATCTCTAGGCTACTTTTATCTAGATTATTAGTACTAAACCTAAAGCGTTATATACTAATTATATTAAGAACTATAGGCTATAGGTACTTTATATTATTAGTAAGAGAGATCTATAAGGCTCCTATATAAACTACTACTAGAACTCTATAGATAAGTAATATAGTCTCTATAAGTATCTATAACTCTAATAGCCTAAGAATTAAGCTAATAGGACTTATATAGACTCTAAGAATAATAAATTAGTAATAAATACTTAGACTAAGACTATAAAGAAGATTACTAAGGATAAGAGAGATTAAGCTTACTATAAGAGATCTATTATATTAATTATAATAGCTTATAATAGCGCTATTATAAAGAATACTATAAAGACTATAACTATATATATTAAGGAGTTAAAGAAGTAAGGCTAGTATTTATAAGATATATTAGAGAATATAGTTACTATTACTAATATACTAAAGACTACTATTAATAATATAGTAATAACCCTAAAGAATATTAGTAAGAATCTAGAGAAGTACTAGAAGAATCTTAAGGAGTTCTATAAGAAGATTAGAGAGTTTATAGTAGAGTTAGTAGAAGAGGGAATACTTATTAATAACTCTAAGAAGAAAGAAGAGGCTAAAGATAAATAGATAGATAATACTAGTATACTTAATACCTAGTACTTTAGTTAATTATCTCCTATATTTTATATTTAGTCTTTTATAAATATTAGAAATTAGAATAGATTAGTATTAATAGTAAAAAAAAAGAATTAAAGTAATCTATTAATATAGTAAAGTAAGATAAATAAAAGTAGTTAATATTACTATAAATACTACTTAATATATATATAGTACTATAGCTAGACCTATATAGCTAGCTTATAGATAGGATACCTAAGCTAAAAGCTAACTACCTAAGCTTACTAGAGTACTATACTATAGTTACTATATATATAAAAGTAGATTATATCCTTATTATATAGGAGATTATTATAAATCTTATACTAGTAAAGAAGGATCTTATTATTATAGGTAGATAAAATAAGAAGGTAAATAATAAAGTAAAGCTAAATTTAGGTTTCTAGCTAGAACTAGATATAAGATAGATTAATATACTAATAAGATATATACTATATAGAGAACTAGCTATTATACTAGAATAAGTAGAAACCTAGATTAGTACTATAGTAAGCTATATTATAGATATAGTATAGGTAAGTATAGTAAGCTACTAGATCTTTTATAGTAATATACTAGTTAAGGTCTTAGTTAATATATAGGAAGATTACTATCTACTTATATATAAATTATAGTATAAGAATATTATTACTAAAAGATTAGTAAATAAAAGTAGTAAGTAGTAAGACTATATTAATAAATTAGGGATTATTAGGAGAGATAGATATAATTAGCTATTATATTATAAAGCTAGCTTAGTAATACTAATTAGACTATAAGGTAGGTTTTTTAGACTTATAAAGAAGCTTTTAGCTAGTCTTAAAAGAGAGAGATAGATATATATAACTTATAGAAGATAGGCTTAGAGCTATAAAAAAAGAGATTAGAGATAGTAAATTTAGTAAAGTATAAGAGATTAAAGATAGTAGATTTTATAAAAAGATAAAGAGAATAAATTAGAGTAAGTAAGTATAGAGAAAGAGGATTAAATAATAAGAAATATATAGATTATAAGGCCTAATTAACTTAGAATAATAATATAGTAACCTTATATAATTATCTCTCTATATCTAAATTTAGCTATATATATTAGTATTAGATAGCCTATTAGAGATATAAATAAGAGATAAATCCTAATATAAAGTAAGATTTAATATATTTAGTCTAGATACTATATACTCTATTAGTCTCTTAAGTTATAATATTAATCTCTATATTAATATTATTATAATAGATAGAAGAGTATATATAGTAAAGCTTAGCTAGGTAATCTCTACTAGATAGTAGATATATATAGTAATAGGTAGAGTAAGAGCTAGCTATAGAATTAGACTATAGAGAATATTTATAGGATTAATAGGCTTTATAGGCGCTATTATTATAGAAAAAGATTAATTAGTAAAGATACTAGAAGTATAGTAAATATTACTACTTATATACTAAGGTAAATAAGATTATTAGTCTTATAGATAGACTTATATATCCTCTAAGATACTATTTCTATATAGTTTATTAAAGTTAAAACTACTATAGAATAGTATATCTTATAAGATTTATATTTATAAGATAGCTATATAGTATAGCCCTATAGAAAACTCCTTATTACTAATATTAAAGACTATATAGCTAATACTAATACTCTAGGCCTTATAAATAATTATAGTATAGGCTACTATAATTAAGAACTATATATAAGAATACTACTATCTCTTAATATTAAACTTATAGTAAATAGATAAGATAGGTATAAGTAAATAGCCCTATTTATCTTATAGCTAGATTAGGCTACTATACTTCTCTACTTTAATAAGTAGTACTTAAGAGAGTAATTAATATAGATTAACTATAGTAGATAGCTAAATAATATCTCGAATTATTATAAATAAACTATTAATAAGACTATATTCTATCTAAAGATTAGTTTAGATTATAATATAATTATTAATAGAGATAGTAAATTTATTAGGTAGACTAGCTAGCTCTTCTAATACCTATTTAGTTATAGAGTTACTATTCCTAGCTAGTATATATAGGACTAGGTTCCTAATATTATATAATTATTTATAATTATACTTTACTATATAGAACTTAGTAAGGAAGATATAAAGGGTATCCTAGAAATACTATATTTTTTTAGTAAGTAATATATTACGGACCTTAAAGAGGTATAGGGGCCGTAGCTATTTAAGTAGTAACCGTAAACTAATTATTCTATAGACGCTAAGGATTAGCGTTATCACGTACGTTTTAGTATACTTAGGCGAGCCCCGGAAAGGCCCTAAGGCAGACACCTAGGGTAGGAGCTAGAATCGGCCTACGACTAACTATTATAAATAATACCTACTTACTTAATATTACGGTTAGCGCGATATAGGAAACGGCTACCCTTTTACCTATACTAAGATTACGCCCTAAATATAGGAATATAGTAAACCCGTACGTAACTATATCCTATTAGCGATAGGATAGACTTATTAGCGATAAGTCCTAGTATATTAGTAATAAGTCCCGACTTATTAGTAATAGGAAGGACTAGATATATAAGGACGCTCTTTCACTATTATATATTTAGTTCTTCGCGATTAATCTTATATTATTACTTAGTTACTATTAGTAGTACTTTACACCTTTATAGTTCACCTTTAAGATAACCTAACCTATAAGTAGGGGATTTACTTAGTAATAATACTTAGTAATTAACTTACTTAGCGCGTACTTCTAGCACGTTCTATAAGATACTTAATAGGACCCGAACCCGACGTAAGGCTTTATATAGTAACGGTATAGTTAAGAGATACTCTTAGAATCCGTAGTAGAACTAGGTATATATACCCCTTTAAAGCTCTACTTATAGTGACTAGTCGGCTACGCGTAATATATTAATCGCCCTGTCTTTAAACCGTGAAGCAAAGTTATTATAGTAGGTAACGATAGTACTATAAGCAACGTCTCGAGTAGATTAGTATCCGCTCCTACTAATACGTAACTTATAGATATAATATCCCAGTTACAGGAACAACTCGTACAGGCACAGAGCTAACGAGGGACTACTAGTATTAAACTACCTAAGCCTAAGTTCTACTATAGCGAACAAACTAAGCTTCGTTCTTTCTTAACTTAGATAGATATATAGCTCCGCCTTATTAACTACGTAGAGGAAGCCGATAAAGTTATTTACGCTTCTACCTACCTTCGCGGACGGGTATTTAAATAGTTTAAGCCCTATATAAGAGAATTTAATAATAAACCTTAGAAGGACTAGGGAGACGTTACTAAGAAAATCTTCACGTCCTACAAAGTCTTTAAGAAGAAACTTAAATAGACCTTTAGCGATATTAATACCGCTAGGACTATAGAATAACAACTCGATCGATTACGATAAACTAGATTAGCTAGCGTATACGCCGCCAAATTCTAACAAATCATCTCGCACCTTAACTTCGATAACGATACCTATATCTAGCTCTTTAAGCGAGGACTTAAGGAGGATATTAAGGACGAACTTATACGAATCGACCGACCTAAAGAGCTCTATAAGATAATCGAGCTCGCGGTCAAGTTCGATAACCAACTCTATAAACGTAAGCTCTAACGACGAGAGTAGCGCTAGGGGGGTAACCGTAGAACGGTACTACTACCGTACCGTAGCCACGATAGTAGGCGAGGACAACAATAACGATAACTAAGGGAATTATATAGCGATCCCTACGGACTATAACTAATAGAGCTCGATATAGTAAGGCTCCCGACTGAAGAAGAGAAACGACGGAAAGATAATAACTTATACTTTAAATATAGAAAAGCAGGACACCGAGCACGCGATTATAAATAGCGAAGTAACGCGAAACTATAGGCGCGTAAGTAGAATAACGGACGTAATAACGTAAGGCTATAATAGCTACGGGCGACCTAGGATAACAAGGTTCGACCCTAATAGCTCCGAGCTACTAACAATAAAGGATAGTTAGTCATCAACGGCTCGACGTAGTAATAACAGATATAAGCTCTTTACTAAGAACGGGAAGACCTAGCTAACGTAATAGCACAGCTCGAAAAATACTAAGCACGGAAGGGTAAAACCACGGATATCTTTACGGATAATAACGAATACCGCAGCCTAAGCAGCGTAGAGCACGTGACGGAATTTCCCGAGATAGACTAGGAAAATATCGAGAGTCAAGGGTGGACCTAGTATAGTCTATAGAACACTACTAACTCCTAGGAACTATCCGACGACTCCTAGGACTAGGGAACAGGGATCCTAAAGACACTAATCGAGATACTAGGAACCTCGGAGATTCTAGAGACTCCACCTATAATCCTAGGAACGGATACTACTAAATAGCCTTAAGAGGAACCCCTATAATACGCGATCGAAGATAAACGATTCGCTAGATTCTAGTAAATATTCGGTCTAGACGAAGACCCGGAACGAATCTAATAAATATATAAATAAACTATAGATAACCTCGACGATATAAGGAGTGAACTATAAGATATATTATAATAGAACTCCGAAGCTTAAGCTAATTAACTACTTCGGGTCTATAAATACCTCGACGGGGTATATAGGTATTTACTACCTAGTAATACCCTAGACTATATTAGGAAACTATAAGGACTACTCGAGGAAGTAGCGGTATACTATAGTAAGGAAAGTAAATACCTATATAATAGCCTAAGGTACGTATACTAAGGATACGTATAATACCTAAAGCACGATCTAAGAACTATATTAGCCTATTACGACGATAGATATATAACGTACGTAGTAGGAAAGGTCGAGAGAAGCCTAGAACTAAAACCGCTATATTAGGAAAAGAGGCCTAACTAGAAACTAGAATACGCAGGACTCTAGTACAGAAACCGGAGGATAAACTCGGAAATATAATACCTCGCAGTAATAGTATAGGGATAATATATAAAGATTATAGCTAATATTATACTTCGACTAACTATAGTAATAATCAACTTAGAAGTAGCTAGTAATTTTATAAGCCTAGAATACCGTAGTAAATATAGGATCTAGGGTAGCGCTAAGCTAAAGATTATACTAATTATCAGACTTAACAGAGAGAGTCTAGGACCTAGAATTATATATAAAAGCGGACCTCTACTAATAGTTATTAGAGATTATTTCGAAGTTATTAACTTCGATATAACGCTACTTAGAGGATATAATATTATTTTAGGTATTCCTTAGTTAAGGAAGTATAACCCTAATATTAACTAGCAGACCGGTAGTATTATTTTTAGATATAACTATAGATAGATAAGTAAGAGGTAGACTAAATATAAACTAAAGACGCTAAAGAGACTTAGCCCTAGGGAGGTAGATACTTATAAAGACCCTTATAAAGGAGAATTTAAGAGGAGTTTTCGGCTAGGAGATAGGCCTAATAAGAAGATAACTAATATTAGGAATATCGTAATTACTAAATAACGACTAGATATAACTAATAGAGAACTAGAGGAATATATTCTTATTAGCGATAGAGAAATATCCCTTTACGCTATAGGAGCGCTAGAAGAAGAATATAAGATTCCTAAATAGTATATAGAATTTTAGGATATATTTACGCTACTACTAGATAGTAAGCTACCTAAGTATAGTCCGTTTAACTATAAGATTAAGATTAAGAAGAACGAAGAACTAAAGTTTATACCAATCTACCTACTATCGTAAAAAGAGTTAGTAGTACTAGATAAATATATTAAGGATAACCTTAAGAAAGGAAATATTTAGTATTTAAAATCGTTAGTAGGATACCTAATCCTATTTATACTAAAGAAAGGAGGAGAACTCCGAATATATATTAACTACTAATAACTTAATAATATTACTATTAAGGACCGGCACCTATTACTATTAATTAACAAGATCTAAGATATAATTTAGGGAGCGAAATACTTTAGTAAATACGATATTACTAACGTATATAATTAACTTAGGATTAAGGAAGGAGACGAATAGAAAATAGTATTCCGAACGAAGTTCGGATACTTTAAATATAAGGTTATACTATTTAGACTTACTAACACACTAGTATCGTTTTAACGTTTTATCTTTATAGTTCTTAATAGATACTTAGATAAATTCGTTATCGCGTACCTTAACAATATCCTTATATTCTCTAGAACTAAGGCTAAATATATCGAGTATAATAAGAAAGTGCTCTAACGGTTAAGAGAAGCGAAGGTTATACTTAAACTTAAGAAGTACGAATTCTATATCTAGTATATAAGTTTCCTCGGATATACTATTAGTCCTAACGGACTAGGGATAGAGAAAGATAAGGTTAAGAGTATACTCGAATAGCTAATACCGATATATATTAAGGACGTATAAAGCTTTCTTAGACTCGCTAACTACTACCGTAAGTTAGTACTAAAATACTTATAATATATAGTAGGGCTTTACCGCTTTACTAAGAAAGGAGTACTATTTAGATAGGATAATAAGGTAGAAAAATCGTTTACTATACTTAAGGAAATATATAACTAACTAGCAGGAAAAGTAATTATTATAACGTTTAACTACGATATACTAATTATTATAGAAACTAATATATCGGACTTTACGCTTAGGGCTTAAATTATATAACTAGGAGAAGACAGTAAGCTTAGACCTATCGCCTTCTAGTCTCGTAAAATAATACTAGCCGAACTAAATTACGATATCCACGATAAGGAACTATTAGCTATAGTATTAGTATTTTAGATATAGAGAGTATACCTAGAAGGAGCTAAATATACTATAATCGTTAGGATAGATCACTATAACCTTACCTATTTCACGATAACTAAGAAACTCACTCGACGATAAGCTAGATAGATAGAAATATTAGCCTAATATAACTTTAAGATTATACACTATAAAGGAACCGAAAACGTAGTAGCGGACGCGCTAAGCCGTCGCCCGGACTATAAGCTTAGTACTAAGGAGGTAGTACCCGCTATCCTAACTATAGATAATAAAGGGTATATTATTTATAACTACTAAATTCTTATAGTAACTAGTAAATTACAGAACGACGAATAGCTTAAGAAGATTCGAGTTAGTACGAAAACCGATAAGTTACTTTAGAAGATTCTAGGTAATAATATAGCCCTAATAAAAGACGGCTTAGTCCTTATTTATAGCCTAGTGTATATTCCTAGGAACCTCTAAACTAATATTATCTAATTATATTATAATAAGCTTACGTAAGGATACCTTAGTATTAAGAAAACTATCGAAAAGATTACGCGGAATTATTATATTCCGGCACTCTACAAAAAAGTCAGAAAATATATATAGTAATACGACTTATATTAACGGAATAAATTATCGCGATATATACTATATAGAGAGCTAGTATTAGCGGAAGTACTAAAATAACTATAGGAATAGATTATAATAGACTTTATCACGAAACTACCTATTTTAGAGGGTAACGACATAATTATAGTAGTCGTCGACCGACTAACTAAATATATATATATAATACTAACAACAGAAACTATCGATACACGATAGATAGCTAATCTACTACTTAGATATATATTTACTAATTATAGAATACCGAGCAAGATTACCTCGGATAGAGATAAGCTATTTACATCTAATATATAGCAGTCACTAGCGGACTAACTCAGAATTAAGCATAAACTCTCTACTGCGTATTATCCGTAAACCAACGGATAGACTAAACGGGTTAACTAGACCTTAAAACAGTACCTTCGACACTATATAAACTTCTAGCAGGACGACTAGATAGGGTTATTACTAATAGTATAGTTTATATATAATAACGTAATACACGCAATAACAAAAGAGACACTATTCTTCGCAAATTATAGGCTTAATCTTATAATTATCGGAGAACTAATCGGAAAACAACCACTCGCAGAGTTATCTCGACTACTAGCGACTAGGTTAAAGTAGCTATATCTATAGTTATCACGGGATATCGAGTTTCTTAATATACGTATAAAGTTCTATTACGACTAATCGCGCTAGGAGACACCGGACTTTTAAAGGGGGGAGAAAGTTTACCTTTTGCGATATAATATTCGCACTAGACGACCTAGCGTAAAACTCGACCACCTTAAATTAGGACTATTCGAAATTAAAGAAAAAACGGGACTATTCAATTATCGCTTAAAGCTACCTAATAGTATACGACGTATTTATATAACATTCTATATCTTATTATTAGAAAAAGCACCCAAAAACGCCGAAATCGCTACTAATATAGAAATCGAAGAAGAAACGGAGAACGAGTATAAAGTCGAGGGTATCCTAGCAATAAATAAGGTTAGTAGGAAACCTTACTACCTCGTAAAATAGAAAAACTACGATACCTCGGAAAACATATAGGAACCTATCGAGAACCTAGTAGGCTATTACTAGCTAGTTTAATAGTTCTACTAACAAGAGAAGGGGACCTAGCGACCTCGCCTAACTAGGAAGGGTCTAGGTCGGCCTAGGAAAATAAAGGATTATTTAATAACTAAGTTAGAGTAGGATCCTCTAACGTCGCCGTAAGAACACGGGTATTAACCGTAATAGTAGATTAAGGAACCTCGTCTGTAGCCCGAGTACTCTCTGCCTCACGATCTTTTTGCTTAGAAGTAATACGCTCTTTTTCAAGACGATCGTGCTCTTTAACCTCGCGACGCTCTAACTCTTCTAGCTCGGTAACTTCCTTAAAGTCCTGTATAATAAAATCACCGGCACGTTTTTGTAATAAACGTTTTTGTTTTCGGAGACGAAGGAGCTTAGCTAGGATAGCCTCCTCCTCCTCAATTTAATTTTAGGACTTCACCAGACATCGCCACTCCGTATCAGTAAATAATAGAGACGGTATCGTACACTTTATACCACCGCCAACACGCACGCAGTCACTATAGCGGTCGGAATAGTCGGTATAGATACACACTCGCTTCAAACGAACGTAACGTTCATAAGGAATCACGGATTAAAAACCTTCGTCTTCGATTCGACGGGTTAAGGCGTTCTTACGGACAGAAGCCTTAGAAGATATAGTCAGCAAAATAGGCTATAAAGAAAATTATAGAAAACAGAAAAACAACGCACAAACCTAAGGGGGACACTAACGTTTAAATCCTTTAGGGACAAAGGATAGGGAAGGAGGGGATAATATTACGGACCTTAAAGAGGCGCGGGGGCCGTAGCTATTTAAGTAGCAACCGTAAACCAATCATTCCACGGACGCTAAGGATTAGCGTTATCACGTGCGTTTCGGTATACTTAGGCGAGCCCCGGAAAGGCCCTAAGGCGGACACCTAGGGCAGGAGCCAGAATCGGCCTACGACTAACCGTTATAAATAATACCTACTTACTTAATATTACGGTTAGCGCGATATAGGAAACGGCTACCCTTTTACCTACACTAAGATTACGCCCTAAATACGGGAATACAGTAAACCCGTACGTGACTATATCCTATTAGCGATAGGATAGACTTATTAGCGATAAGTCCTAGTATATTAGTAATAAGTCCTAACTTATTAGTAATAGGAAGGACTAGATATATAAAGACGCTCTTTCACTATTATATATTTAGTTCTTCGCGATTAATCTTATATTATTACTTAGTTACTACTAGTAGTACTTTACACCTTTATAGTTCACCTTTAAGATAACCTAACCTATAAGTAGAGGATTCACTTAGTAGTAACACTTAGTAATTAACTTACTTAGCGCGCACTTTTAGTATATTCTATAAGATACTTAATAGGACCTAAACCCGACGTAAGGCTTTATATAGTAATAGTATAGTTAAGAGATACTCTTAGAATCCGTAGTAGAACTAGGTATATATACCCCTTTAAAGCTCTACTTATAGTGATCAGTCAGCTACGCATAATATAATAGAGCTATAATATAAAAGATTAGTAGTTACTAATTAGCTCTTATAATCTACTTAGTTTAAAGATACTCTAATATAGTCTAAAATATATAGCTCTTATTATCTATACCCTATTAATAGATAATTATATTAAGCTTAATAGTAATATTAAATAACTAATATAGATACTTTATATAGATATTAGGGAGTAGATCTATTCTTATACTTAGGAGATAGAGTAATTTCTAATATATAAGTAGAAGTTAGAAGAAGTTATTAGTAAGAATAAGGTTTAGGCTACTAAAAGGCTAATTATAATATTATAGGAAGATTTTACTATAGTAGTAGTTAATCTAATATAGTTAATAAAGGCCTATTATTAACTTTTCGTTAATAATTAGGAGCTATACTCTATTAAATTACTTTTATATATCTCTTAGCTTTAAGACTAATAGTAGCTTATACTTAGAAGTTAGATTTATAGGTAAGCTAAAAAGGCTATAAATAGTTATACTAGTAATACTATATATTATTATACTAGTTAGTATAGACTAGAGAATTAAAGAGATTATAATATTAGTCTAATTAGCTAGGTCTTATAAAGCTATAGAAATAATACTAATAATATAGGATTTTCTAGTATTTATTTTACTATCTAGATTAATAAGTAACTACTAGAGTAAATTAGGTAAAGCGATAATCTATAGTAAAGAGGTAACTTAATAACCCTAGATCTATAGCTACTATATATAGTAGCTAATAGTTAGAGAGTAGAGCTATTACTACTTCTTATTTAGAGTATCTAGACTTATAAAGAAGTTATTTAAAAGAGCTACTAGGAAATAAGAGCGCTATTCTTTCTAGTAGTCTAATAGAAATATATTATCTAAATATTACTTAATATACTACTACTAGTTATAGGCTTAATCTAAATCCTATTTACTAAGTATATCTAGATCCTTAATATAGACTATATTATTATTTTAGCTAAAGAGCTATATAGCTAGGGCCTTCTATAAGCTAATAGACTCTTTATTATCTAGATTAATATCCTTAAAGAGCTCCTCTAGGATATCCTCTACCTTATTAATAATATAATAGTTAGATTTATAAAGTAGATAGGACTACTAATAATATTTATATATCTTTATAAAAGTAGTAAAAATATAGCTATTAAGGATCTTAAGATTACTAAGCTAGGAGTTATAGAAAGAGTAATAAAGTATAAGTTTAGTCTTAGTAAAATCCTTAGTTTACTTAGTAGACTTATATACTAAGAAATATATTAAGATTTAGTTAAATATATAGGGCTATAGGTAATAATTCTTATAATTCTACTCTTATAGCTAATAAATATAAGTAAGATTATTTAGCTTAGGCCTCTAGGTTATATACTTCTTATATAATAACTATCTATATTATAGTCTCTCTAGCTTAGTATTCTTACTATAGTTAAGAATATATATAGCTCTCTAGGCGTTATCTTAATAGTAGTCTACTTTTATAAAATTATAGGTATTCTATTATAGTAGTAGATAAAGAAGTATATAAAAGACCTCCTATACTACTTAGTTATACTCCCTAATAAGATAGTTAAGGAGCTTATTAACTATAGACTAAAGAGGATAATTAAAGGAGAGATTAATAAGAAGAGTCTATATTAATTATTAGTAAGATTATATATCCTTCTCTAGCTTAGAGATATATTTCGTAATATACTTTAGGAGAGACTTATAACTAGTATAGAGAATAATATTAATATTTATTAGCTAGACTATACTATTAAATAGGTTATAGGTATTAAAGTTTAGATAATTATAAATAGGATAGAACTAATAATATAATAAACCTAAAGGCTTCTTAAGAGTAAATTATATCTACTCTTTTATTAGGAAGTAGAAGTAATACTCTATTTACTCTATTACCTAATTCTTATAAAGATAATAGCGATTACTATAGATATAGTATTAAACCTAATTTATAAGACTAGTAAGCTACTTAAGCGAATTTTACTACTTCTTAGAAGTAAACTATATAATAAGCTATTCTATATAGATTAAGGACTAATAGGTAGAGTTAGGGTTAACTATAAGAATATAAATATCCTAGAAGATTATAAAGGTAGTTTAGAGGAACTATAAAAGAAGTTAATTAGTATTAAGTACTATTTTAACCTATAATATAGAATAGATATACTTAGAGCCTTAACCTTATTACTTATAGTAAATCTAGAAATCCTTAATCTTAAACTTACGCTTAAAAATCGTTAAAAATAGCTAGAATTAGAAATAAAACTAATAAACTATAATATAGGGATTATCGCGGAGGTTCTTAGTAGTAATCTAAATCCGCTATAAACTATTAATATTATACTACTTATTATAATATAGTAAATAATATATTAGATTATCCTAATAAAGATTAGTAGCGAAGTAGATAATAAAGAGATATACTAAGTTAAGTTACTATACTATAGCTTATAGTTTACTATAATAGCTATACTAATATAAGTATATATTATAAATTAAATTACTAAAGGAAGTAATTAACTATAAGAGAGCGTTAGTCTTAGGATTTTAGATCTAGAATACTACTTAAAGCTTCTCTATAGTTAGGTTAGGCTAGCTCTACTAGATCTATATAAAGAATCTAGCCTTTTTAGAGACCTACTATTATATAATTATATTAAAAGCTATATAGTAGAACTATAGATAATAAGTAAACTAGCTACTTTTATACTTTAATAAATAGAGAATATACTTAGGGTAATTAATATTCTACTCTTATAGAAAAATAAATTTAGCGGAGCTATAAAGGAATAAGATTAGGAACGCTATTAATAATAGCTAGATACTACTATTAAACTCTAAGATTAAGGTCTAGTAGAAGAAGGGCGTAATAATATATAGCTATAGAGACTAGGAGGATATAATAATAGGGTCTATTATCTAGTAAATAGTAGTAATCTTATCCTTAGTAGCTAAAAAATCTAGTACTATAGTATACTCTAGTTTATTAAGATTATTATTAAATAACCCTACTAGATTAGTATTAGCCCTTATATCTAGGCTTTAGTTATTTACTATAGCTATATCTATAATCTATAATAATAAAAGATAGTTAATATAATTATTCTTAAAGAGCTTAGTAATAGCTATAAAAAATATCTAAATATCTTAGTAGCTAGAGTAATAAAGATAGAGAAATAATAACTACTAGGTAATAATATTATAATAAATATAATATTTATATTAAAACTACTACTATAGAGCTAGTACCTAATTAGTATTAGATAGTTATAGTAGAATTATATTAATATCTTAAAGAAGTAAGAGGAGTTAGTTATAGACTTAGCTAATATCCCTTAAAAAGTAGATAATATATTAGTAATAGCGATATTACTATCTATAGATAAGATAGATCTTAAGGAAGATATATATATATAAGTAATTAATATCTCCTTAACCTATATTAGTTCTAGAAGATTAGGTAGTAGATTAGGTTATATACTATTTATAGGACTATAAAGGAAAATATTATAACTATAATTAACCTTTATATAATAAGTATAAATCTTATTTATATTAAGTTTTATCTTAAATTAATTCTTATAATATCTCTTATAAGTCTTAAACTTTAGCTTATATAGCTAATAGTAAAACTCCTATAATAGAGTTTACTTATTATTAGATAGTATAGGTTAGTTAAGTAAGCTTACTATATAGTACTTTAGTAGGAATAATAGTATAAAGTTATTTATTAGTAGGGAAGAGACTAAGAAGATATTAATAATACTCCTCTTAGATAAGATAGATAATAATACTAACTACTATAATATTAGGATTATAGAATAGCTAAATATAGTTAATAAGTTAGATAAGCTACTAAATAGCGCTAAATAGTAGAGATATACTAGACTATATAGGTTTAGTAAATTACTCTAAATAGGCTATTAGTAAGGAAGAGATAGTTTAAGAGGGTTTAGTAAGCTAGTTAATAGCTATAATAGTACTAAATATATACTAGGGATATAGGATATATCTAATTATTCCTAGGATTAGATTAACTATAAAAAGAAGGATATTAGTAAGGGCTTTTCTTAGTTATAATACTAGAGATAGTACTTATACTTAATTATATTCTAGGCCTTATATATCTTAGTATAAGTAGGATTATTAGAGCTATATAGGCTATAATAATACTAGCTTAGTATATACTTATACTATCTTAATACTACTATAAGCTATATAAACTATAGGATATAGAGAGATAAAGAGGCTAGATAGGAGTAAGAAGGTAAGGTTAGTATAGGTAATAGAGGATTTAAATTATCTTAGACTAGCTATTAACGAGAGTAATTAAGAAAAAGCTAGGCTATAGAGCTAGATCTCTTATATAATATCTAAATATAAGAGTAAGTATAGCCCCTATAGACTAAGAAAATATTAGTAGACCTAGTAAGTTTAAGTACTTATATAGTAGCTTTAATATATTTTAGTTAACCTTAACCCGCGAAGAGGTTAAAATTCGCTAAGTAGCTTAGAGGCTCTATAGTTTAAGTAATAATAAAGCTCTAAATTAGTAGCTATAGTATATAAATATAGTATAAAAGAGAGGAAAAATTATATAGAGTAAGGCTATAGAGCGAAAGAGATAGGGAGAAGGATAGGTATAAGAGGAAGATATAAGTAATAATAGTCGATATTATAGAGCTATAGAGGATAGGGTAGGTATTTTCGAAACTAGTATAGCCTAATTTATAGGAGAGGGCTAACTATAAATAGTAAGGTATAGCTTTACGGTAGGGTAAATAAACCTACTACGTAGATTATATATTTTAATTTTCCCGCTAACTAATTAAAGTCGCGTAATTCTACTAGGAGTGATCTTTTTACTAGTATATACTCTACTCTACTCTGTAATAAATAGTAACCCTAGTATTATAGTACTAAATATTATTTTTTATTATAGGCCTTAGATAAATAGTATTAAGGGCTAATAAATTATTAGGCTAATATAATAGGATATTAATATACTCCTTTAGGATAAAGGTAGAGAATCTTACTTGCTTTTAGGTAGGGTTTAAATCCCCTTTAGGCTAATTTCTTTTAATAGCCTTTTTATAGGTAGTCTTAAATATAATTAATTACTATATAGCTTAGGTAAATTATTTTATTATCTCTAGATTAAGCTTTTAGGTAGTAGATCGGATAGAAGGATTAATATATAGATATTTATCGAATTAGTATTTACTATCTTTTAGCCCTTTATTATATAGATAGATCTTTTAGCGTAGCTTAGGTATAGCTAAGGCTATAGCTAGTAATATATTAAGTACCTAATTAGTAGCCTAATCGTTATTAGCAAAATAGCCCTAAAAAATAATATAGGCTATCCTAGTAAGATAATATAGCGGATTTATCTAAATTAATTTAATATAGCGATTAATAAGAGTAGCGAAATCAGGTATATTATTCTTATCGTTATAGATTTAATTCCGCTAGTATTTATAGAAGATTAGAGAGATAAGATTAATAGCTTCTAGGAATTTATAGAGTATATAATTATATTTACGTAATATAATAGTATACCTACTTAGGTTATTATTACTAAGGTCTATAATAAATATAGTTATAGGATTTACTATAGTAGGTATAGGCTCTCTAGGCCTAATAGGTAGAGTAGTAGGCTATATAATCTCTAGATTAATATAATCCTATAGGTCCTATATAATAGCCTAATCTTTAATAATAATATACTATTAGATCTAGTAAGTATTATTTTTAAGCTAGAAGTATAGCTAGGAAGCTTTAAGATTAGATAAATTATTATCTATAATAAAGATAACTAGTTAATAAAACTAAAATAAAAAGAAGATAAGATAAATAAGCTTAGTAAAGACTTAGGCTTATAACTCTTAGTATAGAGAGCCTTATATAAAATAGTAAGATAGTAATATACTATATAGATATAGAATATACTAAAGTAAAGAATATAGTATATTCTATAGTAGAATAGTAAGAGAAAAAGGGTAGTAAGATAGTAATAATAGTATTAAAGTCTAGTAGTCTAGCTAAGGAAAGATAGTAGTATTTATACTTATAATAGTATAAGATTAGATAGGATAAAAAGAATATAATAGAGTAATAGGGATATTAGGGGAATCCTATAGACCCTAAGGGTCTTATCTAATTATTAATATTAGATAGTATTAGTATAAGGTAAGAGGGATACTACTCTAGTAGATATAAAGGATTAAGATAATCTCTAATAATTATATTAAAGATTATATAACCTATAGTATACTTATATAAGTATAGTAGGTTATATAATAAAGGAAAGATAATATAAATACCCTATAATCTTAAGGGTACTTATAAGAAGGAATAATATAAATAAGAATACCTTAGGAATTAGATAGAAATATAGAATAAGATAGAAATATAGAAGGAATAGATAATCCTTAGCCTAATAGGTCTAAGGGTATATATATATTAAATATATACTAATATATAAAGAGTTTATTAATAATAATAATTAGAAGCTTATATTTACCTATAAAGATAGGCTTTATACTCTATATTTAGAGCTAATTTTTTATAAAGAATTATTATAATATTTATATAAGAAATTTAGTTATTTAGGCTAGCTAAATCTATATAAAGTAGTCTATCTATAAGTATAATAGCTATAAATATATAAAGATATAGAAGAATATATATAATTATATCTAAATTATTAGATTTTATAAAGATTATAAAAAGATCTAGAGAGAGAGACTATATAATTTATAATTTTTATAAATATCTATCTATTCTAATAATAAAGGATTAATCTAATTAGTTCCTTATTAACTATCTTATATAATTATAAATAAATTATTATAATAATTAATTATACTATAAATTAGCTAGTTACTAAGCTACTAAAGAAAATAACTAAGAAAGAATTAGGCTATTTCTTATATAATTAGATCTTTATAAATTATAGAGTATTTATAGAGCTATTTTTAGATAATAAGCTAAATCTTCTAGCTAGAGCTATTTAGTTCTATTTATATTTACTAAGAATAAAATATAAAACTATAATACTTTATTATCTATAAATAAATAGAAAGATAGAAAATTTAAATAGATTACTAGACTAAATACTTATAAAATACCTTATAAGTAAGCTTATATAAATATAGGATCTTTATCTTATATAGACTTTAGTAGCTATTTATATCTATAAGTATATAATCTTAGATATAAGTCTATTTTATCTAGTATATAATATCTATCCTTAGCTATTTAGTAATAATAACTATATTTTATTATTCTTAGAATATATAAATAAGATTATAAAGATTACTAATATTTATATAAAGATAAATAAATTATTACTTATAAAAGCTATATAGTAGAAATATATTTATAATAATATAGTTATAAAAATAAGTTTTAAGAAAAGAGATTAGATACTTATATATAATAAAAGTAGAAAGAAGTTTAAGAGTAAATAATTTAGCTTATATTAGATTATTAATTTCTATTTATTTAATATTTATACTCTTAAGAAGCTATCTAGCTAAATATTTAAAAATCTTATTAATAATATAAAACTTTTAGTAATAAATATCTAAGATCTATAATATTTATAAGTATCTTTAGTTACTAAAACTACTTTATATTATAAAGATCTTAATCTAGATAGGCTTAAGAAACTATAAAAAATCCTTAATAATAAAAAAGATCTATCTATCTACTTAGAATTATTTATATTTATTTAAGAAAAATAAGCTAATTTTAGATATAATAAAATATATTATAAATTAATAAAGAAGAAAATAATTATAGATTATATTATTATAAAGAATATTACTTAAAAGAAAAAAGTAAAATAAAAGTATATAAATATAGAGTAAGATATATAAGATTTATATATAAATAAGCCTAAAAGTCTTTTAGATAAATTAGAACTAGAAAATTCTAGTAATTTACTTAATAAAAAAGATATTCTTTATATTAATATTTATAAATATTATTATTATTAATATTTATAAATAAGTATTATTTAATAAATTATTAATAATAATAATATTATTAATAGATTATTAATAATAGTAATATTATTAAGTATAGTTTTTATAATAGAAGAATCTATAAAAAATCTATAAATTAAGTATTTATAAATAATAATCTAGATTATTTAGTAATTTAAAACTATATAAAATAGATAATTTATATTTTACTAAGATCTTTTAGTTATAAATAAGTAATATTATTTATTAATATTTATTATAAAAAAGATTCTTATCTTTTTTTTTCTTCTTAGTCTTAAGCTACTTTAGGAGCTAATTAGTATTATAATAAATATATATATAGACTAATAGTTAGCTTATATATAAGTAATTATATTTAGGAGTAATTATAAAGCTTTATAAATAAGATTTTAATTAATACTTTTTTTACTAAACTAAGAGTTATTAAAAGATAAAATATATTAATTATAGTAATATAGCTTAATAAAGGTCTTAATAATAGGAATCTTTATATTAATTTTTATATAAATAATAGTTTTTCTCTTATTCTTAATCTAGATCTTTATAACTAAATAAGGCTTTTTAGCTTTATAGCTAAAAAGAGAGATAAGAAATAATAACTTATTAACTAGATATTTACTCTTATTAATAAATATCTCTATTAATATTACTAAAATAAGATAGTTAGGATTTATATTATTTAGTATAAGATATATTTATACTAAGAGAAGTTTAGTTTCTAAATCTATCTAAATATTAGTAATTACTTAATATTAAATATAGAAAAAGATTATTTATAAAAAAAATATAACTTATTATTAATATTAAATATATAATTAGTATAAGAGCTTTTAAATTATAATTTCTTATTAAGAACTAGAATATAATAAAAAATAAATAAATTATAATCTTTATTATAAAATATATAAATATATCTATTAAGAATAGCTATATTAATTTATTATACTTAGATAATATAATATTAACTAAGTTTATTAAGAGCTTTTATATTCTTATTATATTAGTTTATTAACTTAAAAACTAAAATAATTACTAATTTATAATCCTATTTAATAATAAAGTAGCTTAAGATTAGATTATTATTATAATTAATCTTAAACTTAAGCTTAAGTATAAAAATAAATAAGCTATTACTTAGCTTATTAGTTAAAGCTAGATCTATTTAGATATTATTAAGAGCTTCTAGAGCTATTTTTTATAAGACTTTAATAATTTTTATTATTTATATAAATAAAGAAAGAGAAGAGGAATTATTAAAAAGAAGATTTAGATCTATTAATATTATTAATATAAGTATCTTTCTATTAAATTTATCTATTATTCCTATCTTTTCTTATTAGATTTTAACTAAAATAATACTTATTTATCTTTAAATAAATAAATAAGAGTAAAATCTTAATAAGATTAATAAAAATTAATACTAAATATATATAAAATAAAGCTATAAAATAAAAGACCTAATACTATAAAGTAGAAAAATAATAAAGAAAGAAAGAAAGTTTAGCTAGCTATAAAAAATAAGAGATTCTTATATCTTACTAAATTAGATAGATATATATACTTAGAAATATTTATCTAATAAGAGTTACTATCTAAGAGTTATCTATAATTAGATAGCTATTTAGAGGATTTTACTAGCTAGAATTACCTAATTAAGTAAAGAATAAAGCTTTCTAAAGTAAATAGAGATATTAAGAGTTATATAACTAAATCTAAATACTTATATTTAAATCTTATTAGTAATAAAATTCTTTTTCTTTTATATATAATATTCCTTATATATATAGTATTTTTTCGATAGTTTAAGATAATTAGTAGCTTTCGCGAGTAATTAGCTATTAATCCTTTACTAATCTTAGAAGTTAGGGCCTAACTTTATTCTAGTAAAGAAGGATATAATCTAGGATATATATATATATATATATAACCCTAATTATATTAGGATAGTAGCCTTAGGCTACTCTACTTACTAGCTAGCTAGCCCTAACCCTATTAGGTTCTACTAGCCCTAATTATATCTATACTTATTTAGCCTATAGTTATTATAATATAACCACGATATATCCTTTATACTTCCGTAATCTTAGAATTAGAGGATTATCTATTATTATTATTATATATACTTATTATAGTATCTTTTATAGTCTATAAGTATTCTTAATAGTCTTTACTAAAATTAATTTAATCTCTCTTTTAATTCTTATTTTCTCTTCCTAAAGCTCTATTTAGTAGCTAGCTATATCTTTAAGATCTACTTATTTATAGTATATACTTATTAGGGATATTATATATAAATATTCTATAATCTTAGTAATATTAGTTTTAGCCCTAATCTCTCTCCTAGCTATCTATCTTATTTATATCTTAGTCTATTTATTTTACTTAGACTATTATTAGTATATATTAGTATATATATATCCTTAGGCCTATTAGGCTAAGGATTATCTACTCCTTTAATATCTCTATTATATTCTATATTTCTACCTAATTCCTAAGGTATCCTTACTTATATTATTCTATTCCTATAAGTACCCTTAAAATTATAGGATATCTATATTAATCCTTCCTCTATTATATAACCTACTATACCTATATAAGTATACTTAAATTTATAAGTTATAGAATCTTTAATATAATTATTAGAGATTATCTAATCCTTTATATCTATTAAAGTAGTATACCTCTCTATCCTATCCCCTCGTCTGGCACTGCGTCACATTTAGCGTAGTTTCAATTAGTGTAATATATCATCTAATAGATTAGCAGAAGAAGATACTCGATATGCTATTGGATATAGGGGCTCCACTACCTGCTGAATCATCGACGCGTGCTTTTCTACACGCGTGGCCCCCTATCTAATCCACCATACCATCCGCCATACCATCCGCCATACCATCCGCCATACCATCCGCCATACCATCCGCCATACCATCCGCCATACTACCTACCATACTATCCGCCATACTATCTGGCCTACTATCTAGCCTACCATGGCTAAACCGAAATCATCTACTACGCCTATACAGAAGCGTAAGCTTGACGATATCATCGCCGATTTACCTACTAAAGAGGATCTATCTCAGCGGCTGAAGCCCTTGATCCCTACCTCTATACCTCTACGGCTACACCTACCTAGTGGCCTAGACCTAGATAGCCCCTATGCGATCTTTACCCTTTTTATTAGTGAGGATATCTTCGAATGTATTAGCTAATCCACCAACGAATATGCCTAGCGAAAGCTAGCAGGAGATGATAATAATGATGATGATGATGATGATGATGATAATGATAATGATGATGATGATGATGATGATAATACTACTATTAGGCGTGGGTGGAAGGATACTACTACTGCAGAGATTAAGATCTTCTTTAGTATTCTTATCTATATAGGTGTTTATCGAGCACCACGTATTGATAGCTATTAGCGGCAGAATAGGCAAAAGGTATCTTTATATCCTCTTCCGCTTTATATAGGCCTAAAGCGCTTTAAGCAGATTAAGCGCTATCTGTATATATCTCCACTAGGGTAGAGAAATACTACTACTAAGCAGTAGTAGTATAAACTAGAGCCATTAGCCTTATTATTCGATAAGGTAGCCCAGAAGCATTATACACCAGGATCCAATATCGCGATTGATAAGACTATGATTCGATGCTTTGGGCGCATAAAGCATACTATCAAGATGCCTAATAAGCCAATTCAGTAAGGGTATAAGATCTTTGTTCTCGCAGAGCATGGCTACATATGGACCTTTTTATGGACTAGCCGTCAATAGGGGATCATAGAGCTATTTAAATACCCTGGCCTTAGCCCGACAGCATCGATGGTGCTAGCTATGATTAAGAAGCTTCCTGGGCTAGCCAATGCGATGGCCGATATGCCTACCAATACGATGGCTGCCATGCCGATAGCCACCATGCCCACCATCATGCCCACCACCATGGTGGCTGCCAATGCGATACCTGCCAATGCGATGCCTGCCAATGCGATGCCTACCAATGCGATGGCCGATATGCCTACCAATGCGATGGCCGATATGCCTACCAATGCGATGGGCAATATGCCTACCAATGCGATGGCCGATATGCCTACCAATACGATGGCTGCCATGCCGATAGCCACCATGCCTACCATCATGCCCACCATCATGGTGGCTGCCAATGCGATGCCTGCCAATACGATGGCCACCATGCCCACCACCATAGTGGCTGCCAATACGATGCCTGCCAATGCGATAGCCGCTATGCCGATAGCCACCATGCCCACCACCATGATGCCCACTACCATAATGCCTACTAATGCACCCTATACCGTCTTTATAGATAATTACTTTACCTCGGTTGCCCTTTTCAAAGAGCTACGCGATATCCGCTGTGGGGTATATAGTACTACATGCCCGCGAAATAGTATACCTTAACCGCTTACTAAGCTAAAGGATTATATCAAAACGATACTATAGGGTCGTTTATATATAGCTAAAGCTTAGGGGGTTTTATGTCTCGCCTAGTAGGATAATAATATAGTATTACTACTATCTACTATCTATTCGCTAGAGGGATATACTACTACTAAGCGAAAGTAGCTATTAGTAACCTCTACGAATACTACTATTACGTATACCCCTTTTAGTAATAATATTACTAAGGATCTTAAGATCCCTACTACTATTAATAATTATAATTACTATATAGGTACTATATATATTATAAACTAGTATAGGGTATCTTATAAGATTTATCGAAAGACCTAGCGTAGTTAGTTTCTGCTATTTTTTTTCTTTATCAGGGCTATAATTATTAATACTTATTATATTTAATATATCTATAAGAAGTAGTAGGGGGCTAGGCTACCTACCTATTATAGTTTTCGGGAAAAGCTCTATAAGGAACTTTTTACTTTTATAGCTATACTAAAGCGGTAACTAGGGTAAAATTATTAGCGAATTAAGCTAGGTTAGTAAATATATATAAGATACTAGGTAATATAAAAGTAAAAGAATAGTAAATCGAAGATAAAGCGAGCTAGTAGAATAAGATCTAGTTATTTAGAATATAGTAATATAGCTCTATATATAAAAGGTTAATATTAGGATAAATAGTATAATAGAGGAACTAGCTAGCTAGATCGAATTAGGTATAAAATACTATATAATACTATATAATACCTAGTTACGGTAATTATACGCGATTAGCTAATTATTACACGTTATAGATTAGGCTAGTATATATACTAAAAAACCACGCTAAATATAATATAGTACTAGACGAGGGGATACTAATACTATCTAATATTAATAATTAGATAAGACCTTTAGGATCTATAGGATTCTCTTAATATCTCTACTATCTTATTAGATTCTTTTTATCTAATCTAACCTTATATTATTATAGATATAAATACTACTATCTTTCTTTAGTTAGATTACTAGACTTTAATATTATTATTACTATCTTATTATCTTTCCTTTTTTATTATTCTATTATAGAATATACTATATTCCCTATCTTAGTATATTTTATACTTAATAATATATTACTATCTTACTATTTTATATAAGGCTCTTTATACTAAGAGTTATAAGCCTAAATTTTTATTAAGCTTATATTTATCTTATTCTTTTTTTATCTTAGTCTTATTAGCTAGTTACTTTTATTATAAATAATAATTTATCTAATCTTAAAATCTCTAAGCTATATTTTTAGCTTAAAAATAATACTTACTAGATCTAATAATATATTATTATTAAAAGAGTAGACTATTATATAAATTATATAAGATTATATTAATCTAGAAGTTATATAGTTTATTACTCTACTTATTAGACTTTAAGAGCCTATACTTACTATAATAAATCCTATAACTATATCTATTATAGATCCTAGTAAGAATAACCTAAGTAGATATATTATTATATTATATAAATATACTTATATCTTTACTATATATTACCTATATATATAATTAATAAAGTATATAAAGTATAATATCTAACTATCTATTTTATTTAACTATCTATTTTATTTAATAATTAATAAATTATGAAAAGTAAATTAGTCTAAGAAGTTATTAGGACTATTATACTAGTAGGTCCTTATAGGAATAAAGAACTAGAGTAAAGGAATCTAAAGAGATATATTTATATTAAGACTAATTACTAAAGAGCCTAAGTCTTACTATTATATATATAAGAAAACCCTAGTAAGATCTAGTAAGCTAGATAGACTAATTATATAGATTATTATATAGTCTAATAAAGTTAAGTAGCCTAAATAAATTATTTATATAGATCTAGCTAAAGATAAGTAATTCTTAGTAAAAGCTATAATATTCTCTCTTTTCTTTAAGAACTATATCTTATAGCTATATCTCTTTATTATTAGAAATAAGTATTTACTATAGTTATTTTAACTAAAAATAAAAGATTAAGAATAAAGAGCTATAATATAATAAATTAAATAATATTAAAATAGTTCTTTATCTATCTCTAGTAAAAATAGATATTTATTCTTTAGGATTTTTAGATAATCTTTATTATTTTTTATTAATCCTTAGTTATTATAGTAGCTTCTTTATTCTCTTTTATTAACTTAATAATTTATAATTATTAATATATATATATTATTTTAGTATATATAATATTTAGTAACTTAATAATAATCTAATACTAATATTATATAGATTATCTTATAAATAATCTAGCTTATTTATATTCTTTTTTAGTAAGTAATATTAATAACTAGGAGTCTTATTATATATATTATATTATAAAGAGATATAAATATATTATAATAAGAAGTCTTATATAGTATTTAATAATAATTCTAATTTATATAAATTAATTCTTATCTTAATTCTTAAGTTAATATATATATTAATATATTTTATAGTAATCTTTTTTATAAATAATAATTTATTATAAAGATTAGGATATTTTATAGCTCTTATAATTACTTTTTATAAATAATTTTTAGAGAGAATATATTATAATTTAGTCTTTTTTACTTTAGATCTTTATCTCTTTTACTCTTTTTATTACTTTTATTATCTCTTATAATAATCTAAATAATTATTTTTAGATTATAGATATAAATACTAATAATATAAATAATTATAAGCTTTTTTATAAAATAGATTAAAAATAAGATTAAGATATTTTTAGTATATTTCTAGATCTTATTAAATTTATTATTAATAATAATCTTAGTTTATAATATTATAATAATAATAGTAATTTTAATACTTATTCTTTTTAGAGAGTTTATTTAATATATTATATTTTTTTATATTAAGATTTTTTAGTACTTTCTAAAACTCTTATTAATCTTTTAGAGAATTATCTTATTATTATTAATATTACTTTAGTAATTTTTATATTAATTTAGTTAGATTTAAGTATTTTATTAGCTTAATATAATATAAATTAAGATTTTTAATTTTTTATTATTATTTTTTATATTTCTATAATAAATCTAATAATAATTTTTAGAGATATTTTTATAAATAGCTTAGACTAAGAGTCTTTAGATTTAACTATAAATATCTTTTTTTTTTTTTTTTTTTTTCTTTTTCTAAAGTAGCTAAAATAAAAAAAGTAAGATATTAATAAAAATAAGTTTAAGTAATCTTTCTTATTTTAATTATTTATTTATTAAAAATATAATTAAGAGTTATATTATTTAGTATTTAAAGAGAGAAAATTTTTTTTAAGATATTAAAAATCTAATTATTAATATTAAGACTTATCTAAGTTATTTTTATAAGAGTAATCTAGAGTAATATTAATAAAAAAAAAGAACTTCTTCTAAGATATTAAAATTTAGTTACTAATATTAAAAATATTTATAAAATAATAAAAAAAAATAAGAGATCTATAATTATTAGCTATTAATCTATTTTATAATAATATATAAATAAGAAAGAGTAAGAGATTTATTATTATTAATAATATATTAGAATATAGCTTTTAATAAATACTCTTAATATTTATAATAATCTAGTAAAATAAGTTTCTTAATCTTTTTTTTATAATTCTAAAATATTATAGTATCTTCTATATTTATCTTAAGCTTTTATATATTCTTTTTATAATTATAGTTTTTTTATTTAATAAAATATTTTACCTTAGTAATTAGCCTTAAGAATTTCTTTTATTTTTTATTTTAGCTTATTATTTATTAATATTAAATTAAATCTCTTTTAGTTTTTTTATAAATTACTATAGTATAGCTTTAATAAAGATATATATTATATAATATAAATCTTATAATATATTAAAGTTAAAATTAGTATATAGGCTTATTTATTTATAATTTTTATAATCTAAAAGAATCTTATATAATAGTTATTTAGCTTCTTATAAAAATAGCTAAAATCTATATATTTATTCCTAAATATAATCTAATCTTTAACTATAAAGCTTTTATTAATATATTTCTTATTATAAATATACTTTATAATAGCTTTAGACTTTTTTAGATACTTTATAATTTTTTTTTATATCTTTAGTATTTTTTTAATATAATTAATAATATTTTTATATATCTTTAATATTTTATTAAGAATTATAATTTATAAATCTAGATAAAATCTAAGTAAGACTTTAGTTAATAATATCTTTAATATATTATAAATAATATTATTATAGATTATTTATATTAATAATAGCTATTTTATTTAGTTATTCTAGCTTTATTTTATAATATTTTTTAGAAAATATATTAAAGTCTAATTCTATCTTTTTATTTATTTATTTATCTAAAAATAAAAGAGTATTAATACTTAATATTTTATAATAAATAAATAATAAAAATAGATTTAGAATTAGCTTATAAAGATTAATCTTTAGTTATTAATAAGATTCTTTAATATTTTTTAGAGTATTATAATCTTCTTATAAAATACTATAATAAAACCTAAAGTCTTAATATTTTTAATATAAGAAATATATAAAATATACTTAATAAAAAGATTAATTATAATTATAATATTATTATAGACTTTTCTTTTTTATTTAGAAAATAATAATTCTATAATAAAGTTAATATTTAGTTATTTATTAAATCTTCTAAGAATTAATAAAGAGTTAAGAAGCTTATATAATTTATAGTATTTTATTATATTTTTTTAATAAACTAAGTAAATCTTAATATATTTCTTAATATTCTTTATTATTATTATTTATAAATACTTTAAGTAGATAGCTTTTAATATTTATTTTATAATAAAATACTCTTTTTAAGAATTATTATAATAAAGATATATAATCTTTTAAATAATAATAGATTTTTATAATATAAAGATCTTATTATTATATCTTAGAAGATTATCTTTATTTTTCTTATTTTATTTTATTCTAAAAGACTTTTTAAATTAGTCTTTTTTTTATATTTTTATAAGCTTAATATATAAGAATTTATCTTTATCTTATATTTTAAATAAAAGATTCTTTATAAATTCTTAGAGCTTTAAGAGATAGATTATTTTATTAATAATAATCTTTTATATTTTTTTATAATTTATAAACTATATTAATAAAAATAAAAATAAAAATTTTATATAGCTTATTATTATTATAATATTTAAGTATATAATTCTATTTAGCTTTATTTAGTATTTTATATTTTTATTAATAAATTATTAAAGTCTTTATATAAAAATCTTATATTTTTTCTTATTTAATAATTTATTTATTATATAATTTAATTTATTATTTAAAGTATTTATAAGATTTATCTTTCTTAGCTAAAATATAATAATAAAATTAAAGCTTACTAAATACTTTATTTACTAAATTTAGTAATATATAAGTTTCTTTATAATTATAAACTATACTAAATTAGTATAATTTATTAATATTATAATAAAATATATATATTTTTTTTAGAAAATAGTATTATTTCTTAAAGCTAATATAAATAATTAGTATTTCTTAGTCTTTTATTTTATAATTTTACTTTATTATAAGTATTTTTTAAGAGTAAAATATAATAAAATATTAATATTTATTAATATAAAGTTAAGAGATAATTATATAAATAGTTCTTTTAGATATATCTATTTTTATTATAATTTTTAGAAAAGTATTAAAATAGATAAAAAATAATATTATTTAGAAGGCTTTTTTTTATTCTTTAGAAAGATTTTTATATTTTTTAGGTAAAAATAAAGCTTATTATATATTTATTCTAATCTTTTTTTTATATATCTAGTTCTTTAATTAGATTATTTAGATCTTTACTTATTATTAATTATTTTTTAATAAATTATTAATAAAAATTATTAAATCTTATAAATTACTAAGTATTAAAAATATATATTAGTTTAGGCTACTAATATATTATTTTTATTTATATAAAATTTATAAAGAGTCTATTTTTTAATATAATAAAGCTTAGGAACTTTATTTAATTTATATAAAATATCTATTTAGAGTTCTTAATATATAGCTTATACTTAATTAGATATTTTAGTATTTCCTTAATTTATTAAATATAAGTCTTTTTATTTTTTAAGAAGATTAAGATATTATCTAAATAGATTATTAATAATATATTAATAAGATTTATAAAAGCTTAGTTAATATATACTTAGAAGATAATAAAAGTATTAATAAGTCTAAATAGTATTATAGTATATTTAAAGTATTTATAATAAATCTTAAATATTATCTTTTACTTATCTTTCTTTTTAATATAGATCTTATAGTAAATATTATATAGATCTAGCTTAATATAAATAATTACTCTTAATAATCTAATAAAGAATTTATTAATTAATAATAAAGAATAATAATTCTTAATAATAATTATATTTAATCCTTTATAATTTATATAAAGTCTTAGCTTATTATCTTTTTTTAATATAAATAGAATTAGTATATAAGCTTAGCTTTTAGAGTACTAAATCTATCTTTTCTTAAGATTCTTATTAATATACTTATATAATATTTTAAGTTCTATTTAGAATAAAGAATAGATTAGCTTTTATAAAGGCTTTTTATTAGGAATTAGATTAATTATATAATTATACTTTATATACTCTAGAAAAGCTATAATTTTAAGATTTTTATACTTTAAATATAGTATATTTAAGATCTTTATAGCTCTTAGTATCTTATATTTATATTTTAGTATATTTTTAGAGATTAAATATAATTCTATAAATATATCTTATAAAGCTATAAGCTTTTTAAATTCTTATAAAGCTAGTATTTTAAGCTTTAATAAGACTTTCTTATAATATATTTATTTAGTTATATTTTAGTTAATATCTAGATTTATTATACTAAGCTAATCTATATTTATAATTTTATAAATTATATAAATAATTTTATAGATTTTATTATAATTTATTAATCTTAGTTATATATCTAATTTTTTATATAAAAGGATCTTTTAGCTATTTATAGTCTTTATAAGATAAGAGCTAGTCCTAATTATATTATTTAGATTCTCTTTTATTTATCTTTAGCTTATAAAACTCTAAATAATATTATTATTAATTAATATTCTAGTAATCTCTATTAAAAAGCCTTTTTTATTATTAATAATTAAAGTATTATATTTAAATACTCTTTTAGCTATCTTATATTTCTCTAAAAAAATAATCTTTAGTATTATAGTAACTTATATTAAGAAGTTATTTATTTTTTTAGCTCTCTAGAGATTATAATATTTATTATTTATTTCCTAAAATAATCTTTAGTTTAGTAATTTAGCTTCTTATAAAAAATATAATATTTAGATTTATCTTTATAATCTCTCTTTAGTCTTATTATAAGTCTTTTATTATCTTCTTTATTTTCTAACTAAGACTTTTATTATAAATTAAGATAATCTTAATTTTAGTATAGCTTCCTATAATTATTTTATAATTCTAAGATTATTCCTAATTATTATAGTTATAGCTTCTTAGCTTTCTTAAGTTATACTAATTTTATAAATATTCTTTATTTTATTTAATTATAGAATACTATTTATTTATTTTATTAATTTATAGTAGATTTTATAAATCTTTTAGTCTTATTTTAGATATCTTTAAAAAGTCCTATCTATAATTAGTTAATCTATTATTATTTTAATAATATATTCTTAAGATAATTATAAATTCTAGTAAGTCTTAAAGTATATTAATAAATATCTTAGTTATTAATCTATATTATTTATTATTATTTATTCTTAGTTTTATATTAAAGCTAGATAAGATCTATAATCTAGGAAAAAGTCTAGATTTTAAAGATATTCTAGATAAAATCTAAATATAGATTATTCTTATAATATTATATCTAAGTTATATTAATCTTTAGTATAAGAAACTTAGTTATTCTATTTATTTTATAAATATTATTATAGAACTAGATAAAATATTAATTTTAGAAGGCCTTTTATTTTAATTTAAAAAGATTATATTTACTAAAGCTCTTAGTTTTATAGTTAATTATATTTTAGAGTATATATAGCTTTTTTATCTTACTTTAAGTAAGATTTAGTATTACTATATTTCTTTATAATATTATTAAGAGTATTAGTATTAAGTATTTAACTTTTAGTAAAAGAAAAATAAGCTTAATTATTAATTTAAGTAAAGTAATAGATTTATATATCTCTATCTCTAGGATTATAGTCTCTTTTACTTTATTCTTTAAATAGACTAAGATTTTAGTCTTTTTATTAACTAAAGCTAAGTATCTTTTTAATATCTTAATCTTATATAGCTTTATTACTAAGTCTTTATTAGGCTTTTCTTCTTATAAGATATTAATTAGTATAATTTTAGTCTTAGTTCTTTATAAAACCTATAAGATTTTTTTATAAGACCTATCTTTAGTTTTATAAAAGATTATATCTCTTAGTAAGACCTAAAGAGTATTATTTATTATAAGATTTATAATAATTTCTAATATTAAGTCTTTAGGTATCTCTAAAGCCTCTTAATAGAGATTACTATAAGTATTATATAATATTATAATAGATTCTAATAATCTAATCTAATTAAATATAGTAATTAGAATATTAGGATTATTATATTAGTAGATTCTTATAGGAATAAAGAACTAAATTAAAGGAATCTAAAGAGATATATTTATATTAAGACTAATTACTAAAGAGCCTAAGTCTTATTATTATATATATAGGAAAATCCTAGTAGGATTTAGTAAGCTAGATAGATTAACTATATAGATTATTATATAATTTAGTAGAGTTAGGTAGCCTAAGTAAACTATCTATATAGGTCTAACTAAGGATAGGTAGTTCCTAGTAGAGGCTATAATACTTTAGTAATTAATCTTAATATAAGTATACTCCTTTAGATTCCTTTACTCTAGTTCTCTATTCCTATAAGGATCTACTAGTATAATAGTCCTAATAAATAATTAATATAGTAAGCTATATTAAGATAGTTTACTCCCTAAGGATTCTTATATTAGTTTAAATAGATATTATAATAGATATACTAAATAATCCTAGTATACTAAAAGAAGTAATAATACTCTTAATAGCCTAAGTTATATCTTATAATTAGTAGTTTCTTATTAATAAGTTATAATCTCTTACTAATATTAAAAAGAATAAATAGCTATATAAAGATTAGGAATAAGATAATCTAAATAATCTTATTTATATAAAGATTAGCTCTATAATAGAAGAAGTACTAGCTCTTTAGCTTATATTTAGTTTATATAAAGATTTTATTCTTTATTAATTTATAGATTTATATATTAATATTATTCTATACCTAGATTATAGTAGATATACCTAGAATAATCTAATTATATTACTTTTTAAAAAGAGTAATATTAATAGTCCTAATTACCTAGTAAAGAGTATAGACTATATATAATATAACTAGAGTATTTTATATTATAATATTAGCTAGTATAATTACTTAGTTAATATAAATAGGTTTAATATATAGAATAATTATAAAGGAGCTAAGCCCTTCTATACTCTTATAAATAGCTTACTAGATTATATAAAGCTCTAGTCTAGCTAAAAGTTATTAAGAGTCTATAATAATTTATTAGGACTATTATACTAGTAAGTCCTTATAGGAATAAAGAACTAAAGTAAAGGAATCTAAAGGGGTATATTTATATTAAAATTTTTACTAAAGAGCCTAAGTCCTACTACTATATATATAAGAAAACCCTAATAAGATCTAATAGGCTAGATAGACTAACTATATAAATTATTATATAGCTTAGTAAAGCTAGGTAATCTAATTAGATTATTTATATAAGTCTAGCTAAGGATAAATAGTTCTTAGTAAAAACTATAATATTGTTCCTTTTTTTTAAGAGCTATATCTTATAGTTATATCTCTTTATTATTAAAAGTAAGTATTTATTATAATTATTTTAACTAAAAATAAAAATTAATAATAAAGAGCTATAATATAATAGATTATATAATATTAGGATAATTCTTTATTTATTCTTAGTAAAAATAGATATTTATTCTTTAGGATTTTTAGGTAATCTTTATTATTTTTTATTAATCCTTAGTTATTATAATAGCTTTTTTATTCTTTTTATTAACTTAATAGCTTATAATTATTAATATATATATATATTATTTTAGTATATATAATATTTAGTAATCTAGTAATAGTCTAATATTAATATTATATAGATTATTTTATAAATAATCTAGCTTATAAATACTTTTCTTTAATAGATAATATTAATAACTAAGAGTCTTATTATATATATTATATTATAAAAAGATATAAATATATTATAATAAGAAGTCTTATATAATATTTAATAATAATTCTAATTTATATAAATTAATTCCTATTTTAATCCCTAAATTAATATATATATTAATATATCTTATAATAATCTTTTTAATAAATAGTAATTTATTATAAAGATTAGGGTATTTTATAGCTTTTATAACTATCTTTTATAAATAATTTTTAGAGAGAATATATTATAATTTAACTCTTTTTACTCTAGATCTTTATCTTTTTTATCTTTTTTATTACTTTTACTATTTTTTATAATAATCTAGATAATTATTCTTAGATTATAAATATAAATACTAATAATATAAATAGTTATTAGCTTCTTTATAAAATAGATTAAAAGTAAGATTAAGATATTTTTAATATATTTCTAGATCTTATTAAGTTTATTACTAATAATAATCTTAGCTTATAATATTATAATAATAATAATAATTTTAATACTTATTCTTTTTAGAGAGTTTATCTAATATATTATATTTTTTTATATTAAGACTCTTTAATATTTTTTTAAGACTCTTATTAATTTTTTAAGGAATTATCTTATTATTATTAATATTATTTTAGTAATTCTTATATTAGCTTAGTTAAATCTAGATATTTTATTAACTTAATATAATATAAATTAAGATTCTTAATTTTTTATTATTATTTTTTATATTCTTATAATAAATTTAGTAATAATTTTTAGAGATATTTTTATAAATAGCCTAAGCTAAGAGTTTTTAGACTTAATTATAAATATCTTTTTTTTTCTCTTTTTCTCTCTTTCTTCTTTCTCTCTTTAGAGTAGCTAAAATAAAAAGAGTAAAATACTAATAAAAATAAATTTAAATAATTCTCTTTATCTTAGTTATTTACTTATTAATAATATAATTAAAAATTATATTATTTAGTATCTAGAGAGAGAAAATTTCTCTTAAGATATTAAAAATCTAATTATTAATATTAAGATTTATTTAGATTATTTTTATAAGAATAATTTAGAGTAATATTAATAAAAAAAAGAACTTTTCTTAAGATATTAAGGATTTAGTTATTAATATTAAGAATATTTATAAAATAATAAAAAAAAAAGAGATTTATAGCTATTAGCTATTAATCTACTTTATAATAATATATAAATAAGAAAGAGTAAGAGATTTATTATTATTAATAATATATTAAAATATAGTCTTTAGTAGATATTTTTAGTATTTATAATAATTTAGTAAAATAAGTTTCTTAGTCTTTTTTCTATAATTCTTAAATACTATAATTCTTTCTATATTTATCTTAGATTCTTATATATTCTTTTTATAACTATAATCTTTTTATTTAATAAGATATTCTATTTTTTAGTAATTAATCTTAAGGATTTTTTCTATTTCCTTCTTTAGCTTATTATTTATTAATACTAGATTAAGCCTCTTTTAGTCTTTTTATAGATTATTATAATATAGCTCTAGTAGAGATATTATTAGGATTATTATATTAGTAGGCCCTTATAGGAATAAAGAACTAAAGTAAAGGAATCTAAAAAGGTATATTTATATTAAGACTAATTACTAAAGAGCCTAAGTCCTATTATTATATATTTAGGAAAATTCTAGTAGGATCTAATAGATTAAATAAACTAATTATATAGATTATTATATAATCTAGTAAAGTTAGATAGCCTAAATAGCCTATCTATATAAGTCTAATTAAGAATAAATAGTTTATAATAAAAACTATAATATTCCTTCTTTTTTTAAGAACTATATCTTATAATTATATCTCTTTATTATTAAAAGTAAGTATCTATTATAGTTATTTTAACTAAAAATAAAAATTAAAGATAAAGAACTATAATATAATAGATTAGATATTATTAAGATAGTTCTTTATTTATTTTTTATAAAAATAGATACTTATTCTTTAAGATCCTTAAGTAATTTTTATTATTTATAAATAATCTTTAGTTATTATAATAGCTTCTTTATTCTTTTTTATTAATATAGTAATATATAATTATTAATACTTATATATTATTCTAGTATATATAATATTTAATAATTTAGTAATAACTTAATACTAATATTATATAGATTATTTTATAAATAATCTAATTTATTAATACTCTTTTTTAGTAAATAGTATTAATATCTAGGAGCTTTATTATATATATAATATCTCTAAGAGATATAAATATATTATAATAAGAAGTCTTATATAATATTTAGTAATAATTCTAATCTATATAAATTAATTCTTATTTTAATCCCTAAGCTAATATATATATTAATATATCTTATAGTAATATTTTTAATAAATAATAATTTACTATAAAAATTAAGATATTTTATAGCTCTTAAAACTATTTTTTATAAATAATCTTTAAGAGTATTATATTATAATTTAGTCCTTCTTATTCTAAATCTTTATTTTCTTTATCTTTTTTATTATCTTTACTAACTCTTATAATAATCTAGATAGTTATCTTAATATTATAAATATAGATATTAATAATAAAAATAGCTATAAGCTTCTTTATAAAATAGATTAGAAATAAGATTAAAATACTTTTAATATACTTTTAAGTTTTACTAAGCTTATTATTAATAATAATATTAGTTTATAATATTATAGTAATAATAATAATCTTAATATTTATTTTTTTTAGAGAGTCTATCTAATATATTATATTTTTCTATATTAGGGCTTTTTAGTATTTTCTAAAACTCTTATTAATCTTTTAAAGAATTATTTTATTATTATTAATATTACTTTAGTAATTCTTATATTAATTTAGCTAGATCTAGATATTTTATTAGCTTAATATAATATAAATTAAGATTCTTAATTCTTTATTATTATTTTTTATATTTTTATAATAAATCTAGTAATAATTTTTAGAGATATTTTTATAAATAGTCTAGACTTAGAGTCTTTAGGCTTAATTATAAATTTTTTTTTTTCTTTTTCTCTCTTTTTTCTTTTTTTTTCTAAAGTAATTAAAGTAAAAAAAGTAAAATATTAATAAAAATAAATTTAAATAATCTTTTTTATTTTAGTTATTTATTTATTAAGAATATAATTAAAGATTATATTATTTAGTATCTAAAAAGAGAAAATTTCTTTTAAGATATTAAAAATCTAATTATTAATATTAAGACTTATTTAGATTATTTTTATAAAGATAATCTAGAGTAATATTAATAAAAAAAAGAACTTTCTTTAAGATATTAAAGATTTAGTTATTAATATTAAGAATATTTATAAAATAGTAAAAAAAAAAAAAAAGATCTATAATTATTAATTATTAATCTATTTTATAATAATATATAAATAAGAAAAAATAAGAGATTTATTATTGTTAATAATATATTAAAATATAATTTTTAGTAAATATTCTTAGTATTTATAATAATTTAATAAAATAGATTTTTTAGTCTTTTTTTTATAATTCTTAAATATTATAGTCTCTTTTATATTTATCTTAAGCTTTTATATATTCTTTTTATAATTATAGTCTTTTTATTTAATAAGATATTTTACTCTTTAATAATTAATCTTAAGAATTTTTTTTATTTTTTACTCTAATTTATAATTTATTAATACTAAATTAAGTCTCTTTTAGTTTTTTTATATATTATTATAATATAATTCTAATAAAAATATATATTATATAATATAAATCTTATAATATATTAAAGTTAGGATTAGCTTATAAGCTTATTTATTTATAGTTTTTATAATCTAAAAAAGTCTTATATAATAATTATCTAACTTTTTATAAAAAGAGCTAGAATCTATATATTTATTCTTAAGTATAATCTAGTTCTTAATTATAAAGCTCTTATTAATATACTTTTTATTATAAATATATTTTATAATAACTTTAGACTTTTTTAGATACTTTATAATTTTTTTTTATATTTTTAGTATCCTTTTAATATAACTAATAATATTTTTATAGATTTTTAATATTTTATTAAGAATAATAATTTATAAATTTAGATAAAACTTAAATAAGACTTTAGCTAATAATATTTTTAATATATTATAAATAATATTATTATAGATTATTTATATTAATAATAATTATCTTATTTAGTTATTTTAGCTTTATTTTATAATATTTTTTAGAGAATACTTTAGAATCTAGTTCTATCTTTTTATTTATCTATTTATTTAAAAGTAAAAGATTATTAATAATTAATATTTTATAATAAATAAATAGTAAAAATAAGCCTAGAATTAATTTATAAAGATTAATCTTTAATTATTAATAAGATTCTTTAGTATTCTCTAAAGTATTATAATTATCTTATAAAATAATATAATAAGACTTAGAGTATTAATATCTTTAATATAAAGAATATATAAAATATATTTAGTAAAAAGATTAATTATAATTATAATATTATTATAGACTTTTCTTTTTTATCTAAAAAATAATAATCTTATAATAAAATTAGTATTTAATTATTTATTAGATTTTCTAAGAATTAATAAAAGCTTAAAAAGCTTATATAATTTATAGTACTTTATTATATTTTTTTAGTAAACTAAATAAGTCTTAATATATTTCTTAATATCTTTTATTATTATTATTTATTAATATTTTAAGTAAATAGCTTTTAGTATTTATTTTATAATAAAGTACTTTTTTTAAAGATTATTATAATAAAAATATATAATCTCTTAAATAATAATAGATTTTTATAATATAAAAATCTTATTATTATATCTTAAAAAATTATTTTTAGCTTTCTTATTTTATTTTATTTTAAGAGACTTTTTAAATTAGTCTTTTTCTTAGGTTTTTATAAGCTTAGTATATAAAGACTTATTTTTATTTTATATTTTTAAGTAAAAGATTCTTTATAGATTTTTAGAGCTCTAAAAGATAGATTATTTAATTAAGAATAATCTTTTATATCTTTTTATAATTTATAAGTTATATTAATAAAAATAAAGATAGAAGCTTTATATAATTTATTATTATTATAATACCTAAATATATAAATTTATTTAGCTTTATTTAGTACTTTATATCTTTATTAATAGATTATTAAAGTTTTTATATAAAAATCTTATATTTCTTTTTATTTAGTAATTTATTTATTATATAATCTAATTTTTAACTTAGAGTATTTATAAAGTTTATTTTTTTAGCTAAAATATAATAATAAAATAAAAGCTTATTAAATACTCTATTTACTAAATTTAATAATATATAAGTTTCTTTATAATTATAAATTATATTAGATTAGTATAATTTATTAATATTATAATAAAATATATATTTCTCTTTAAGAAATAATATTATTTCTTAAAATTAATATAGATTATTAATATTTCTTTTTTATTTTATAGTTTTACTTTATTATAAATATCTTCTAAGAGTAAAATATAATAAAATATTAATATTTATTAATATAGAGTTAAGAGATAATTATATAAATAATTCTTTTAGATATATCTATTTTTATTATTATTTTTAGTAAAGTATTAAAGTAAATAAAAAATAATATTATTTAAAAAGCTTCTTTTATTCTCTAGAAAGATTCTTATATTTCCTAAATAAAAATAAAGCTTATTATATATTTATTTTAATCTTTTTTTTATATATTTAGCTTTTTAAATAAATTATTTAGATTTTTATTTATTATTAATTATTTTTTAATAAATTATTAATAAAAGTTAGTAAATTTTATAAATTACTAAATATTAAAGTTATATACTAATTTAGGCTATTAATATATTATTTTTATTTATATAGAATTTATAAAGACTTTATTTTTTAATATAATAAAGCTTAGAAACTCTATCTAATTTATATAAAATATATATTTAGAGATCTTAATATATAGCTTATACTTAATTAGATATTTTAGTACTTCTCTAACTTATTAAATATAAGTCTTTTTATTTTTTAAGAAAATTAGGATATTATCTAGATAGATTACTAATAATATATTAATAATACTTATAAGGACTTAATTAATATATATTTAGAAAGTAATAAAGGTATTAATAAGTCTAAATAATATTATAATATATTTAAAATATCTATAATAAGTCCTAAATACTATTTTCTATTTATCTCTTTTTTTAATATAAATCTTATAATAAATATTATATAAATCTAACTTAGTATAAATAATTATTTTTAGGTTCTAACTTCTTATATAATATTTTAGCTTCTTATATAATATATTATATCTCTTTCGGATAGTACTAAGAAAAGTACCTTAATACTATCTAATATTTTTATAATTTATACTAAGCCCTTAATTATATAAATCCCTATATATAAGTACTCTTTACGCTTATACTTATTATTACTACTTATCTTTATATAATTACTAAGGCTATCCTTAATAGGTTAGAAATATTAATATTAGATCCCTCTCTAGTCTTTACCTAAGATACTCTATTTTAGTATATCTCTCTTACTACTATCTAATAATTAGGTAATTAAGGTTAAAACCTAATAGAAGGCCTATAATATTATTAATAAATATACTATTAAGTATAGATATATCCTCTCTATTAAAAATTCTAGCCCTAGAGAGACTATCTTATAATATAATAAGAGTAGCCTCCTATCTAATTATAAGAAGCTATATATAACTAATAAGACTACTACCTTTTATTATTATAGTTATTATTTCTCTATCTACCTAAATTAGACTAAAAAGGGCTAGAAGCTTTTTATTATAAAGAGCTTTTATAGTAGCTATATAGCCTTTATCCTAGTTATCTATCCTATTTATTATTATTACTAGTTAAATAAGAGTAAAGATTAAGTTCTTTATTATTTTAATCTCTTATATATCTTTATAGAGATTATTAATATCTTTTAGTAGAAGAATATAATTATAAATATCCTAGAGGATCTAACTAAGTCTATACTATTTAATCCTATAAATTCTACTAATAATATAAGTCTTACTAATTATAATATATATCTTAATAGAAAAGACCTTTCTAATCTCTATTATTACTTAAGAAGATAGTTTCTTAGTAGTTATATTATTACTAAGACTCTTCTTAAAGATATATAAGACTAGAAGATCTCCTAGAAGAAGGTAGCTAATAGTAATTACTAGATTAAATATATCTTTTATATATTAAATATTAGACTTTAGCTCTTTATCTAATTCTCTTTATTAATCTAGATTAATACTATATATAAGACTAATTACTATAATATACTTATAGTAGATATTATTAATAAAACTACTATTAAGAGTATTTTTTATATAATATATATCTTTATTTTAGATAAAAGGAAGGCTTTATATTAATAGATTTTTAAAAGCCTAAAAGACTTATTATATAAGAACTAAATACTCCTCTCTTTAGTTTTATTCTTTAATAATATATAAAGCTTACTAGCTATTATAATAATAGTATTCTTAAATATAATTACTTTACTTTATATATAGTATATTTAGAAGAATATTAAGAAGAGATTAAGACTAATAATTATTTAGTATCTTTTAGTCTACTAAAAGAAGGAAGAAGATATTAGAGATAATATCTTTAAATACTAGAGTAATATAAAGAAGCTCTTTAATTAAGTTATCTTTATACTTATAATAGCTAAGATAGAGACTTATTAAGAGAGCTTTAAGAAAGAATATAAGTATATTATAATTACTAAAATAATAGAGTATATCTCTAATTAGTAAATAAAGAATAGGATAAAGAAATACTTCTTTTATTACTATACTAATTAATCTCTCTATTTTAGAGAGACCTTATTCTCTCTAGTAAAGAGCGCCTACTCTTATCTTAAGTAATTTATTAAATCTCTTAATAAAGATCTATTAATAATAATATAATTAATTAATATTATAGTAGTTTATTACTATATTAAGACTAAATTTAGTCTTATTAATAATTATAATTATAAACCTAAGAGCCTTCTTTAGCTATTTTATAGAGTAATTCTTAGCTAGGTAACTAGCTAAGCCCTAAAGTAAATTAATAAGTAGTAATAAGTCTACTAAAATAGTATACTTAAGATTATAGATTATACTTATTATTATTAAGAATTACTTAGTATACTCTATATTTATAAGATCTTAGAGTAGATTAAAGTAGATCTATCTCTCTAAAGGGATTAATTCTATTTATAGTAGTAGCTATAGACCTCTCTTAAGGATAATTACTAGCTACTTTTACTAAAGAATATAACTCTAGTAAAGGAGCTATATATTATAAAGATAGTAGATTATCTTTATAGAGTAGTAAATCTAGCTCGAAAGGATCCTAAGGTTTCTACTACTAAAATAATAGCTAATACCTAGATTACTACTTTAGTAGTAAAAGATACTACTACTTAGCGCTAATTAGCCTAAATCTCTAATTCTACTAAGTATATATCCTTTATATTTAAGCTTATTAAGATCCTATAGGAGTAAAAGGGTAGAGAGCATAGAGAGTATAGAGAGCGTAGAGAGCGTAGAGGGAAGGTAAAGTAATCTATATATTCGCTAGTTTTATGATTAAATTAAATTAAATTTTTAATATTTCCGACCTATTAGGGATAGCCTTAATAATTATATAAGGATAGATAGTAATAGTAAGTATAAGCGTAAAGAGTACTTATATATAGGGATTTATATAATTAAGGACTTAGTATAGATTATAAAAATATTAGAGGGTATTAAGGTACTTTTCTTAGTACTATCTAAAAGGGATATAGCGTATTATATAAGAAGCTAAAATATTATATAAGAAGACTTAACCTATTTTTAATAATCTACTAAGAGATTTATTAATTAGTAATAAAGAATAATAATTCTTAATAATAATTATATTTAATTCTTTATAATTTATATAGAGTCTTAGTTTATTATTTTTTTTAATATAAATAAGATTAATATACTAGCTTAGCTCTTAAAATACTAAATCTATCTTTTCTTAAGATTTTTATTAATATATTTATATAATATTTTAAGTTCTATTTAAGATAAAAAGTAGATTAGCTTTTATAAAGACTCTTTACTAGAAATTAGATTAATTATATAATTATATTTTATATATTCTAGAAGAACTATAATATCTTTTTTATTAATTATAGCTTTAAGATTTTTATACTCTAGATATAATATATTTAAGATCTTTATAGCTCTTAGTATTTTATATTTATTTTTTAATATACTTTTAAAGATTAAGTATAATTCTATAAATATACTTTATAAAGCTATAAGCTCTTTAAATTCTTATAAGACTAATATTTTAAGCTTTAGTAAAGTCTTTTTATAATATATTTATTTAGTTATATTTTAGTTAATATCTAGATTTATTATACTAAGCTAGTTTATATCTAAAATTATATTTTAGATTTTTATATCTATAACTTTATAAATTATATAAATAATTTTATAAGCTTTATTATAATTTATTAATCTTAGTTATATATCTTAGCTTTTATATAAAAAGATCTTTTATCTATTTATAATTTTTATAAAATAAAAGCTAGTTTTAATTATATTTTCTAGATTTTCTTTTATCTATTTTTAGCTTATAAAGCTTTAGATAATATTATTATTAATTAGTATCTTAGTAATCTTTATTAAAAAGCCTTTTTTATTATTAATAATTAGAGTATTATATTTAAGTATTCTTTTACTTATCTTATATTTTTTTAAGAGAATAAGTCTTAATATTATAATAATTTATATTAAAAGATTATCTATTTTTTTAGCTCTCTATAATAATATTTATTATTTATTTCCTAAAATAATCTTTAATCTAATAACTTAGCTTTTTATAAAAAATATAATACTTAGATTTATTTTTATAATCCCTCTTTAGTCTTATTATAAGTCTTTTATTATTCTTTTTATCTTTTAACTAAGATTTTTATTATAAATTAGAATAATCTTAGTCTTAATATAGCTTTTTATAGTTATTTTATAATTCTAAGATTATATTTAGTTATTATAATTATAGTTTTTTAGTATTTTTAAGTTATATTAATCTTATAGATTTTTATTATTTTACTTAATTATAAAAAATTATTTATTTATTTTATTAATTTATAATAAATTCTATAAATCTCTTAATCTTATTTTAGATATCTCTAAGAAGTTTTATTTATTATTAATTAATCTATTATTACTTTAATAATATATCTTTAAGATAATTATAAATCTTAATAAATCTTAAAATATATTAATAAATATCTTAGTTATTAATCTATATTATTTATTATTAGTTATTTTTAGTTTTATACTAAAGTTAGATAAGATTTATAATCTAGAAAAGAGTCTAGATTTTAAAGATATTCTAAGTAAAGTCTAAGTATAAATTATTTTTATAATATTATATCTAGATTATATTAATCTTTAGTATAAGAAACTTAATTATTTTATTTATTTTATAAATATTATTATAAAATTAAGTAAAATATTAATTTTAGAAGATCTTTTATTTTAACTTAAAAAAGATTATATTTATTAAAGCTTTTAGCTTTATAATTAATTATATTTTAGAGTATATATAACTCTTTTATCTTATCTTAAGTAAGATTTAGTATTATTATACTTTTTTATAATATTATTAAAAATATTAATATTAAATATTTAGTTTTTAGTAAAAAGAAAGTAAGCTTAATTACTAATTTAGGTAAAATAATAGACTTATATATCTTTATCTTTAAGATTATAATTTTTTTTACTTTATCTCTTAAATAGATTAAGATTTTAGTCTTTTTATTAGCTAGAATTAAGTATCTCTTTAGTATCTTAATCTTATATAGCTTTATTACTAGACTTTTATTAAGCTCTTTTTCTTATAAAATATTAATAAATAAGATTTTAGTCTTAATTTTTTATAAGATTTATAAAGCTTTCTTATAAGACTTATTCTTAATCTTATAAAAGATTATATCTCTTAATAAGACTTAAGAAGTATTATTTATTATAAGATTTATAGTAATTTCTAATATTAGATCTTTAGGTATCTCTAAGGCCTCTTAATAAAGATTATTATAAATATTATATAATATTATAGTAGATTCTAATAATCTAATTTAATTAAATATAATAATTAGAATATTAGGATTATTATATTAATAGACTTTTATAAGAATAAAGAACTAAAGTAAAAGAATCTAAAGAGATATATTTATATTAAGATTAATTACTAAAGAGCCTAAGTCTTATTACTATATATATAGGAAAACCCTAGTAAGATCTAGTAGACTAGATAAACTAACTATATAGATTATTATATAGCCTAGTAGAGTTAGGTAACCTAATTAGACTATCTATATAGATCTAGCTAGGGATAGGTAGTTCCTAGTAGAGGCTATAATATAATTAAAACCTAATAATCTTTATATTAGTTAAAGAAGAGAATAAATCTATTTTAGACTATAAAGAAGAGGCCTTATTAGATAGCTAATATCTAGCTAATAAGAGAACTAAAGTTAGCTATAGAATTTTTTAGGATTAAGATAATATCTATTTAGGAAACCGATTTTCCTATAGAGATTATAATAATAATAAAATTACTATATACCTTAATAAGTATATAATTAGCGTTATTATTATTAGTATAGTTAGAGATAGTTATAAATTAGATAAAGTAGCTATAAATATTAAGTACTAATACTCTCTTTTCTAGCTATTTATAAGAGATAATAAACTAGTTAATAATAATAGCTAGGGCTCTAAAGATCTCTTATTTAATCTTTACGCGCTTTTTAGTCTTATTAAGTTAGCTATATATTACTATTACTATAGAGAGATTTATTACGCTATTATTAATTTAGAGGATTAGGGATAGTAGATAGCCTTAGGTATTTTTAGGCCTTTTTATAGCGTATAGGTTAAAGAGAGACTTAGGGTCCTAGGGCTACGTAAAATTAGCGTTATTACGATCGCTACTACTACCGGATAAGCGCGAAGGGGTAGAAACTACTATTCCTTAGGCTCCCGCGTAGATACGGTTAGCGCTAAGGGTAGCTATAAGTTTAGAACGTAAAGATCTAGGTTTTTTAGGTGCTTTAAGAGCGCCTAGGACCTTTAAAGTAAAGGTACCCCTAGATCGTGAGTAGTTATAAAGGTGAGGTTTAAAGATCTCTAAGGCTCGCCGACGGGCTGATTTATCACTATCCGCGTCGCTAGCACGACTACTTTACATCCTTGCACAACGGCCTTCCTCGTCTTTCTTAATTTAGATTCGGGACCAGTCGATCTTGGAAGCAAAGGAAGATGCCGTTGGAAAAGGAATGGAATTTGGTCGATGAATTAACACAAGACCGCTATTGACCGTTTGATAGTGGATTCTCTTGTCATCCGATTATTGAAAGGCCGGACTGTTATCAAGAAGATCTAGATGCTCTCAAGGCACTACAGCAGGGCATTGGCCAAAGAGCCAATCTGAAATAGTTGCTAACGTGCATATATATCTCTTCTCTTCCTGTTTGAAACTGATTTCATCTATTCCATTTTAGCACAGATATGCCAGGTTGATTATCCCTAGCACTCGCTCCTGGGAAACAAAACCAGGCACCTAAGATTTTGCAATACTGGTCTCTGAACGCTTTGTGTTTGAACTTAACGTCATGAATCACCTAGACAGCTAAAGAGCGAGCAGGCTATTGGAGTTTGATTACTTTGTAAGTTAATAACGTATTTCGAATTCGGATTTCATTGGAGCAACAAAAGAGTGGCATCCAAATTTAATTGGTCAGTCCGATGAGGCACGGTCGCTGAGCGGTGAAGGGCGAATGGATAATTACTGCCATCCCGTGCCAGACGAGAAGCCCCCAACTCTCCTTAATCCAAGAGGAACATCCAGCGTGGGATGTTGATGTGTTGGGACGAAGACATTAGCGTATAACGGACTGTTACACCCACTGGAGTTGGAATGGCAAGCAACTGGAATTCAAGTAGTGGGCTGGTACCCATTGCCCCAGTCCCCATCAGAGGAGGCCTTAGCGTGGGCAGTCAAACAAATCCACCACAGTCTGCCATGCCCTACACATGTCAAACCTGTGCGAAACGAAAGGTCAAATGTGATAAAGCTGCCCCAATTTGTGCTCGATGCCGCAAGGGAGGGTTCGAGTGTGTTTTTCAAGCACCGCAGCCGAGACCTCGAAAACGAAAACTGGATGATGTGATGGAAAAGCTGGCTCGATACGAGTGCATTCTAAAGGAGAACGGTCTGCTGGAAATTGATACAGTGGATGTTGAAGAAGTCTCTCTTCATCAACAGTCAGAGGCCAGTCTCGTCAAGCCTGTCACGTCAAAAACGGGCAGGCTACTTACCGGCCAAGGCAGGTCGAGATATATCGACAGCCATATGTGGTTCAACCTCGGAGATGATGAGATTCGATACATGTCCACGGACGAGGACGAGGATACAATGACCCCTGATTCTGTTTCTACCAAAGCCATCCCACCGGATCCGTTGACGGGTGCGTTCTTGGGTTGTCAGCAAAGTATCCTGCACTGTCACCCAAGTCATGCAGATGCCATGCAGCTGTGGAAGACGCACACTGAGAATGTGGAACCCATCTGCAAGGTTTTACATATCCCGTCGACTGGCAAAATGGTCGAATCCGTTTCACAACGGCCTGGAATTGCTTCCAAGGCAGAGGAGTGTTTACTGTTTTCAATCTATCACTGTGCTGTCTTTTCGATATCGGAAGAAGAGTGCATGAAGATGTTCAAGCAAGATCGATCAACAATGATGAAACGATTTCACGCTGCGGCGCGTCAGGCTCTTGTGAATGCGTCGTTTCTTAAAACAACAGAAATCGCTGTCTTGCAGGCACTCTATCTATACCTCCTATCCAGTCGTTACGCCTACGATCCGCACACATACTGGATCCTGACTGGGATATCCGCCCGCATTGGACAACGAATCGGCCTCCATCGAGATGGAGAGAGCTTGGGCCTGCCACCATTTGAGGTAGAGCTGAGACGTCGATTGTTTTATCAGGTCTTTCCACATGATTCTCGAGCAAGCCAGTCTGCTGGAATTGACTATATCAGCTTGCCGGAAGCCTGGGATACAAGGCCTCCACTCAACATCAATGATGACCAAATTTGGCCTGGAATGACAGAGAAACCAGTCGAGCAAAATGGCGCAACAGACATGATGTTCTGTTTGTCCCGCGCATACGTGGGGAAGCGACTGGCTGAATCAGGAAAGTCGATCAACACGGCAGGACCTTGGAGCTCCTCTGATTATCGTGAAGCTGAAGAAGTCATTTCTGCTGCAGAAAGCGAAGTGGAAGAAAAGTTCATTCGTTACTGTGACATTGTGAATCCCTTACACTTCCTTACTATCGGACTTGCAAGGTCTGGTATGACGGCCATGAGGCTCAAACTTCGTCTTCCCAAAGTAAGGGACCAGACCGCTTCCGATCGGGAGAGAAAAGAACTATTCCAACTTGCGCAGAAAACGTTGGACACCGATACGGCAGTCCATTCTCATGGTGGGACTAGCAGGTTCCAGTGGCACACCAAACCGTTCTTTCTATGGGGAACTCGAGACTCATTCATCTTTATGCTAATGACTCTCTTGAAACAAAGAGACCTGCTCTCCCATGATCAAATCGAGGCAGCTTGGAAAAGTGTCGCCGAACTCTACCAGAACCACGATGAGCTCTTCGACAGCCGACAGGCCCTCAGTATGGCAATGAGATGCCTTGCTTTGAAGGCTTGGGATTCCTGGCAATCAAGCAGTAGTGCCCCCGAACCAGAGTTCATCAGTACCCTACGATCTTTGAGGAAAAACCAAGACAAACGACAACAACAATGTGATATCCTGATAACCCCTGAGGCAGCATCATCAAATGGTCTGTCGCCTGCAACTGGAGTGCCGGGTGCTGATGGCCTCGATGTTATCGAGGGACTCGAATTTGATGTTGATGATTGGATATCCTGGGATCAACTGTTAAAAGATCAATCGCAACTAGGGAATCAACAACGAACCCACGAAAATTAACGAATCATGCAGAGAGCCGTCTGTGACTGTGATTGGTTGAATGCTCGGACACTGCCTCCCCCGAGCCTCTTGTCTCCCAATTCCGATGTGAGCCAATCAGCTATCGCGCACGGTCGGCCTCAAAGTGCCCGAGGTACAGATGGATTCCTATCACCATGTCATATAAACCACCCAGCAGATTCGTTTCTCTCGGAATGCTTGGTATGATATAAAGACAAGCAACCACTATATCAAGCTCTTCACACAACTATGTCGAATCTGAGGGTCCTAGTCGTGGGTGCCTCCATTGCAGGCCCAGCGACAGCATACTGGCTCGCCAAAACTGGTGCCAAAGTCACAATCATCGAGCGATTCCCCCAACTCCGGACCAATGGCCAGAATATCGACATTCGCACAACAGGGGTCTCGGTAATGCGGAAGATGCCTGGTATGGAAGAAGCCGTGCGAGCCAACCTGCAGCCAATGGATGGCATCAGTCTCGTTCGCAAGGACGGCCGTCCGTACGGAACCATGACGCCCACCGGAGATCCCGATCGCCAGTCATTGATTTCCGAGTATGAGATTCTTCGCGGCGACTTGTCACGAATTTTGTACGACTTGACCAAGAATCACGAGTCTGTCAACTACATCTTTGGAGAACAAGTTGCCTCCTTGCAACAACCCGAGACGAGCGACGGACCTGTTCAAGTCGAGTTTATGAATGGAACTCCATCCTCGGAATACGATCTCGTCATCGCCTGCGACGGGGCGACATCAAGAACTCGGGCAATTGGTCTCGGATGTGCCATGCGCGACTACATCCAGCCCATAAACGCTTGGGCCGCGTACTTCTCTGTCAAGAAGGACCTTCTCAGCGGGAGCCAGATAGGCCACGCATACAGTGCTGTGAACGGTCGTGCCGTCTGCATTGGGCCCGACCAATCTGGTGGCAATCGCATTACGCTGATGGGCATTAACCCGCGCAACGACCACAATTCAATGGCGAAGTTCCGCGAGGCGAACAAGCTCGGCACCGACGCACTGAAAGAGTTCGTCGCTCAACAATTTCAGGGAGCTGGTTGGAAATGCGACGAGGCCGTGCAGGGCATGATGGAAGCCGATGACTTCTACGGTAGTGAGTGGGTTCAAGTCAAAACGCCAACCTTGCACAAAGGACGCTTCGTGATGGTCGGTGATGCCGGCTACGCCCCTGGTCCAACGGGTACCGGTACTAGTCTGGCTCTGACCGGAGCCTATCTGCTAGCTGGAGAGGTGGGGAAACATCGAGGTGATCTGGCAGCCGGGTTGAAGGGATACGAAGAGCAGATTCGGCCGTTCGTTGACAGGATGCAGGAAATCCCACCTCTCGTTCCTGGAATGCTTGCGCCTCAGAGCGCTTGGGGGATTTGGGTGAGGAATATGATCTTTGCATTTCTTTGTTGGAGTCGTCTTCCTTGGCTATTTGACAAGTTCTTTGGGACTGCTTCTGCCCATTCTGATGGGTATAAGTTGCCAGAATATCAGTGGACGGACTGAGAAGGAATAAGTGTTGTGCTCGTGTATCTCGACTTCGTGTATCACCATCTGTTTGAACCTTCAATGAAGATAAACTTCCCCCTCAATAAATTTATTTGGTTTTTAGCCCGAGGCCACGACAGGCCGCCGTAATAAATAGAATGAAAATAGCCAAAAAAAAAAAATTAAAGTTAGGTCTATTATTTTGAATTTAGTACCAAGTCTCAAAATGCAGTTCCTCTTGAGGTATGCTTTTGGTGTTCTCTTTGGATGTAAGCCCCCCTATTACTATGTATTTCTGGGAACTTTGTGTAAATGCATCAAAGAGATTCATGGAGATCCCCTCTATGCGGACGTTCCCGCAGTTTTCTTTAGGACCAGGGTATACTGTTTATCCTTCTGGCTTCTAGGGTTGGGGGGAGGGGAAATAGAGAGCGGTGGCCTTGAGCAAAGCGAGAACGCACACTGTTTTTGATTGAGTCTATATTTACCCCCTGTTATCTGATTGATCACGAGATTGATTGATTGATAACGCGGGATATGTAGGATCCAGGTTTGTATTATACAGTACAGTACCCGTGGACCCTCTGCCTTTGTATGTAATTTTGTAACGTGCAATCGGATTCCGCGATCCGAGATCGGCCCACCCGGAACTCGCCGTATTTTCGTGCGACAAGATCACGCTTCCAGCTCTTTCTTTTGGAGATTTTTACGGAGTAGTTATATAGAGCCGTCGTGTTTTTGTCTATCATATTGCTTGATCTTTTCCCCGCGCGAAGAAGAGACGCGATATACAGTCACACAGTATAGCAAGATCTATGATACGATGATACATACATAACAATGTGAGTCCAGACTCTCCGTATTGTTTGCTAGCTGCATTAATGCACTGTCGATCTGGGGGCTTGATGGATACAATGCCCCAACCTGGTCAACACCATATCCAGTAGGTAGGCCCTGAGATCTTCTTTCCCACGACTGACCAACCAGGATGCTCGTCCCTCCTGTGTACCAGTATTTACTCTATACTCTGCACTGTTCTACATAAAATCAAGTATTATAGATCGGTATCTTGCTACTTATCTGTCGATCCATCATGCGGGAAATTAGAAAAATCTTTCCCGTCTCTTTCCCATCCCCCCTTTTGTTTTTTGCTTTTTCTGTAGATTCCATGCGAAATCGATTTGCTCTTCATGCTGATCGGCCGAGGCTCTGTAGCTAGGTAAAGTATGATATAGATCGGTCAATGAATCGGTATATATATATATATATATATACTGTACATATATTTTATTATCCTTTACCCGGAGACTCGGAATGTGGCAAAATCAGATAACGAACTTTATTCATTCCCTGGCCGAATTTGGCGTTCCAACCCGCTTTCCCCATAGCCGACTGCCGTAATTTTCAACCGTGAACTCCTTCGCCTCCTCCCTTCTCTTCCCTGCCAATCCGTCCTTCAATTGACAATCCCGATCAATTCCTCGAGTCTGCGCTATCCTCCTCTTCGTTCAAATTGTCAAAAGGAACCTGTAACTCCAGAAGGCTGCCAGCTCCCTCACACGTATCTTTCGCCTCTCCCAGCGCCCTTCGCCCCTCGATACTCTTTTTGAGCGGCTCTTCCCGACTCTTCCCTTCACCCCTCCGACACTTCAAAAACAGCCACTCGGCTCCTTGACTCTTTTTTTTTCGTCTGCTCCCCATGGGTATGTGCCTGCCAGATACATTATTCTACACCAATTTGCCCTCCTAACTTGCTCACCATCGCCTATCTCAATAGTCCACGCCGTCAATTCGATCATGCCGTCGACGACCGTCGCCTCGTCAGAGTCTCGCCCCCGCAAAGGCACCTTCCCAGAGATCCCGGTGTCGTCAACTTCACATCCCGACAATCCAATCCCCGAAGAGCCGCGCGGCGTGCGGTCCCTTTCCGTGACCGATACCACCTTCAATAGCTCATCTGCCTCTCAAGAAACCGACTACTCGGTCGGCTCTGACTCCTCCGACTCCCCAATCACTCCGCCTAGTGACACTCGTACCGAAGAGGAGCTCGCTGACAAGCCCAATGGCCGCCAACGCCGAGCTTCAACCATTCTGATCTCCCAGAACTCCGAGGATATGCGACGGGTGTTGGAGAATGTGGGCACAAGTGGTACCCAAAAAATCCAGTCTATGTGCTGTGGTGGAGGGTGTTGCCGCGGTCGACCGTTGCAGCCGTTGGACGGGCCCATCTCCGGATTTAACTCGATCACGGCACCCGAGAATAAAGCGTTCGCCAGCCTGGAGTTGAACTTGGATTTGCTCACTTTAGACAGTAACCTCTCCAACATTGCCCCGCTGCCGGAGAAGACTGTTTCGTTCAAGCCGGCCCCCGCATACGCTGCTGATATTTCACTTGGCCCCATGGATCACCCTCCGCAATTTGTGCAACCGCATCCCCCTTACGAGGTATATCGGGCTCCGCTCCATCATGCCCGGGAGTTGACCAAGGGCGGTGCGGAGAAGCGCACATATCATTTCGATATTGATGTTACCGATTACCCCGCTGAGAGTGGAATGGTGGATTTCGTCGTGGGTGGGGCCATTGGCATCTGCCCCAAAAACAAAGATGAGGAGGTGGAGGATATCCTCAATCTGCTGGGGGTTCCCAAGTCAATGCGTGATAGAAAGGTGTGCATGCGGACGACCAAGGGTCGCTGGCCGACCATCTGGGGCGACGACGAGCCGCGCGAGCTGATCACCACGCGGCGCGAGGTTCTTAGCTGGTGCTCAGATATTCAAAGTTATCCGCCAACCAAGCCGCTATTCCGCCTCCTGGCTGAATATACGGCCGAGCAGAACGAGAAGAAGATCCTCGAGTATCTGTCCTCGGCTCAGGGCCAAGGCGCGTTCTGCGATCTTCGCACCACCTTACACATCAGCTTATCCCAGCTCCTACACGCTTTCCCCTCCTCTCGACCTCCGCTCGATCATCTCCTCTCTGTGCTGAATACTCTCATGCCACGCTTCTATTCACTCTCTCAGGATCCCATGATCTCGTGCCACTTCAAGGGCAACGAGTGCCGCCGCTTGATCGAAGTGGCCGTCACCGTCGCCGAATCTGAAGACTGGCGGGGCGGGAACCGGACTGGGGTGAGTTCTGGCTATCTAGAGCAGCTTGCGCAGCGCGCGATTAAGGCCGAAGCCGCTGGCGAGAAACATGACCTCCACATCCCTATGTTCCGCGGCTTGATGGCGAACCCGCTCGCGAAGCGCTTCGCCTCTGACGGGCCTATGCTCCTGATCGGGGCGGGTGTCGGCATCGCTCCATTCCGCGGGTTCGTTCAGCGCCGTCTGCAGTCTGCCAACTGTGCCAACAAAGTTTGGGTACTTCAGGGTGTACGTGACTCCCTGCTCGATGAGTTGTATAGCGGCGAGTGGGGTGTGCATGAGGACAAGGTCCGCACCGTGGTGCAAAGCCGCCGTGGTGAGAGCCGCTATGTCCAGGAGGAAGTACGCCACCAGGCAGATCTAGTCTGGTACGTAATCAATGCACTGGACGGTCGTGTGTTTGTCTGCGGTAGCGGCAAGGGCATGGGTGAGGGGGTGGAGGCCGCTCTTGTCGAGGTTGCCATGGCTAAGGGTAATTTGAATGCCAAAGAGGCAGAGCTGTTCTGGCAGCGCAAGAAGGAGGCGGGTCAATACATTGCGGTAAGTTCACGCCTCTTTCCAAGCTCGGACGGCTTACTTGTTGGGTGAAGGGGTTTGTTCTGACATTGTACCAGGAAACTTGGTAAATCAAACCAAAGTGTGTGGCGTAATTACGCATCGGCTATTTTATCTTGCCTGTTGCACAGACCATTATATTTTCGGGCACGAACCTGGCATCCCATGCCCCCAACTATCACATTTGATTGTACATATCCCCGGCCTGGACTTCTACTCTGTCGTTTTTCTCTTCTGCATTATGTATGATTGCGCCTGACTTTCTCGTGATGCCTGTCCGCTGGCGTCTTGTGACTTGGACGGCTCGGCTGAGTTCGTGACTTGACTCACCGGCCCAGTCAAGCGGCCTATTGTCTCACGAGCTTTCATTTTCCTTTGATGTACTTTAGCGGGGTGGTTCTTTGTTATTTATGTTCTATCGGCTATTTCATACTGCGCGGATCTTGGTTTCGCGGAATGATTTTTTAGGCGTCGGACAGCTGTGGTTCCTCCTTTTTCATCTTTTTCATTTAGATATCCAACCTTACTTGACCGGGCTTAGATGTCCATTAGATTACTAGATTTAAACGGGGATTCTTTCAGCTAGCTGTGTTACTGGGGCTATCTAATATATATATTTAATTGTAGACTAAGGTCGTGGTAATGGCGGGTTTGATGTCCTTTGAGAGGGTAATAGGTCAATCTACCATCTATGCATTGTAGCTTGGTGGTCTTCTTTTCTTGTCTTGCTAGGGTTACGTCTTGTTCGATGGCTTATAGAGAATTTAATCGTCTATGATTACTAAGAGGCAAGATGGCCGAGTTGGTCTATGGCGCACGGTTCAGGTTGACCTGATCCAAACTTCCGTGTCTCGAAAGGGGCGTGGGTTCGAATCCCACTCTTGTCACTCAATTTCCTTTTTTTGTGTTAGATTTTTGCTCAGTTACATAATAGATAATAATAAATACCTAACCGATCGTTCAAGTTGTGATTCTGGCTAGATCTAATGTCGCTGACTTACTTATGAATGAGGCTTAGTATTTATTGACGGTTCCAATCCTCCTGTAAATTTTGATTTCTGGTACTGTTTATAAATATATCTATGGCTGAGGGTAAATCGGAGGTACTCATGTCAGTGACAACTCAATAGGTATTAGTGATCAGCCAGATATGGAGGGAGACCAGTAGGGTGTTTCTACCCCGTCCAGATTTCCACGAGCACATGCTGCAGTATGTAACACGTTTAGCTCACAGGCGAGTAGCAATTCGTTTACAGTAATAGCTACGGTAGGAAGGCTTAAATCAGCCATTGCCAGAAGCCTGGCTACCCTTAAATCCCGCACCTATCGTTGGGAACTTTCCATCGCATTTTCCATCTAATACATTAACTCACCCACGAAGTCTGGGATCGTGATATTCATCTCTAAAGGCAAAACCAGGGTAAATATTAACCCAGTGATGTTTATCAGGGACACTTCTTTCAGTTACCCCAGATCCGGTCTGACCGGGCCGGCTACAAGAATCTGGAGAAGACCGGGGATGAGTCAAAGCATGGATTAAAGACGAATTTACCTCTATAAATTGCCGAAGCGTGGGTGTAAACATCCTGAAATCCTCGGCTTACCCAAACCATCAAACCAGCGATTTATTTTCGAATAAGATTTGGCCATCTTGGCTTTCTTTCTTGCCATTGTGACCAACCACCGGCATCGTCCACGAGCGACATCGGGCGGTCTGCCTATTTCCATTGCCCCACCTTACGATAAGAGTTGACAAAGTGGGGGATTTACCGAAACATTAAGAAACTCCAACGACCACAAATAATACTGCCAAAGCCCACCAAAACCCCCTCACTCTGCACGCAACGATGCCTTCCCTCCAAGAGAGTAAGCTCGCCTTCATCGGCGGAGGCAACATGGCCTCTGCCATCATTGGCGGCCTGGTGAGCAAGGGCGTCAACAAGCAAAACATCTGCGTCTCGGAGCCATGGGACGTCAACCGGGACAAGCTTGCCGCGGTCGGCGTACGAACCACCACCGTCAACTCCGAGGCGGGTGCAGATGCGGATATTGTCATCATCGCTGTCAAGCCACAAGTCACTAAGAGCGTGTGTGAGGAGCTCGGTGCTTCCTGGACGCAGCGCCAGACCCTCCCCGTCGTTGTTAGCATTGCGGCAGGTATTACCCTCAACAGTCTACAGGAGTGGTCTCGGACCAGTGATGGCCGGTCTGCACATGTCGTCCGCGTGATGCCGAACACTCCTGCTCTGGTCGGCGAGGGTGCCTCTGGCGCCTTTGCAAGTGCGGATGTCACTGCTGCCGAGAAGGACCTGGTCAACTCTCTGCTTAGCAGTGTTAGCAAGGCCACCGAGTGGGTGGATAAGGAGGAACTCCTGGATGTCGTGACTGGTCTGTCTGGTACGTGTACTTGAACGCAACAGTGACAAAGATCGGGATCTAACATCAAACCAGGCTCTGGCCCTGCTTATTTCTTCGCCATGGTGGAGCATCTCGTTGCCAGCGCCACTTCCCTGGGCCTCTCCAAAGAGCAGGCTACTCGTCTAGCCACGCAAACCTGCCTCGGTGCCGGCAAGATGTTGGTCGAGTCATCTGATGAACCTGGTCAGCTACGCAAGAATGTCACCAGTCCCAATGGCACCACATATGCTGCCCTCCAGACCTTCGAGGCCCTTGGATTTAAGGAGACTGTCGACAAAGCTGTCAAGGCTGCTACTTCCCGGGCTGCTGAGCTTGGGAACACACTGGCGAAGTAGACACGATTATGGTTAATGAGGGAAAAGTTGAACGGGACGGGTCCTTGGAAAAGTCACACTGTGTATGCTAGTTCTGAAATCAGAAAAGAAAAGCGATTCTCACAACACTAGAACGTGGGTAGATAGAAGCCTCCCACCCCGATTCGGACCGAACGAACAACGAATAAGACCAACGGCCATGCCTCCAAGACTAGATATCATATCCCAGTGGGCGCACTCAACTCGGATAACTCACGGTAGACACACATCATACAACACTTATCAGCATCAATAACGCTGCAGTGAACCGACCACGTCCCAGACATGAATCCTGCTGGTCTGCAACGATACAGTATCCACCGTGTCATATGTAGGATGAGTTTTTGCGGTGCCAATAGGCATCACTATGTATTGCCTGAGATGTAATTTAAGAAGATAGTGCATCAAGTATGCCCACGGTGTAGCAGCAAGACCATTATTATTTTTATCGATTCGGTTGACTAGTTGGTGTGACAGGAGATTGTGGATGACTTCCGACCTATGATGTAGGTCTTATTTCTACCCCTACCTCATGCTCCTTCATTGAATTTCGATAGATCGATAGTGACATTATTATGTAGTTATCGCATGGGAGGTTAAAATGATTTATATACATAATTATATACTTAGCGGGCCACGCCACAAGTATATGCGACCTTGTTCACCTCATGTGTTGCTACCAAAAGACAAACACAGTATTCAGTGAAAAGGGGGAATACCCAGGCACTTAAAACATGTACGTAGTCTTTGACTCTCGCAACCTGTCATGGGATACGAAGTGCAGAGTATCTCGTCATGCTACATTTGCATAATACCTATGTGCCGTATAAAGCCACACAATCGTTTACTAGTTAGTGCGTGTTGTGGTAGAGGCCGGAGCACATTTGTTTCTAAGTAGGAGGTGGACAGGGATCATGGAAGGAGCGACGAGAATCCCTAAACCATCCTTGATCTGTCCTAGCCTCGAGCCTCGATGCCGATGAGGCATGCCGGGGTCGATCCTCCTTCCCTAGTGTTTTGTAGAATTAGCTATGGGCACTAGCACATGGCGTCTTCGTATATTATACGATAATTATTGGCGAAGAGATGTACAGTATGTACGGAGTACAAGGTTCATTTAGGCAGATCACTTAGATCGCCATTTTCCCCGGAAACCAGGAGGTTGGGACGCGGGAACGCCTTAGATTGAACTCAAAGAGTGACAGGCGGTAAGGCGAAACCCGCTCGTCCAAGAACAGATTTCCTTGCATCCCACTTAGTGCCCTGCAGGGGTGCTGCCAACCCACCCCCCACATACCAGACTGATATTTACAGGGCGACCGACCAGATCCAGCCCTGATTTTGGGTTCGCCTTAGCACTGAAAGGGTTGAAATCACATTCATAAGCGCGAACTCCCAGAAAATGAGTCATGAAAAAGAAGGACCAATGAAGACCGGCGATCGTTCCAGTATAACATTATTTGCTATTTAGTGACTGTAATGATGGTAGCTCGGTTGTAACTTTATGTACAGTAACTCTATATAAGAAGCTGGCCAGATCGGATTAGGAAGCACCCTCTTCGCTAGCAACGCTTAGCTTGACCTTATGTAGTTATCCGTGACATATTGACAGCACTGGCGGCAATAATAAGTGACGTGACAGACGTGACGTGACATTCATGACGGGATTGACCGTCACATTGATGGGGCCTCGGACCGGAAATAAGGTTCTTTCCTGCCGGGGTTGGAGCGGCCACGTAGTCGCCCAATGATAATCTCAAAAAAGGGGGAAGAACTGCGATCGCCCATACCCGGCTACCGGGATAGCTGGGTTGCACGATGACAAATTCCTGCATGGTGCATTGCGATACATGCAGTATTTTATTATTATTTTCTGTTCTCGTGGCTATGGAGTAATGTAATTCCTCCGTTGTCCATTCTTCGGTAGCATCCTCCCCGGTCTCATAATTATTATTATATATAGACTGCGCAAATCTCTGGTGTAAGATCCGATGATCTGCATTCATGCTCCCGGCCCTCTTGTAAGCACGATCTCGAATTCCATGAATGATGGATAGTTGTGGTATGAAGATCCCACTAACTAAATTCCATTTATATATGGAAATGATTTTTAGTTATTCTTTCATTCGCCGTGCCTGGAGATGCCTAGATGTGGCCGGGAGGGGAAGAAGAAACCAGTCTATTATTGGCGGAGAAGTTCGGCGCCTTTCTTAATAATGAGAATTACTTTTTCTCGTTTCAGTAGTTCATTGGTATTTTCATATTCGATTTTTCGAACCCAAGCTCCTCTCCTTGTTCTCCTTCGCATCTACCGAGTAGTAAGTACGGAGTACAGAGTACTACTCCGTACATCGCCCTATGTGACTGAATACTGAATCTTAAACGGTAGGATCTCAATTAATAAGAGCAAAATCCGACTGCAAAGGGAGGGGAAATTTGAAAAAAAAAAAGGTAAATTAGATAACAGTATGGAGTAGCTGGTTTTGAGTAAGGCCCTAAGGGGATATTGTTTGACCCCATATTGAACTCAATTGACTATTTCTGGTTTGCGTTCTCATTATGTAGGAGGCTAGAGCAGCTTGACACATTAAGGTAGGGAGTGGATCTGGCGGAGGGATTGGCCCTGTTGAGTCGATCGAAAAGAGTCCAAGCCACTGCCCGCCCCTGGATTGATTGTGGCGTCTACTTATATCAGAACCGAGTTCTCTAGTTAACTAAGACCCGGGGTTGACTACCATCTTTAGCGAAGACATGCCGTGACAGTGCCACTTAAACCTAGAACTAGATCTAGTGAGCTTATAGCGCCGGGATGCGAGTAAGTATGTCGTGCGGAGAGCGTCCGAGAGTTTGTTCGACAAACTCAACAGCAAATTTGAAGTAAATTACGTACTGTACTTTGTGAACTCCTCCGTCGATATCAGGTCAGTGTCGTAGTACATATTCGTCGTGAGAACGAGGCTTTTACATTGATCTGGTAGTGAGGTCTCCCGTCGTTGGCCCTACCATTTTTGTCTTGAGACATCTGTATTCTGTCAAGACCCCAGATCCAGGAATCCAGTTACAATAAGTACATACAGTATTTCGGGTGGGAACAGCCACATAAACCTCGCAGTCCCATGCCTAGCAAGGAAAGTGGGCATACCCCGGTGTTCTTTAGTTTAGGTGTGATTGGACGGCCACATCGACTCGTGGCTCGTAGAGCCATGGATTCGATGGCGCTCGTCCTAGCCTCGACAGTTTTGTTTTTGGCCTAGTCCTCACGGTAGTTTTCGGTCTCTGTCCATTTCTTTTGCTTTTCTCGTCCCTCCATCACTGGCCAGTGGCGTGCATGGAGGACGCAATACAGAGTGTGGAGTACTGCCAGACTGTCAGTACAGTATTCCTAGGCAGCTTTGCGCGGAGCGTGAGACGCCCCACTTACTCAGGAGGATCTCCGATAGACCTTCTTTTCACCCTCGTTTTGGTTCACTCAAATCTCGTTATAAACTAATGTAGTTATGTGCTCTGTATCGAGAGCGCTTTCTTCGTGCACCAAACGTCTTTTCCCTATGGAGTAAATATTGCTCCATACACCCCCATACACTACAGAAAATGGAGCACGATTATGGTATCTCAATTTGACATGAACCATTCCGTAAATTCTAGACTATCATTTGTAGGTAAGGATGTACTGTGTACTCGGTACGCAAGAAAGTTATCCACTGAATAGCCAGCCAGGAGGTGACCCACCCGAGAGGATCCGCCCCGACGCCCAGCTGGACTTTTGGCGTGACCAGAAAAGAAGCTAGCGAGTCTAGTGTCGAGAGCTGAACCATGCCAAGTTGCCAACGCACGGCAGGGCAGATGTGTGCGATATGCGATATGCGAGCTGCCTGGCATCGCAGAGATTGTGATGAGGGAGTGAGACTGGGTGGGAGGACCTGAAATTACTGAGCATAATCCAACAAGAGAGTACAGAAGTCAGTATAAGAAACATGGATACTCCTCTCAGAGTACTCTAGGATAAACGGAAATAATCATCATTTTTGAGGCGGTCGCTAACTACGAAAAGACCTTTTCACACTTTTGAGGAGGACGGAGTTGTTCTGGCGCCATCAAATCCCGGTCCCCGTTCCTTGACTAACGAAGTACTGCGTACAGTACGGAGCACTGTAGAATACCTTCTACAGCAGATAATCCCCCTCGCTGACATAGATGCTGCTTGAGATATCATATGTACTGAACCACATCCCTGAACATATTCAAGATGCCCCCCCCCCACCAAAAAAAAAACAAAAAACAACCCAGCAACCCAGCACTTGAGCAAGTGAAATAATCTCTCCTGCTCCTTCAGCTCCAAAGATGGCTGACCATTATTGTAGTAGTTATACCCACATCTTCCCTTATCCCCGCTGATACGATCGTCTCCAAGCGAGGAAAACTGGACGGACCAAGAAAGCGCGACTCTCCGTCAGGCTTCGCGTCATGGATGGAGCCATGCGGAGCGCGACCGTAGTGTGGATCCAGGCCTCCTGCTACGCCACAGGCCACAGGCTGGTTCATCTGGAAGAAGTGGAGTTCATTGACGAACCCCTACAGGCTACCAGCCTACCACAGTACCACCAACCACACACTAGGCGATCCGTCCGATCCCTGTCTTGAGGTCCTCAGTGTCCTGATTGTCGGCCTCGAGATGTGCCAAGCCTACAGCCTACAACGCCACAGTAATTATTTCATCTCGAGTGACCAGCCCCGCACCCATAGTATTACGGTATTAAATCTTCGTGTCTGGTCGATCGATCTCCGTGCCCACTGATCAGAGGTTCACGACTGGGATCGAGCCGTGCATGTCCGTCATGTTCTTCCTTGTTCCCCACCTCCTCTTTGTCCCCCCTAGTTACAGCGGAGCCATCTCCTGAAGGCACCAGCCAACCAACATGATCGACTCTTTTCACTTACTACTTCTGTACGCTTTGCAATTCCCGAAGTCAAGGTTGTGGAAGTCCAGATCGTTCCCTCCAGATCTCTCGGGTCCCCCGCCAATATGCAGGCTTTCGCACGCTACAGTGGCTTCCTCGTCTTCTAATCTCGGGCTAATAATCCAATAGTATGGATCATCGGCCCATGGTCGCCTGTCCTATCCGAGCCCTGGGACTGCTTAACCCAGATTAACCCACCATCCAGGATAAGCTCCTCGGGACGCCTCGCGATCGGGCTGGGAACCAGTCGCAGCGAGCCATGGCCCTTCTGACACAACCTGCGATGTGGAACGGCCCAGCGAGGGCACCGGCGATCTTTCCCTTCGACTCAGAGCCCGCTTTCTGGATTGGCGATCCACCCTCATTTGTGATGTGGTTGGTTTGACTTTTTACCATACGACGAGCGGTTCCAAATTCTACTACACTAATCAATCATATATGGCGATCGAGGGACCAAAGAAAGAAAATGCCAAAAAAAAAAAGGGAAGAGAGAAAACGGATCTGACTCCAACCTGGATCTCATCGGGCAACTACTAAGTAACTCGACTCCGTACTCGGGCGCACTTAAGGACAATCATCCTTTTTCTTTTTCTTTCCCCCCCATGTGGAATTGCGGTCCCCACTACTGTACTAAACATGAAATAATAATCCCCAATTCTGGTTCGAGATCAGTATTTGAATTAATTAACTTCAGCCTGACTCAGGTACTGTACTCCATACATCGTGAATGCCAGAATGCCGTCTCTCCACTTTTATTTTATTTTATTTTTCTTTTATCTCTGATTTCCCCCTGCCCGGCCTCCATCCTCCGTTTACAGTACCAAATGCCCGCGTTGCGGCTGTTGTTGCCGGCATCCCACTCTACTCCTTCTTTCTGCCTGCAGCCTGCCTCCTTTCCCCCCGTACTCATCGACAGCGTTTCGTTACTTCCACCTATTTTGTACTTGCTGTTCCATGCTTAATTCACTGTAACTCGGGTCTTGCCGATAAAAATTTCATTCCAGCAAAACGCGAAAATATTATCTGATTATTATGTTATTAATTTTGGGGTTCCTTCAAATTAGTTTTGAATTTATGAGATCGGATTTCCATCTGCCGCGGCTGAATGGAGATCTTCAGCTGCCTGCCTTTTCTCCGTTCTGCCTAACCCCATCACCCTCAAGCCAATACTACCTATCCAGGCGCTAAACCATGCATTCCAAGCTTGCGCCCGTGGACAATCTCGAGTCAAGAAGGGGAATACTACTGCCGTGTTACAATTCGAGGTTTCCTGTCTTCCTTATCTTGATGGCCGATTGCCAATAGTGATTCAACCAAGGCCAGCTCGAATTCTCCGCTCCAAAAGAGAATGAATGACAACGTAATAATCGGAATATGAGACAGCAATGGACATTATTCAAATTTCTTTTTTTTTTCTCCAAAAAAAAGAACTACATATGCAGAAAAGCAGAAAAGAACCAGGAACGACCTAGCGCGGAACCGGGGGAAGGGGAAGGGGAACAGTAGTTCTTGAGAGCCCGCCAATTGATAGATCCTGGCGCTAACACGACGGCTAATTCCAGGATGACAGGAACCAGATGAGAGGATCCTTGGCGCTATCTGTCAAAGATCAACCTTAAGGATCATAGGATGCTCCATAGGGTTCTTGATTTGCACAACCCCCCTCTTCTCCGCTCTGCATGCCTCGAGGACACGGAGCGCTACTGCTGTGGCTCCGTAGTTTGTGGCTCCTAAAAGTCTCCACTGTATGTCCACGATCGTCATTTTTCTGGGCCCCCCCCCCCTGTTCTTGCTTTTCCATGGACATGTAACAGCTGGGTCTTCGGAACATGTCTTTTTCGATTATGATTTAAATGTAATTATTTCATGTTTTTACATTTTTGTGATTTTTTATTATTATTTCGGGCCGGAGGGGAAATCAAATAAAATGTAAGAGGGCCCTGCATTACTTCGAGTTCTAAAAACCGCAGTCCCATCTTCTCGCCCTCATTCCCCAACCTTGCATGAAATCTTGGCCTTTTCGGTGACTGCGATGTCAACGTAAAACCAGGCCAGTTTCCAAGTGTGAGTATCCCCATCTCAACTCTTTCCACTCTATACAAATTATATACACTTAATACACCTCACGACCACACTTTCTTCCCGATCTTCCCTTCCGCTACTCCCCACCTCTTGACCGATATTCTACAAACTTGAATTTCTGACCACGAACTCGCGCCTAGTATAGTTTGCCCGATCTGTCTTCTGTCTTGATTATCTACACTTGCCCTTCCTCCGTCCTTCCTCCCCGCTATAAGTTTCGTCTATGTCACGGCGCCGGGACTTGGACGAAGATACCGACATGGCCATTTCGTATACAAGTAGGGTACCGGCTGGTCATCCTCAAACGCTTCCATCATTTCGCGAGGTGAGTGCGAATGTCTGCTGCGATGCGCCATTAATTGGATCTAACAAGTACATCATTAGCTCCTTCCACCACACCTCCACGAGGAGATCGACTCCTCTGCGTCATACTATGCCTCCCGTCAGCAATCGCAGGAGCGCCCTTCCTCCGGCCATGAAATGGCAGCCGATCCCAGATCAATTCCCGGATACTCTCCCAGTGCTTCTTCGAAACCCCCCTATGGCGAGAATTCCCATGAATATACAACGCGTACAGGCGAGCACTCACCCCGACCGATGGGCGACCACCTATCCATGAGACTCGGCGACCATGCCTCGCGAGGCCCAAGTCCGATTCTTCCGCCCATACGGGACCTTCAACCCATGCCAGAGAGGAAAGGATATCCCGACAGCAGAATGGCCGCCCCGCGGTCCGACCCATTTACACATGAATATCGCTCCAGCCAGCCAGGCCCAATGCCAGGAGCGATGGCTGATCGACGAAATGCGGAACCTTATACAGCTCCAATAATGCACGCCCAACCACCATATGGGCATCCAGGGATGCCTTACCCCGGCGACCCCGAGCAGATGTCGCCGAGTATGATGACGCACTCGCAGCAGGCTAATTTCGGCATTATGGGCGACCCGATTGATCCTAAGACGAAGCGCCGAAGGGGTAATTTACCTAAACCGGTGACGGATATCTTGCGGGCCTGGTTTCATGAGCATCTAGATCACCCGTATCCGAGCGAAGAGGACAAACAGATGTTCATGACTAGGACGGGCCTGTCAATTAGCCAGGTAGGGGGAGCACATTGAAGCGCATTGATAACAGCAGGACTAATTTTCGTTTTCTTTCTTTTCAAATATAGATCAGCAATTGGTTCATCAACGCACGGCGGCGACAACTTCCAGCACTAAGGAATCAGATGCGAAGCGGTGGAGGCGATGCCGATTCTTCAAGACACTCTCCATTTAGCGACATTGACCAAGAGCCTTTGCCGTCCTCCCATCATTAAGCTTTGAGTTGGTTTGGAACGGTGTTTCCTCGAGTCGCAATGGGTTTACTGAAGCCAACATAGCAACGATTTATCTATTTCACTGGCGTTCAGGACCCTGGCATCGGTTCACATGTCTATTGATCACGGCCTTGATTTTTCCTTTCTTTGCATACATTTCCATATTCCACGGCATCGCAACTTCAAGCGTTCATTCGGCTGACGACCGGGAGGTTCTTTCTCCCCACTTTTACTGGTTCTACTTTATTTTCCTTTCCAGTTCACTTATTCTCACGATTTATGGGGCTTGGTATATGGCATAAGGGATAGACTGGCATTTCGCTTTGTTTCATTTTTACATTTTCCTTTCTCCTGATGTCTTCCTCGATATGTTTCAAGATTGTTTTACATTGTTTGACATTGTTTCTTGCTTCTTTATATAGGATTTTCTGCCCTGTACACAGGCAAGGGAGAGGGTCCCTTCAGATCTCCTGTTTTTGATACCCTATTTTTACTCTATATGTTATTTACCAGGCGGGCTAGTGAACGGGAAATGGGTACTTGGATATTGACAGCAAGGGAAATTTCATGATTGGATGACACTTTGTCACATTGCAATATTATTTCTAGCTCGCTGCCTGGACGCTTGTCGCATCGCATTACATCCACATCCACATCCGCCTTGCCCTGTTAGGTAACACAGGGCAAGCCTCTGGATATTTGAATCAATCATGCTATTCTGCATTACCAAGTGTTGTTCAATTGATTTCTTTGACTCGCAATACACACAATACTACACAACGTTAGTATGGCGAAAGGGTTCTCTCTTGAAATTGGAGGAAAATAACGATAATACACACATACAGTGACCATCAATTCCCGCACTCAGCAAAACTCGACGATCTCGTATTATTGCACGCATGACGGGAAACGTGGATCATGCCTTACGACTAGGCGGCATAAGGGGGCCACTATTTGAGCCAATCCGATCTGCGATCTTCGTGGCAGCTGAACTGGAGACAATTCTTCTCAGCTTTAGCCTCTAGGGCATCCTTTCGCCTTGTTTTCTACTCCGTACTTACTCAGGAACAATGGGATATCTCTGACATTGTTCTCAATGACATTATGTCAATAGGGTATCGGAAAATACTTTCACGCCGACCTTTAGCCTAAGCCTAGCGTAGAACCCTGAATAAGCCCTCTGTCCAAGGCCAGCCGTACCAGCTGCCGGATCGACTCAATATTGGGACCGCAATTATCTTCTGACCATGGATTCAATTTGTCTCCAACTATCTCTGTCTCTGGATCGAACTAAATTCTCAATATTGGAGTTTCCGCCCCCTAGCCTACTTGCCCCCCTCCCTCGTCCGCTAGACCTGCCTGCCACTCCCTACAGACCCACCCCGACCCAGAGATGCCAACCTGAAAAATCTAAATACAACAAAATCCAAACTCCGATCGAGATTCGCGCCTCCAATATTGCTAAGTGCTCCATGACGTCGTCTCCAAACTTTCCTCGAGGCTCGGAGTGTCTACCCCTTTTGACAGCGCTTAAACTTCGGTTCGTCCGCGGTTATGCCTGACGGAAAACATCTACCGATGCCCTTGGACAACGCCAGTGGTAATTTTTTTTTCTCACGTGTGAATAATGCTAGTATGTAATATGGGAACAATGATTGCTCTGTGGTGGTGCCAGGCTCTCATTGTGCCCTTCTTCCCCATAGTCGCATAGGCTCGGGATCCTTGTCTACCTACTTTGGTGACGGTCGGTGTCTAGTTCACCGTTCAGGGCGCACAATCTGCCATCGGGAGGTTTTAAATTTGGACAGTACGATTGATTCGTGTGTTCTGCCTCCGTTTGAGCCCGCCCCAGTTCCAACTTCCAGGACTTGTGCCAGCCACGTGGACGGTGCTTCGAAGACGACACTCTCCAAGATGATCGGCTGCCATATGGAGAATCGTCGGAGGCTTTGAATACAAATTAACTTTTAGGTAGCTGAAATGATAGCGTGCTACCCAAGTACGGAGTAGTGTCCTGGAAATTGGAAACTGAATGGATTGGGTGTTCCCTGACTCTGATACGCCGAGCCACACTTTGATCTCCATCCTTCGATCCACCTGCACTCAGCACTAAGACATATTTGACTCCGGGCGAGATTGTGGCTGTAGCCCCAAGGAGAAGCCGGGAAGTGCCCGAAAATTAAACATGTTGCGTTATTTCCAGGAATATTATTGTAGTGGTCTATCACTGTATATCGTAAAACTTGATGAGCTATATTTGGAATTATATGTCCGGTCATTATGGCAAAAATCACGACGGTTTCGGTCGGTCGTAGACTTTCGGACTTGCTGCCGACTCGGAAGATCTTGTTGTGTTTTCCGTACCTCTAGACACGCGCGTAGTCTAGAAAAGATACGAAGTACTATGGGCGACCGCTAAGTTGGAGATGGATGGACTTGAGACAATTTCAGGAACAGGAAATGAAGCATGTATATAGAGCGTACGTGGTGTACCTTGTGTATATGAAAACCAGCTGAGGCAAAGACGGAAAGAGAAGAAAGTCGTAATGAACTGGACTTTGAACTTCAATTCTTATGCGGACCGAAATAGGACTGAAGCATATTTTTAGCGTATGTAACAACAGGCACAATGCTACATACGTACACACTGTACGGAGTAGTAGTTGCAACAGTAGCCAGCGCCTGGCATTATTATTATTGTTGTTGTATTGGGGACCATAGGCGATCCTCCTAAGGAACAAGAACCCTAATACATAGGGCGATCGTGGCATCAAATCACCAAGGCGCAAGGATGCAAGCATCCAACCACCCCCCCTGTCTTCCCCAGCCCCGCGCCCGAGGGCACCAATGCGTGAGATCACGAGATGGACACCTACCTATCCGATGCATCATATGGCGGTGAATTCACGCCATGACGTTTTCGCGCACGATGGGGTGTCACGGCTGCTACATAGTGTCTGCGAGGAGCATCACACACAATCGAGCACATGCGACGCCCGCCATCTTGCCAAGAGGGCCCTAAGGGGGTCGGTGATGTGGTTCTGTCGGAGTTGTCACCTATAATACTCAAAAATGTGAGGTGTCTCATGTCAGTGCAGTAGCCCACATAGGCCGATCGCGCGCAGATCGATTAGGCGTTCGCGAAGGGACAGGGGGGTTCGTTGCTAAATCTTCATCAAGCCAATCAGATCGATAAGATACACGGCTGCTGCGAGCTATCCCTCTTGCATTAACGGAAAACACGGAGAAAACTTGACATGTCACGAACACCTCGTAGCGCCCCATCTCTGGCCTGTGCTCTATCCTATTTTAGGTGTCGATCCTTGCGACTACTGTATGTAGTGTGGTTGCGATGCAATGAGGGCCCATAACTTCCTATCATTTTTTTTTCTCTTTACGGAGTTCTCTGTAAGGAACACAATGCTTCTCATCTCATCGCTAGTATCGGGCCTAGGGTCATTGGGGGTCGTATTCACTGCACTCCTGCGTGTGTGTATCTCATCAATGACAAGGGTCTTGTCAAAGCTTGAAAACTAAAACTGCACTATTGAATCTTATGATTATTGGTCTGGACTCTGCCTACTCTTTGAGTCAGGATGGACACAGACCCACTCTGAAAAGTAGTAAAATCAATAGTGTCAAGTAGTCTTCCCAGAATGACAGAGTCGCATGGCCAGCCGCCAGGCCCGCCACGGAGCTTCCCGGAGCACGCGTTTTCCTTCTGGAATCTTTGACCGAAGGATCATGAACCCACTTTTCATCCATAAGATCCATTCTTGAGGACCATCTTCAGTTCATTATGTATTGTAAGACGGTCTCAACCACGGAGCTTTCCTGATCGAGTTAGCGGCCGTACTTGCCTCGGTTGTGGGCTGTAGGCTCTGTAGCACAGCGCTACGTAAGTACCGGATTATCCGAGCTGCAAATATCGACTTCATACCGAACCAGATTTGTGACATTTGTTCGGAGCTAGGAGAGGCTGATCTCACTTATGTCTTCTATACGGAGAACGTATCCGACAAAACACAAATCTTGAACAGCGAAGTTACAGCTTGAAGATATGGTATTAGCTGCGTCATACAGCACTCGTGCATATCTTTTTCTGATCAATCAAGGAGATAGACAAGTTTAACTGCAGTTCTGGGTTGTGGCACATGGTGTATCGGAGTATCTTTCTTCATTTGCTCTAGTCCACCGACATCTGAGATCATATAGGACACCAGGGAAGAGAGCGCAAGGAGCCTAACTGACAACACAATAGTAATATCATATACATATCGAGGTAGCTACAGATTTACATCTTGCCTGCATTAACTCTGCGTTGCGGCGGTCCATACAGTAGCCTCAGCCCCGGCCGATATTGGGGATGGTTCCAAGCCAACCTCTCGTTTGTAGCTAACAAATCATATACCCAGCTAGCACGCTGCATATTGCGTAGCTAGCTGCATCGATTTACTTGAGTGGGCGCGGCTCACCAAATGAAGCTTGGAATCGGTTCTGCAATGGTCTCCGCTGTAGTCCATTGTCACTTTTGATAGAATGCCTTGAAACGAGTGATGTTATTTAGATAGAAACCTCTGCCAATATTATTGATCGCCTCGTTATATCTTACTGGCAATGATATTAAGATCAATTCAAGTTGGCTGCCGGAAAGATCCAACATTGCCATTTTAAAGCGTTCTTATACGGTCCTTCGGAAGTCGTTCTCATCCATTAAAGAGTCCATCTGATTTACGAGAGAGGCAGCTTCTCTACAAAATATACGACACGGGCATTTTCATGTTTTGCCACATATTGATTCATTTGAGCTCAATATCAAATCCCGCCCTTCCTTCTGAATCATCTTCGATTTTTGTATCTCCCAGGATTGTCTATTATCTGACTATCATAGGATGCCGCTAGCTGCCGATTGGTACTCTACTGTCTAATAATTACGGGAAGAACTCTTGCGCTGATTGAACCAAAAAACCTGGAATGAACAGTGAATCCAAGACCTTGAAAATGCAGATTAAGAAATACATCCGAATAAGCAAAGTCAATGAGAATGGGCGATAGATACATGTAACTCTCTAATGAGAAAGGTCTCTGGTTGTATGCAGGGGCGCAAAACTGAAGAAATGCTCTATCTACTTCCTTATTCCATAGGCCTTCAACCTTTCAACATCGTAGCCACCCGTAAACTCTCTCACATAATAGCTTCTATTTCAGGGAGCCTACATATACGCCTTACTGCTTAAAGTACTAGATTTATATGTCTCTGGAAGCTTCATTGGTATAAATGGTATATATCGTTCAGTTCATCAGACCGCTTGTAGCCTAAAGAGGTAACAAGCCTCATGCAAGACCGGTCTTTGGAAGCTATATCCTAGGAAAGACAGTACTATACCTTCAGTCCGGATAATCACTTCTGCTGACTATGGTACACGATATCACGCAGTTCTCTCGTGTGGAGCGGTACTAATTGTGTACCTACTATTGAATAGCATGTTACAGTGGCAGCTCAAAAGTCTATATCTAGAGACCAGAGACGGTCTGACCAGATATGTTCTACTTTCGAGTATCATATCTTGCCTTATTGTTCGACTGGTGACTGATACGATGATTTTGAAGCTTTGTCGTAGTTTCAAACCCATGAAATTCTACAGTACATGTCAAACAGTAGATCAGGAAATCAAGTTGTTTTTTTGAATGAAAGGATCAAGATTGAGGAAAGAAATGGGAAGAAAGGTGAAGGGGCAAGAATAAACCTAAATACCGGATAAGGTAAACCATCCTAGCTTCTCCAGCTAAGCAAATAGGCTCCTGTGTCCTGACTCCGTAGTCATTAGGCTACGAAGCTATTCTAACTCGTCACACGGGACTCATAAAGTAACAGTAGAGGGTGGAATCTTCGCCACGATAGAAACAGGTGATCATGCTACTGCGACCTTGGCGAAAAGTCTCGGTCCGCTGCCTTTCGAATATGGGATCGTCGGGCACAGTGAGAGACCAATGCTCTATACAGAGGAAGCTTAGACCACTGTCGAACCCTTACCACGACGATATCAGCACTTTCTCACAGACACAGATAGCATATGTGCCGAATAGCCCACACTCATATGATCCTGTATGATTCGACCAAATTTCCTAGAAATGACGCGCGCCTTCAATTGTGAGAGCTGGGAATTACTGCGTGTGTAGTTCAATTATCATGGCTGGATTATAATTTCTAGGTCTATCACGATCTCATGATCCCTATAAGGTCGTTCTTAGGGGAGTTAGGGCGACTGCGGGCATGGCGGAGGATCTTCCTCGCATAATATCGGTGTTTCTTTTTGCTCTATTAGAACGAATTGTCTTGCGCGCAAAGGATTTAAAAGTAAGAATACGATGGTGGAAGTTTGTGAATATTGGAGATTGCTGGCGCGCGCTCTTACGTGGTCAGATGTAGCTAAGTCAATATACAATGTGGCCATTGGGTGTGTTTTTTGAGCATCAATATGTTCAAGATATTAGGAAGGGCATTCTCTAGCACCGGAAGAGGTCTACTTCCTTGCTAATGTTTGCTTGGGTATTCTTAACGGATATTCTAAGCAGGTAGTCACAGCCGAAAAATATATCAGTATCACCTTAGGGTCGAGATACTGTATGGTATGCTATGTGTATGTGCGCGGCAACTCACATTCTATTTTTTAAGACCTAGGGTAGTGGATATTCAGGTGGCCAGGAGGTACAATTAGATATAAGACATTTCAGACACCCCTATAAGACCTAAGGCATAAGGATTTATTTCGGACTAGTCAATGCTTAGTCCATGCTATTTCAGGGCGTTGGGCTGTCTTCGCCGACTCAAGCGCTTCCTTAACGCGCTTCCTTAATATACACGCCAAAAAGCCGTTAAATACTAGGATTTAACTATGTTTTTTTTCTTACAGCAAAACCTCGACATTCCTCCCCTGTGCAACTTGTCAGCTCGACTTCGTCTTCATGTGCTATGCCACCTGAGCAATAGACTAACCTCCATCGAAATACAAGAGAGCCATATTGAACAGCAGATCATGGAACTTAGTCGAATATTGCAGCCTTTTCACAGCCCAGGGGGCCATGATATAGTGGCCAGAGGTGATATCTAGAAACCAATATCGAAATTGACTTCAAGCCTTGCCAAAATTGGCGCTGGTAATTCCCAGCAGCACTTGTCATTCAGCAAAGAGCACATTTAGAGCGCGTATTGGAACAGTGCAAGTGAATTGAGACAGGTTATGTCTACACAAGCTTACGCTAGGTCATTCCGAACACTACAGGTATTCCCGTCAATCTATTACTTATTTGCACTGTCAGTTTAACTTCCTGCGTGAGCGGAGTCCTTGAATCCAATTAGTTGGAGCTGGTATTAATGACACAGGAATGGATTGAAAAGTGAAAATGCTTTCCAAACAATCATAATGTTATGGTTTTGCCCGAATATCAAAGTAGAGTACTGCGCCCGGAGACCGAGGGATCTTCCCGCGCCTCATGTAAGATGAAAGGGCAAGATCCCGGATGGCCTCGGGAAAACGAGCCAGAATATCATAGGGAATTACCTCCTTCCATTCGAACAAGTCGTGCAACGGTCAAACGTCTTATCTCTGAGACATTAGAACAAAAGCGGGCTTGGCCCGCCTGTCACCCGCAGGGCCCCTTATCATCGACTTAACAAAGCGCTTACTCTATGCTGGCTATTTACGGCGGTGGACCCCGGGCATTTCCAGAAAATATGACGCCAACTATATCATGCTGTCGTTTGAGCATCTCACGAGGGGGGCTTACGGGTTGTTGTGAATACCCCTGCATCCTCATCTGCGAGACGCACACTAGGTCGACCATCGGGCTTACATCAGTAGAGTATATAGGAGATGTCTTATCCCGCCAATGGTATATGATCCATGCATATAGCGTCATCTAACCTGCAATGTGCTTTGTCTCCCCGGGGATCATCATTGGAGCAGACCTCGTGATTAAGAGGGGCTATTGGTCCGATCACCTTGGACTAAAGCTTGGCTGTAACATTGCTAGGCGTTCTAAAGCGATTTCCTGCATAAGCGCCTTCGGCGCTCTGCTGTAAAGGTCCTGGAATATTCTAAACGTTCCAATGCTCGCCTTGCGAGCCTCCGGGTTCTACTGACGAAAGACGTTTTTTCCAGGCTAAATATTCCGGGCCTCGTATCCACCCTGTTGTGGTGGGACTCAGCTTTAGGCTGCAGCTTGAATCATGCTAATATTTTGCGGCAGCTACGAGCGAGGATTGGCACGTAATTCCATGATCCCTGGGCATTGCTTGATATTGCCCAAGCCATGACAATCCTTCTTGGCACGTTGATGGCTAGTCGATCGCGACCCCTTCATGTGTGATGTGCAGAGCGAGTGTTTTGAATTAGAATATGGGGTAAAAACCATCGCAACAGGCAGACGTATGCACACAAGATGCTTCACAAATGGACAATCTATATATGCTAAGGATGGGACTTTTCATTCTGTAATGGGTTGACGGCAAACTCCCATTCCAGTTCCTTTGGCCCTGATGTTGGCGGACATTACCCCAGACCAAGAAAGTTAAGAAACCAATAAACCAAGATAAGCCACCGGCCTACCATTGGGATTTGGGGAGTTGATACTGGATCTTGAGATCCTGACCGCTTCTTCTTATTCGTGCGCCCGTGTTCAACGACCAACAGCACGCTACTGCCTAAAGCGGAAGGCACTAAGCTGTCTGCATGGAATATATATTACCCTTGGGATGAAGTGGAGCCGATTGTGGAGAAGCAAAATGAACCTCGGATGGTGGTGCTATTCTGTTCTGCGCAAGCACCACTCAGCGTCGCGCGATTTAAAAAGAAACTTTGAATGAACGTTGATTTACGTTTTACCTTGACAAGCGAGCTCGTCTAGGTGTTCCGTGATCATCAATACCAAGGTTGATTTTGGACTTGAATTAAACTGAGGCGGAAAATAGTGTCGCCTGATCAGGTCAAGACCCAGACCATCGGACAAGACACACAGCTGTCATTGCGGGAAGCATAGAACATAGTTCTAATGCTCGGATTTTTTCCCTACCAATCCAACTCGTGCAGGACGGGTGGGAGTGACGTTCTCTGAGAGTCGAGGCACGGGCGCTAGAGACACAGCGTGCTCTCATAATATTCGCTATGGATAGGTGTCATGTTGCGCAGCATGATTGTCCAGCTGAATTTTCGATTGCCAGCTCGCTAAGGATAAGGCTAGCAGGGGCCCAAGCATTAGCCGGCAGAGATCCGGCGTTAGCCGGGTCTAGAAAGTTACAATGTAGCATTGCTTCAAGACCAGCCCCCCCCTGGTCTAGGTAATCCCCGATTATCCTAGAACGGCTACTGGCCCGACCAGAATTGCTTACGAGAAACACTTTGCACATGCTAGCCAGCTAAACATCCCGGGCCTTCTTCCCTCTTCTCCCCACTCCCGATCCTATCCACTAAATACCCATGGTCCACATATTCACACACATGATATGATAACAACCCCACTTTGCATCACTATGCACGAGGAGGAAATAGTTAATACCAAAATGATTAGGGCGATAGGGATCATGAGTGGAAATCGGTTAGAAAGCAGTGTTTGTCATGAAACCGATTTCTAAAGCTGTATATGGCAGGATTCGGAGATATATGCAATACCCCTGGAGGAAGGAACAATCCAGAAGGAATTCAGATAAGACTGGATCACTGGAAAGCCCAGAACGAAGGAGAACAGAGGCTGAGGATCCGCGATAAGGTCAATTACTAGAGCAGACTAACTAGGGACCACCCCCAGCCCAGTTAGCCCAGTTAGCCATGTTAGCCCCAACTCGACACTAGAGACTAGACACCTCAACAGACCACTTGACCAAGTGGCCACCCCCTAAATTAAGCTAACCTAACTTACACAAAACCAATCTCACTAAACTCTGGTGGTGAACGCTCTCACGAACGGCGGATTCAGCATGGTGCTACTTAACCCCTCCCGCCCGGAACGTTTCTAGACGGCTCACATCGGGCAGTGAGCAGGGGCAGTCACAGAGAGGAGCCAATGCGCAGCTATCACCCCCTCTCTTGTGCTGCTAGCCTGCTACTGACCTCGCAGCATGCAGCAGGCCCGGTCATCGCTACCTTTCTAGAAGCCGTGGCGAACTTCCAGATTGGTGGATGCCTTGCGGTTTACCCCAGGTCCGCCACGAAGTGGATACGTACCTGCGCACTTTGGCGGAATCGATATCGTCAACCATCGGGGGCTTGTCGCAATTGGCTCGTCCCACACGGTCTGCTATCTGTTAAAAAGCCTCCAGTATCTCCACCCGAACGTTCAGTGATTTAATGATCTCCATCGCCATGAAACTTGGCTTGGAAGGGTCCAACTGCTGATCCCCTCTCATTCTTCTACTACTCCTACTTACTTTCATTACTTTGTTGCACCACCTCCTCCTTCCAGATATATCTCCATTTATATTTACTCTTGACCTCTTCTTCTTCTTCTTCGCCCCGCCCTCTCTTTATCTCTCAGTCATAAATGGTTCCCTAGCAACACGTCAAAGATCAATCCCCCTCCGTAGCTATGACGCGAACCGAACCTTCAAATAGCACGACATCGTGGGAGACCAAGAGTATTGCTGCTCTCGACGATGGTCACCGAATTGACTCGGTCGGCCAAGATCCGCGCCCTAGAGGGCGGATCCGCCGCTCCATGACTGCGTGCAATACATGCCGCAAGCTGAAGACTCGGTGTGATCTGGATCCACGGGGACATGCTTGTCGTCGCTGTCTTTCTCTCAGGTTGGTCATACCACACATACAAATACTCTCATAGCTACTTGAGCTACAATCAACCTTTTTTCCCTTTTCTGTGTTTTCTGTTTCTTGTTTTCTGTGTTGCCCCCGCGGCTTTGGGATCTACTTCTGATTGGTGTCCCGAGCCCTGCAACCCACGATTCACCACAAACCGGAGCCCAGAGAGCTAACTCACATTCGCCAGACTCGATTGCGAACTACCAGAGACACAAGATAGGTTTCAGGATAATGCATCCACTTGGTCGGACGCTAATGCGGCAATCCCTTCCATTGAGGAGCGTCTTGTTTCTCTGGAACGCGGCATGGGTGAGATGATTCACTTGATGCGTCAGATGGCCAATCAATCATCTACAGTTGCTGGTAGCCCTCATTCCCATGCTACGCGCAGCGTAGATGATTTGGCATCGGGTGATAATTGGCCGGTGCCATCGTTTACGTTAAAGCCGGTGCAGTTCATTCGGGACCTGCAGATTGAATGCTTCAGAGACCAGCTCTCCACCGAAGCAGATCTACTGGGCGACATTGTGTCACAAGGAATAATTGATGCTAAATTGTCCTTGAAATTGATCGAACTGTGAGTTTTGCTACTCAGAATACCCTCAATCCGGAAACTGACCGTTGGATAGATTTGTCGAATACTTCAGTCCCTGGGTCTCAATAGACCTTTCATCCAGCATTCAGAGAACGGATACACTCCTTTTCAATACCGCATGTCTTCTGGCATCTCGATATCTGCCAGGTATGCCTGCAAATACGATTCACGAAATTTCAATGCAAGTGCAGCATGGGGTCACCAAAACCCTCTGGAGACGGTCACCCTTAACAAATGACCTGCTTCAAGCGTTGGCTTTGCTTTGTCTCTACCCTACTTCGGGTCATAAAGAAGGCTTCATGGACGGCTGGTTGTTGAGCGGGATCTCGATTAATCATGCCTTAACTTCTTTCAATTTTCTCAATAACCTCCCCACCAAAAGTGTTTTGACCGATGAGATGCTCTCTCAAATGCGCCTCTGGAATACTTTCTGTCTTACTCATTTGCAGTACGTTTCTCTATTATACATCTCCTATTCACATCTAACAATGGGACAGTTCTGCACTCGGATACGGGCGCTCTGTTAATGTACAGCAACATCAACTTGATCAATGTACTCGCATTCTAGATCATCCAAGGGCCACACCCGAGGATGGCAGGATCGTCGCAGAAATCAAACTCTACCGAATCGCTTTGAAAATTCAGTATAACCTCCAGCGTCTCCGATTTGCTGAGGGCGAATATGAGGAGATTGAACGGTGGAAAATGGAATGGGCCCATCTGATCGGTAAGTCATCATTTCTCACATGCTCAGATGCAACTTTGCTAAGCTATCTATCAGCAAATGAAGGACCATCAACCCTCGAGCTCAGTATTTGGTTCTGCCAGTTACTTCTTCACAGAACCGCATCTCGACTGCAACCCGAATCTGACAGGCTGGTCGCCGAAATATGCAGCAATGCACGTTTGATAATCTCCCGTTCCCTTCAGACTCGCTTTTCGGCTGCGCCAGGATTGATCGACAACGTCTACTACATCCTTGGATATGCTGCTCTCACCCTGTGTGATTATAATCCGTCGGATCCTCAAATCGACCAGGTGCGGGCCTTCCTGCTCCACCTTGCTCCAAGCAGCGACCACCTGGCATACAGGATTGCGTGCATTGTCGGAGAAGTTCAGCGGCGGTATTCCGAAGCGGCTAGCGCCGAGCAAGCTTCCCCGAACGCCGATGTGCTCAAGAGTTCTTTGTTTGTGGTACCACCATCTCGATCGGACAATAATCTAGACTTGACGCACCTCATGCCTGCATCTGGTATGGAGCCTCTCGTCGAGGGATATGGGTGCTTTGAACAGCTCATCCCCGCTGGCTACGTGCCCACGCAACCGGCTTTCTCGGCGCCTGCTATGTTTCAACATCATCCAGCGCCTGTCACTGGAGGTGCAATGCCCGTGAGCCTGGTGCCGCGGGCATTGCACGATCTATGAGGGGTTTCATATTGGAGTTTGAGGGGTCTTTTTAGCGGTAGTAATAATTATAAGGCTGGAATGATGAGTTAGCGAATGGATATACGATTCTTGTGTCCCAAATCACATCAACTCAAAAATGCTCCATTCTCGACAAAGCAACCTGGGAAAACACATACAGTCTTTATCTTGACACATATAATGTGCAAATGAATATTGCATTAGCAGCACATCACTTTTACGCAAAGCACGTGAAACGTAGGAGTCTACATCCGCTTTCAGCTATCTCCGATGAGATTCTCCACAGTTTGAGCGTAATAAGTGGAGAAGGATTTTAGGCGCATAAAGACTTTGAACATTCAGGCAAGTTGGGCAACGCCGCAACACTAAATACAAAGGGATCCACTCAGGAACAAATTTTAGACCCCTTAATCTTCGCACTTGGATACAGAATCCTTGGCTCTCCACTCGCCATCGGCACGGGCACTTTGCCACTGCTGTCAACCGTGATATTCGCACAGGTGATGATCTCCGTCAAAGCCGTCCCTGCCTCATAGCCCGTGTTTCCTAGTGAAAGTGTGGACTGACTCCCACTTGCACCAAGATTCGAGAGGATGGTAATGGTCTGTGCGCCATCGTCTCCCTTGCGCATGGCTAGGGTGTTGCTGTCCTGGTAGATCCCGTCGTTCTTGTACGTGATATAGCTCTCGCTCGCGTTAACCGCATGAGACCGAATGGCGTTCGCTTTGGCGATGAGCTTATACAACTCGCTTTCAGTATTATAGCCCGATAACCAGACAGCCTCGCGGTTTGCAGGATCGTTACCGCCACTGAAGTGTTGTTCCTGACCGGCGTAGATAATAGGGATGCCGTCCGCCATGATGGTGAAAGCGGCTGCGTTCTTGGCCAGAGCCATGTCTTTGGTGTATCTGCACGGAGTCAGTGGGTGGCATTATTGTCAAACCAGATGAGTAAACATACGAGGCAAAACGAGGATTATCGTGGTTCTCCACAAAAGTTCCAAGAAGGGTGGAATCGGAGCAGGTGGTTTTCACCGACTTGATCATGTTGTAAAGGTCGCTCATGCTCCCGCTAGTGGATTGGAAAGCCCGAAGTAAGGGATAATACCTAATTCCTTTGGTAAGTCACGGTGAAAACCAGCTGAGTACAATGGATACTCACATGGGATAGTTCAGTACTCCATCCATGACCTTCTGGTAAGGACAAGTAAAGTCTACATCGCCGTCCAAGATCTCGCCGACACAGTAAACACCGGCAGCCTTGTTGTACCCAGGCCAAAAGTCCTTTTCAACATGCTTGACAGTATCAACACGCAGACCGTCAACTTCGTCGTCCAATGTTAGCCAGAAGTCCGTTGCAAAGCTGGGTCGGTTGCTTACTCGAATAATTGGAAACCAAGGAGCCAACCCAGTTATACCATATATTCTGGACACTCTCTGACTCGGTCTTGAGATCGGGCAGGGAGACGGTGGTGTCACCGAGCCAACAATTCTGCGCATCAGCTTGGTTGTTATAGTCTTTGATCTCACAGTAGGGATGGAAATAATCCTGTGAGTTGAAGGCGTCGAAGACGCTGTAATCAACAGTGTTTCCGGCGCCCTTGTAGCCCTGATTTTGTCTGTCAGTAAGACTTCCTCCGCAAGGATAGCCTTATTCGAGACTCACCATGTGGTTGGCCACGACATCTACCATGAGGTACATGCCACGATCATGGAGAGCCGAAGACAGAGCCTTGAGGTCACTGGCTGTCCCATACTCCGGGTTCAAAGAATTACTAGTGCTTCGTCAGTTTTTCAAAGAGAAGAACAGGCTATTGCGTCAAAACGTACATGTCCTGTTGCCAGTATCCATGATACGCGGTGCCGTCCCCAGTATCTCCGGTCAGTTGGCCGGTGACAGGAGTGATCCAGATGGCGGTAAAGCCCATTCCCTGGATGTAGTCTAGCTGTTGTCACCGTTAGATCGGGGCTTTCTAGAGATGCGCTAGAGCCGGAGTTACCTTGTCAATGATACCCTTCCAGGTACCACCGCAATATGCCTAGATGGAAATTGTTAGCCGCACGTCGTTCCCCTCTCGAGGCATCATTGCGATCAAACACACCCTATCGTCGGTGTTACAGGCAGCCGTCGTTGAACCATCCGTTCTTGCAAAACGATCAGTGAGCATGAAATAGATCGACTGTGAGCGCCATTGGGCGGGTGTCGCAGCAATGGCTGAGCCCACAAGGCCCGCAAAGAACAAATTGCGCAAGAGAGACATTTTGCTCATATCCAAATCAATTGAGTCTTGATGTTGCGGCACAAGGAGCAGGTCGAGTACGTTTTTATATCGGACACGCGAGGTCTGACGTCTGTCCCGGCCGTTTACCCCATTTACTTGACGAATCCTAGCCTATACCCCAAGACAATTCCCCACACTCTCGGGAATTAAATGCCAGAAAGCAGGGTATTCACCTACCGATCAAGCACAACCGCCGCAACTCCTACAGTAGACTTGAAGAATGGTGCAGTAAACAAAGGGATCGACAGTGATCGTCATACAATCTCCAGTGAATGCCCGCCCCCGGTAACTCTAGGCCAACAGATTGGATGTAGAAAGTAGCAGCCAAGAAAGTAGTCCACTACCCAAAGGAAAAAGGAAGAAGGAATGACCCTCTCTCCGGAAGAAGCAAGACAAGGACGTCGATCTTCGTGTGTGTAACATGCATCAAATCAACCCAGTCCAGGGCCAAGATCCAATTCGCTCGGACTCCGATCTCCTCGAGTAGGGCCAGTTCGGCCGTTCCGAACACAGAAGCAGGCTCCGATGAATGTAGGAGGGATGATTGGCATATCCTAAACTCAAGTAAAGTGCATCCTGCCAAGTCTGATGGATCATGGAAGGACCAGGGCGTCGCTAGTGCACCAGACAACCTAGTAGAGGGCGGGTATGCCTGCAATTACAATCACGGGCTTCACGGGTGACAGGATCGCCAGACGGACAGGGGTCGAGCAATCAGCGTTGAGGATCCGCGAGGGCCCTACGGTGATTTCCAGGGTTGTGCTTGCTGGGGTTGCAACGGGGGTTGGAGAAATAGTGATTGGCGAATGTCAGGGCCTTGGGGTGCTTTGGGGGCGGTTGTCGATCATTTTCCTGATCGCGCTGTTGCGCCGCCGGGGGCTGTCCGAGTGAGGAGCTGCATACATATTTACTGCAGGCACTTAGTTTATTACGGAGTACATACAGACTCGGTCCAAAGCGCGTGCGGTACGTCAAGGCTGTATAGATAATACTGCATCTACAATAGATGATGAGAGTATGAGAGGAGAGAATGACGACATTATAGAGGCGAAAAAGGTCTTGTAATTGGCAAGGATCATGGTTGCTAGTCAATGAAACTGGGCCATGATTTACAGCCTTTGACTTGAATTGATTGGCCCATCGGCCGTAGTAAACCCAAGTCCTCGCCGACGCAAACTACAAAATCAACCAGCTCCACTGTCAAGTCGAGTATGGAACAATGGGTAAGAATCTTCATAATATTAAATGTCTTACTTTGAGGTGTCATAGATCTTAAACATAGTATGATCACCCGGTGAGCTCTTCGGCTTTCGGCGAATATCCGTCATTTCGGGCGGAAAATGCCTTATTGAAAGGTGCTGGCTCGGGATGAACGGGCGACGATGAGAATGTGTTTTGCAAATTGGACCAACACACACGACCAGGATCCACATTTCGTATCTTCCCGAGCGGGTTTAGAAAAAGGCTGGATGAAAATCAGCCGAAAGAAATTATGATAATATATTGATTTATCAATTCGCTTCTCTTCACGTGAAGTTTCAAACGGGCGAACTCCACAGTTCCGTAGACATGGCATGTTATGTTTCTACGGCCTAGGGCTGAGGGAGAGAGTTGTAGAACTTAGTGTACAAGAAAACAAATGAATTATTACTAGCCATGGGAATGAATATTGCCACCCCTCCCCACTAGACCTTCACGCGTGGATCTTTACCACTTGAGGACCCAGCTGTCTGCGAAGGCTCCCTTCGATGTCATTTTCTGTAGGTCAGTGACCGACAGGACGTGCGAGGTAGCATTGTAGTGAACAGACGCGGCCGGGACGGTCTTGCCGTTGAGAGTCACGCCATGAGGCTTGTGAGTGACACCCAGCACGTTAACATTGCCGAGCGCATTCTTCTCTTGCCAGTTTCCACGGGGCTCAGCGCTCAGGCTGGACTTGGTAGCCTTGAATGTGACAGTCAGCGTCGAGTTGGGCTCAATGCTTTCTCCATCATCGAGGTACAGTTCACCCGAGGCAGTTCCCTTGTCGCCGAGGGCAGCGAGGAGGGTCCAGGGGGTGTTGCGAGCGTCACGGGTGGTCAAGGCAGGCTCCTGCATGGGGAGAACGCTGTCACCACGCACGAACACGGGGATGTGACCCAACGGAGCGGCGATGGTGGTGTTTACATGGGGCTCGGCGTCAACGGCGGTTTGAGTGTACCAGTCGTACCAGACCTCACCCTTCTTGATGCCAGGGAAAACACCCTTGACACTGGTCGCCTGAGGCGCCAGGACGGGGACGACCATGATAGAAGGTCCAAGGAGGAACTGAGTGTCCACGGCCGCCAGAGAGGGGTCATTGGGGAACTCCCAGGCCAGCGCGCGCATGACCGTCGACCCGGTGGTGTGCGCCTGTTGGAACAGGGTGTAGATATAGGGGAGGATGGCGTAACGGATCTTCATGGCAGACTTGGAGGCCTCAGCAACGGAAGCCCACTGGTATGGCTCCTGGCTGATGGCAGAGAGCACGTTGTGGTTACGGTAGAAGGGGAAGAAGGCCGACAGCTGCATCCAGCGGTTGCAGAGCTCCTCGTCGGTGTTGCCATTGAAACCACAGGTGTCAACACCGAACATAGGGATACCAAACAGCGAGAACTGAAGAGCCTGGGGAATAGACCAGAACATGTATGACCATTTGGAGTTGTTATCACCACCCCAATGGCCGGCCCATTTACCGGATCCAGCAAAGGTCGAGCGACCAATGATGAAGGGACGCTTCTCAGGGAAGACCTTGAGCAGACCCTCGTAGGTGGCACGGAGGATGGAGTGACCATACAGACTGTGGACGTCGTACTCCTGAACACCATCAGAGTGAGTAGCGTTGGGAGAGACAGCGTGCACCGCAAGATCGTGGCCAGTCTGAGCATGGTTGATCACGTATGGGGGATAATTCACATCTCGAACGCCCGGGGTAGGCGTGGTGCGCAGATAGGGGGTGGTGGTTGTAGCAGACTGTCCAGTAGCCGCAGCTGCAGAAGCTTGGCTGGCGGATCCCGCAGACGCTGAGGCAGCCTCTGTCGAGTTTGTGACGTTGAATCCCTCTGGATAATCATAGACGATGTTTCCAGGCTCTCCGGGCAGCGAGAATGGGGGGTGGACTGGGTTTTGGCTGAGCTTTCCAGTACCACAGCTACCGACACAGAAGGAAGAGACTTCGCTCATATCAATCCAAATACCGTCAAAGGCAACCTTGTCGTGCCAGGTCACAAGCTCGTTTGCCCAGAAGTCACTGGCATTAGGGTGGTGCCAGTCCGCGAAGACGGTGTATCCAGGCCAGACAGCACCAATATAGGTGCTTCCGTCGGGGTTCTTCAGGAAAACATCGGCTTCGGCACCACGAGTGTAGGTGTCATACCTGGATCATTTGTTAGTTCATTTTGTTCTTCTTGACTGGGTAGAATGATAGACTCACGCATCGGACGCGTTGTTGGGGTTGGGAATGTAGAGAGCAGAATCAACAATAGGGATGTAGTGAATGCCACTCTTGTGCAGCTTTTCCAGCAACACAGCTCCCTCTTCATAAGAATAGCGGTTCTGGTCATTGTCAAAGTCACGGTAGCCATGCATGTAGTCAATGTCGTTCCTGGTAGCGCGTCAGCCTGGTACTTGATGGAATAGATATTTGCTTAGAGTCAACATACCAGATGTTCTCCAGAGGGATCTCAAACTTCTGGAAATTAGCAACGACATCCTCCACCTCGGACCAGTTGGAATATCCCCAGCGGCACTGGTGGAAACCAAAGGTAAAGTACTGCTGCATTGCAGGTAGACCAATGGTGCTAAGTTGGTAGTCCTTGGTCACTTCCGTCTGGGTTGGGCCCGCGTAGAGCGTCAAATCAATGCTACCACCGATAGTACGCCATGTAAGCTTTTCGGTTCCAAGAAGGATCTCCTGGCCGTGAGCATTGCGCAGGAAAACACCGTGTGAGTATGAGACATAGTCCTTGGAGGTAGTGGCCTGGTCACTGGGCACAAGGGTGTGACACCCCTTGTCATTGACTTCATAGTAGCGAGTATCCAGGTAGAAAGCATGCGATCCGTACGTGTTACTATAGTAAGTTGTAGTCAGCACCGGGTCACATCCAATCACCTCATGCTTGCGACAAGATCGTCAGATAAACTCACAGATCAACCGGATCGGCGGTATCCGCAGCGTACAAAGTGAAGGTCGAGTTCTTCAGCAACCGCAACTGCTGGATGTGCTCGCCGAGACCATACAAGTTATAATCATCGGGCAAAGCAGTGACAAACTCGATGAATTGGTTCTCATACACCAGCTTGGAGCCGATGGTGTTAAAGAGAACGTCCCCAGTCGCCTTGCGGGCGACCTTGAAGCCAAAAGAAGGTTCATTGGACCAAGAGACCTCGAAATGACTGTCCTTGGCAGACGCTTTCTTGTCGGCCTTGGGCCGCGGTACTACATCCTCGGAGAGATGGTACCAAGATGCGTTTGAGGAATCCACATGCGAAGGAGTGATTTGGATGTTCACACGCGTGGAAGACAGGTACTCGAGCGTGAAGTTCAGGGATTCCACATCGGTGCCGTATACATTGCATGGCTTGCCCGCCAATTTCAAGGTCGCCGTCCATCCACGAGAAGTATTTTGCACGTTCGATGCCCGATAACCAGGGCAAGCGGACTGCGCGTTGATGGCCTCGGGGTCATCAATGTTGGCGATCAGGTTTGCACCAACATCCACGCTGGATTCCAGAGTGGTTTGGACATAAGCCGAACTCGAGGTCTGCGTGGCGGCGCCATACACAGCTGGCAACAGCCAGGTTCCCGCCAAGAGGCGTGCAAGACCAACCATTGCGATCGATTCAGTCCGCGACGAGGATATCGTAGAGGAAGATCGTCGCGCTGTGCTGGGCGGTTTGCGACCACGGATTCGTTGTTTTTTTTTTCTATCCCTGACGCTGCAATTCGTCTGGCACCAGACCTTCTTATAGTAGTATGCGATGGGGTCGAGTACAACTCGAGGGCAATCGCGATACCTACAGCGCAACACAAAGTTTCACAAACACCAGAGTTGACCCAGGTGTCTCCCTCTTGCTGGGGACTCAGTATGATGGCGTAAAAATTTCCGTTGAATCTCCGTGCATAGCGGGGATGCGGTGGGATTCCCACAGTGTTGAGCCAGCATTCCAGAGTGGGTGCATGCCTATGCGGGGTTGGATGAGTCCCCTCAAGCTTCGCGGACTGGCTGGACTTGGCTAGGATCCCTTAGTTGCATGGAGCAATTGCGGGGATGGGATCGTCACTGTTGCACCGTGCGTAGGACCGAGTCCAGGACAGGGGCCTCACGGGAGACACGGGTTAGACGAGCTATACGGGATGCACGGGCTGGAGTCTCGCTGGACGGGCTAGACGGGACCGGCGAGTTGCTGCGAGCCGAGTACGGAGTAGTCCTGTTCAAGCATTTGTCCTTTATTGGCTATGACCCACGGGCTGTGAAGTCTGAAGGGTCTCCATCGTGAGCCCTGAAGCAGAAGAGGCGTGATTGGTCAATCATCCGATAATTGCCCGTGGCTGCAGAGACGGTGGGGTTGCTTAATCATAATGCACCGAGGAGGAGAGAGGTACAGAGTAGTCACTGTAGTTCGTTATTAATGTTTAAAAGAGAACCATTATTTCGGTCAAAGTGATGGACAAGGGCAAGCACGAGAACAGCTAGAGTCATAAGAAGCGCTGGACTAAACGATAGATGGTAGATGGTTTTTGAGTTGATAGAGCCCTCCCATAAATAAGTCTTCGAAGAGGAGAAAGAAGATTCACGATGGCTTCGGAGCATCGCGGCACCACTTTCCCTACGGAATATGGAGACTCGAGAGAGGCAGAGAATAGTATATAGAGAATAATACATCATGTAACGCTACTGAGACTCAAAACCCGGGGAAGAAAGCAGAGAAACTTGGAAGGAAGGCAGTACAGTATGTACAGAGTAATCATACATATTGTCGATGACGGGACTATTTCTTATTCACGGCCATCATAGTAACTAATCCAGAATTCTGTCTCACCTCAGTAGCCTGGGGTCTGGCTTAGTCTAGGAAGTCTAGGAAGTCCAGGGACAGAGCCGGTGAGTGTTTTCATTCTAGCGGTACACGAGAAACCAAGGGGACCGGGGGATGCCGATGATGAAATGGCAAGTTGCAACACGAGGAGGCAATCTGGGGGGGGTCCCTTCTCCATCTATTCTCGGGAGGTGCCCGTGGCGGGGAGTGAGTCCTAATTTCCTGGGGGAATCCGGTTTACAGCCTTGCAAGGAACCTTGGATCCCGGACCTTGGGGGAAAAAGGGGAGGATACTTTTGTTTCCCCTTCTGGTCATATTTATCGAGCATTCGTTAGGCTCGGGTATTCCACCAGTTATGATGATGATGATGATGATGATGATGATGTTATGTGTTGCCACTGGTATGGTCTGGATATCCAGTGGAGGGCAAAAAGGGCCGGTCGCAGAGTGTATGTAAATGGAAAGTGTTCTCTTTCTCCCCTCTCTTGCTCCTCGGCTTCCCGAGGAAAGTCGTGTAATCCTCTCGGCATCTCAAGCCCCAAATTGCAATGGAAAACAGACAGGAGCTTCTAGCGTCTCGAGGATTGCGTTGATTGGACCGTCAAAAAGAGCTAGCATGCACTGGGCGGCGGGGCGCAGCCAACATGCAATGCTATTGATTCCTTTCAAGGCTTCCATGGGCCACCCGTTGAAGACTGCGGAGATGCGGGCTCATAATGGTCTAGTGGGTGGACGCTAGTCACGCTACTGCGGCTGGAAATAAGTAACGAAGTTCGCTTTTGGTTTAATCAAAATTATCAAGGGGAGAAAATCGCGCATGGCCCCGCATACACTTTCTCTCTCTCGTCCTGTGCCTGTCCAGCCACTCAGCGATGCCCTCTGGGAGTCTGGGTACTTCTTATCCCACGTATCCGTCGGTCTGTCGTGCAGCCGAGAGTGCCTGGCAGCCTAATCGGCAAAGCTAGGCCCAGTTTGGGCTGGTGAAGGCTGAGATGGAGTCTTACGTCGTCCCTGCGTGGCCGTGCCAAGGGAATGATGGACAGGGGATCTACATTCTACTGGGGCCTTCGCTTAGGTGCCGACGTGGTGAGAGGGCTTGCTGCATCCTAGAATGCTTTCGGCCTAGTCCTGGATATGGGAGGATTCTGGAAAGATCTGACTCGGAAAAAAAGATCATGCTATTGGATGATGGAGGTAGTAAGGTGAACTCAATCCTCGACGGATTCCTGTTGGCAGCCAGCTAGGATAAGAGTCCTCCCCTCGAAGGATAGGCTGGATATTGACGTCAGGCACAAATCTGACGAGGGTTCGTATACCCAGTAATCAGCCTCTTATATCACCAGTCAGTCAGTATTGAGGGAAGAAGAAAGAGGAGGTGGCGGTAGTGGTGGTGGTGGTCAGAGGAGGAGGAGGAGAAAGAGGAGGAGGCTATAGAAGGGCGTAAGTCTTCAAGGCTTCACAAATCACATCGTGCAGGGGCCTTTGCGGGGCGGGTTTTGGTGGCCCCCCGCGCTTCCCCAGATAAACCATTCTTTTTTTCTTTTCTTCTGGGATTTTTGGGTTTCTACTTTCTTTATATTTAGTCCTTGAACTCAACTGCCTCATCTACCATGACAATCTACTAGACCCACTGTCTGGAGAGCTGTTGCAAACTCAACTTTGTCCTTCCTCTTTCCTCTTCCCCTGCGATCAGCATGGACTTGGCCCCATCATCCAAACCATCTTTCAAGCAGGCCTGTGATAACTGTCGCCGGCGCAAGATCAAATGCTCTCGCGAGCTACCATGCGATAAATGCCAACGCTTGCTTCTATCTTGCTCCTATAGCGATGTTCTGCGTCGTAAAGGGCCGAAGTTTCGGACCCTCTACCCCCTGGCCCCGATACATCCGCTATCGGCCCGAAACGACGCGACTCAGGAGCAATTCTATGCCGACCAAGATGGTTACGCCGATGCACCTTACAGATTGAGCTCTCCGGCCTCTCCGGCCTTTGCGGTGGCCGATGCACAGTATGCACCGCATGATATTTTGTCGGATACCCTCTCCCAGCTACCGCCACCAGAGCTGGTCTCATCGCCAGACTCGACCGATTCGACCATCGAGTCAATTCGTGGTCCAAGTCAAGCTCTGCCACAGGCACGCCGTCTCTCACCACAGATTTTGCTAGCCCACGTCAATGTCTATTTGAAATATCTGTTCCCGATCATGCCGGTTGTGCGCGGCGAGCAGCTTCGTCTGGATAGCCACCAGCCAGAACATCTTTCGCCCTCCCGATATGCATTTCTGGCCTCTCTCTGTGCAGCAACCCACATTCAGCTGAAGCTGGATGGTGACACACCAGTCCCAGATCCCGCTCGTCTACAGAGCTTGGGTGATGGGCACTCCCTAGTCTCGGGGGAGAAGCTCTTAGCGGAAGCCGTGCGGGCACGCCGGGAATGTGACATTGTAGAAGATCTGACCATCGAGACCCTACTGACTTCATTTTTCTTGTTCGCTTCCTATGGCAATCTTGACAAACAAGGCCATGCGTGGTACTATTTGTGCGAAGCCACCTCGATCACATTTACCCTGGGCCTGCATCGAGAATCTACCTATGCGGAGCTCAGTGTAGAAGACGCAGAGGAAAGGCGGCGAATATTCTGGCTGCTCTTTATTACGGAGAGGTTAGTGATTTGGTAAACGCCGTTTTTATGTTCCTTTTGACTGACCGAAGACCGGGAAATGAACAGAGGCTATGCGCTCCAACAGGCCAAACCAGTCATGCTCCGAAGCTCGATCCACAAACCACAAGTCCTATGCTCCGAGGACCCCATCCTCGCATACGGTTTTATCAATCTAATCGGCATTTTCGAGCAGCTCACCTCAAACCTTTATGACTGGGTCTCTGCCGGCGGCGGAGAGGGGCTCTTGGAGAGGCCTCCCACATCCACCATCCAGTCCAGCCTGTGCAAACCCATCTCGCTGGACGGAGTGATGGAAATTCAACAAGTCGACATCCTCATCACACAACAATGGCTCCAGGCGATGATGTGGAAACTGTCTATGAACCATGCCACTCAACCCGGCGCCCGTGACGAGGGTGTGCTACCCTTCCATTTGCCAGTTCTGGTAGGAAAGACCGTGATGAGTGTGATTAGTTCGGCATCTCGGGGTGCGGTGGATGCTCATGGCATTGGAATGGTAAGTTCATCCTTTTGAACCGACCATTGCCCACCTGAACTTTGCTAATGAAATTAGGAACAAAAACTGTTTGACATGGGCTCATCGATCGCTGATGTTACGCGATCTCTGGGCACCAAAGCCGTCCATAGGCTTGCAGAGTCTACGGTCGACCCTCGAGAACTCCTCTGGGGTATTCTGCACACTTTATCGCAGATCCGAGGCTCGCCATCATACCTCTTTCCCGCTCTGTTTGAACGGTGCAAGTCCGTGTTAGGTCTCGACTGCTCCCTGACCATTGGCAATTTCCTCCCAGCCCTTGGTGCCCATACGCCCGATCAAGCAAGTACATGGGCCGGTCAACAGGGCTGGGATTTACTCGCGGCATGTCGTGACCCGCATGTAATCCGCGACGTAGAAGGGGATCAAACTGAGCAGGTTCCTCCTCACCTCTCCGGCATGGGTCCGGGGTCTGAAATGGGATTCCAGGATTGTCTTTTGTCTTGAATGACTGTTGGATGTTTCTATGTTTTTTTCTCCCCCTTCGGACTTGGATGTTTCCACGAGGCTTTTGATTGATGATACCACTCTGGCGTTAATTATAGATCGGATTTGTTATGGGGATGCGTTGTATATACACGGTGATTAGATGGGACCCGGAAGATATCTTGACAGCAAGGAGAGAATACTTCACCATACTACGTGATGAACCAAGTTAAACTTTTATCGTCTACACACCCTCACGCCTAGATAGCAGGTTTCATAAGTTATTTATCTTTAAATGGGAAGTAGACTTCACATATTTGGTAGAATAGATATCGCCGAACCAGTTACGAGGAGTTTACAAGAAAGATTGGGACGAGAATTAGGAACAAACCTGCAAAGAGAATTACAAGACAAGGTTGCCCGAGGCCGCTCGTACTCAAGCTCTCCGAATAATCATAACATTATTGCAATCTGCTTCAATTCCCTGATTAGGACATGTTTGTGCCTCCAGGAAGGTGTAAGATGTAAGATACCAATGAGAGGGCGGTCTAGCGGCCCCGAAGGGCTTGGCGTGTTTGTCTCGGAGGTTCTCGTCGATGCGGATAGCTTCAACTTTCTTCGTCCCGCCTGCAATGAATTGATTGATAGCCAGCGCAAACAATGTGCTGATCCCTAAGAGTACGTGGAAACTGGATTATTCTGCTGCTGCAATGACTCGATCGAGAACTAACAGTAACTTGCCTGTATAGCCCTGTTTCTGAGACCTGGCGCTCAAAGCTCAGACCTCCAGCTCAACCCGACTGAAGTCTTTCTTTCCCCATAGTCGCAGCATCGAAGGGGCAATTGTTCTCGAAAACCGCCAACATGACATCTATTCGACCTACTCTCCGCGCGCTCCATGCTGCGTCGACAGCAACGCGACCAGCATGCCGACGCTACCTCCCACAAAGAATCCCCATTACCCGCAATCACTCTACATCCTCCGTCTCCGCCGATGAACTCTCCCACTTCTCAGCCCTCGCCAGCTCCTGGTGGGATCCAATGGGCCCATCCCGAATCCTGCACCTAATGAACCCCCTCCGCCACGAGTTCATCGCATCCTGCCTGGCCGACAGTCCCCCACCGACCACCACCAACTCCTCAACTGCCGCCAACTTACACTACATGGACATTGGCTGCGGCGGTGGAATCTTCGCAGAATCGCTCGCACGCACAATCCCTCTCGACCCATCGGCCCCCGCACCAACGGCAACCCGCGCAGCCTCAATGACAGCAATCGACCCATCAACAATGCTGATCCAAGTCGCCCGCGAGCACGCACGCATGGATCCCACCGTTGACGCACACCTGCGCAGCGGGAAATTCAAGTACCTAAACACCACTCTGGAAGACGTACTCGCATCCACAACCCCATCCCCATCCCCAGCTACCTCCCCGACGTCTTCCGAATCCACACCCTCCTCCACTGGTGACATCTCACACCCCCAATTCGACATGGTCACCCTCTTCGAAGTCATAGAACACATCGACCCCACAACAACAACACCCCAAGCCTTCCTCTCCAACTGCCTCCGCGCCCTCAAGCCCGGCGGCTGGCTCATCGGGTCCACCATCTCCCGAACATTCCCCTCGTTCCTGCTCAACCAGGTCATCGCCGAAGCACCGTGGCCGATCGGTGTCGTCCCGCGCGGTACGCACGAGTGGAGCAAGTTTGTGAATCCGCCGGAATTGCAAGCGTGGGCGCAGGAGGGTCTGATGCGGGCTGCGGATTCGGCGACGACTCGTGGTGGACCGAGTGCTTTGGATGGGACGAGGTGGAAGTGTATGGGGACTATTTATGTTCCAGGATTGGGGTGGAAGATGGTGCCTGGTTCGGAGAGTTGGGGGAATTACTTTTGGGCTGTGAAGAAGGGTGTTTAAATGTATACCTAGCTACGAAGATTTGCCGTGGGGGGTTTGTATGATTATAAAGGTTGTGTATAAATAGAAGGATATTTGGTCAGATTGGCTACGATTCAAGATGTTTTTAAAAAAGACCCTCGATCTGATATTGGACATTAATACCCTACATAATCAGCATCAGCACTGATGAGGACCTCACAACGCCCACACCTTGTAGGTCTTCTCTGAAACCCGAATAAGAGCGAGAGCAGGCCAAAATCACAATCACGATTATAGTTGGTCATGGTCATCCAAGTGTCATTCAATCATAACTATTCATACAATGCAGCACCACAGCGCTACCTACTTCCTCCCCTTCCCCCGATTCCTCTTCTTCTTCGCTGCCTCTGCGGGGGGATCAGGTACACTAACAGTACCCTGCTCAATATCCTCCCCAGCACCCTGCAGCTTCTGACTCCCACTAATAAAGAACGTCAGATCGCGATTCTGCTCCTGCAAATCCACAATCTCCGCCTTCAAAGTATCGACATCGCTCTTCAGCGTCGCATTCTCCGTCGACATATGCTCCAGTCTCTCCATCAGACTGGTATTCATAGTCTTCTCCTCGCGGTAATCTTTCTCCATGCGGCGCGCCAGGGCTTCGAACTTCTCAGCTCTTTTCTCGAGACGACCTCGCTCGCGCTCCATGCTAGGGATAGAGTCGGACGAGAGAGCCTCGTATTGTGCTTCTAGCTCTGCGAGACGGGCAGTTGCCGCGCTCGCGGCTTCTTCTGCAGATGCGGCGGCAGCGCTAGCCTGTGAGGCCTTGTCTGCTGCTCGCTCCACGATTTCCTCAAAGTAAGCGCGTTGGCTTTCCAGCTGCGAGGTGAGGAGGTGCGTGTACTCGACGCTCATGTTTTCGAGTTTCTCACGAGGTACAGCGTCAGCCCAATCCGGCGGGTCGAGGGCCGAGTTATCAGCAGCAGGGAGCTCGACCAGCTTGCCGTCAGTTTTGCTCTGAATGATGCGGTGCACATAAGCGTCGCCGACATAGTCCCAGACGCGCTGTGAGGTGAGGTCCATGGCGAAGGCGTGGGCGGTCTGTTTCCAATGATCAAAGGCGTGAGCACCGTCGTAGCGGCCACAGCCCACAGAGCCGCAGATCAGACACGCCCAGAGATTAAGATCGGTGTGGCAGACGCTGCACTCAGCGGGTTCCCCATCGCTATCTGTGGATGCAATACCCTTGCGAAAGTCGTCTTGTGTGTAACGACAGACCGGACATCCGCTGCCTTTCCATTTCTGAAGACATGTGCAGTGGAAAACGTGTTGACAGATGATTGTGAGAAGGCCCGTTGTTTCGTCCATTCGTTCGAGGCACACGGGGCAGGTGGGGAGTTCGATCAACGCAGGTGTAGGTGGTGCGAGTGGTTTCGTAGAGAGTGTGGCCTGTCCAGCTGGCACAGAATGTTTATGAGAGGGCGAAAGGGCAACGGCGTCGGCCTTCGAAGGTGGATCAGGTTCGACAACCTGAATCTCGACTGATTTCACAAATACCACATGGCAAGTCTCAGGCTGGAAGGAGAAACATAGTTAGCATTGCAATCCTAGCTGAGATCCATTCCAAACTAGCCAGACATACCTCCATGCTGTTAAAAACCTTCCCATTCCACTCCTTCTGCCACACCTTCGCCTTCCTCCCATTCCGAAACTTCATCAAAACCATGTACCGATTGGCGCGCGGTGTACGTATCATCCGGAAATGACTGACATCGTCCATCGTCTTCTCACCCACAAACCCCAAAAAGTCCGATGGCGACAAGTAACTCGGCACAGCCAAAATACACAACGTCGAGCACTCATCCTCCTCTTTGCCAGACGACGACACCGTCACAGGAAACGGATACGCCGTTAGATCTGTAGAGCCCTTCCCACGAGAATGAGGCCCGGCGCGACTGGCACCGCCGGGCTGCTGCTCGCTTGGGTGTCGCGCCGCGGCCGCCGAGCCTTTCAGGTAGGTCGGGTAATCATCATCGTTCCCGGCGAGGTATGGAGTTTCCTGCACATCGCGGTATAAATGGACAATGCCCCAGACACTGTCACCGACTTCCTGGTCAAGAGGGATGTAGCGACCCTTCGTGCGCAGGCCGCCTAGGATATCGGTGCCAATGCCCGCAGCGACGAGGTTGTCTTCATTGCCAGCGGTAGGGACAGCAGTACTACCACGCTTTTGGGTCCGCTTTCCAGACCCATCTTCAGGTGCCACCATGTCGATACAATCAATCAGGATAGGTCCGGCGCGGACGTCGTTTTCGAGATCGGAGGGGCTGTTGGGAGAGGTAGTAGGGTAGTTATTGGCGGGAAGCGACGACGAAGGCGAATGTTGTGCGGTGTAGTAAGAAGAACCAGACGAGGAGGAGGCGGGTGAGTGTTTAAACCGTCGTTCAAGAGTAGTTTCTTTTCCAGTATGGGCATGCGACTGCGTCAATTGCGCGAGGGAGTCGCCCCCGGTAGACGTGGGAGTAGAAGTTGAAGGCCGGGCCCGCTTCTGGAAGGGGAGCAGAGCTTCCCATACAGAGTCCAGGGCCAGCGATGAGGTGGCAGTCGCTGATTTGGGTGGGTCAGAGCTGCGCAGGACTTCGAGACTGAGATGGTAGAAGTATGCGGGCATCCCGGGCGACTGCTCACATAGTGATGGAGAAGGGATTCCGCGATCGTGAGGTATTCCTAACGGCTCCAGTGATTGCGATAAGGAAGTTGATGACCTAAGCAACCCCGGATACCGTATGGATGCCTGAGGTTTGTAAACAGATTAGCGATGGGTGGCGAAGAGGCAAATCGCGTGTCGACGCTGGCCGGCTGGAAGAGCCTAGTTTATCTGGTTAATTAATATGGCTTGGTGGCCACGAGTGGCGTTAGACCTACTAATTATTCAAGGCGGGGTGTTGCTATAGGCACACGCACCCGAGTGGCAGTTCCGAAGTCTTGAGTCTACACACTGGAAAATGTTCCAGCGACCGTAATGCATTTAAATGGTCTTCTTAGGTGGGCAGCATAAACATCATCTTTCAGTTTGTCCTTCGTATAACCGACGTGACAAATTCGAAATTGTGCTATGCTGGGAATGCCCAAGATTCACAAGGCAGTTACGATTTACGATTTACAAATTACCAAGTTACCCATTACTTCAGTCTGGAAAAATGATACTAGCAAAGAACAGCAATCTAGCCTGGTTCAATTGATAGAAAATAATAAATATGCCCGTGGGTACGTCGTTAAGTAAACAAAAGAAGCCTCAGCTTCCAAACCGACCAAACGCCATGCAGGTTCATCAAGAACCTATCGCAGTCGAGAAAGATGTAGAGAAAGGAAAGGAGCGAAGCAAAAGCATCAAATCGGCTTTGCTTCTACTGACCACCACGCAGACGCAGCACCAGATGGAGGGTAGACTCCTTCTGGATGTTGTAGTCCGACAGGGTGCGACCGTCTTCAAGCTGCTTACCAGCGAAGATCAGACGCTGTTGGTCTGGGGGAATGCCCTCCTTATCTTGGATCTTAGACTTGACGTTGTCGATGGTGTCGCTTGACTCAACCTCCAGGGTGATAGTCTTGCCGGTCAGGGTCTTAACGAAAATCTGCATACCACCACGCAGGCGGAGCACCAAGTGCAGGGTGGACTCCTTCTGGATGTTGTAGTCAGATAGTGTGCGACCGTCCTCGAGCTGCTTGCCGGCGAAAATGAGACGCTGTTGGTCGGGGGGAATGCCCTCCTTGTCTTGGATCTTGCTCTTCACGTTGTCGATCGTGTCGGACGACTCCACCTCCAAAGTGATGGTCTTGCCAGTGAGGGTCTTGACGAAAATCTGCATACCACCACGGAGACGGAGAACCAAGTGCAGGGTAGACTCCTTCTGGATGTTGTAGTCGGACAGGGTGCGGCCATCCTCCAGCTGCTTGCCAGCAAAGATCAGGCGCTGCTGGTCGGGGGGAATGCCCTCCTTATCCTGGATCTTGGACTTGACATTATCGATGGTGTCGGAAGACTCAACCTCGAGGGTGATGGTCTTGCCAGTCAGGGTCTTGACGACTGTGGCGAGTTAGTAAAAATGGAACAATCAAATACCAGCGGCTCTTTGAGTGGGTGGGGGCCGGGTAGGAGTGGAGAAAGGGGGGCGAAACGTACAGATCTGCATGCCACCACGGAGACGGAGGACCAGGTGGAGAGTAGACTCCTTCTGAATGTTGTAGTCGGAGAGGGTACGGCCATCCTCAAGCTGCTTGCCGGCGAAGATCAGGCGCTGCTGGTCGGGGGGAATGCCCTCCTTGTCCTGAATCTTGGACTTGACGTTATCGATGGTGTCGCTGGACTCCACCTCAAGGGTGATAGTCTTGCCGGTGACTGAGAGAGAGACAAAAGTTAGCAGGGCGATTCCAGTGGCGACGGAGGGTGCGCGACTAGGCGTCCAGCGCAGAGAAGGGAAACTGACGGGTCTTTACGAAGATCTGCATGATGGAAGCAGTTCAACGATGATGGAAGTTATGATAGTGTTGTAGTTGAAGATGGGAAGGGTGGGACGCAGGATAGTGCGAAGTGGGTGGGAAGAGAAGTGGGAAAGAAGGAGAGTAAGAAGGGGAGGCAGAAGAGGGGGTGAGGTTTAAGTAGGAAAGCGATATGGGATGAGGGGGCGAAGCGCCTTAGTCAGAAGGGCATGACGCGCGAAACTGCTAGAAGCCTAGAAATAGATGGACGGGGGCTGGGCGTGGGCAAAAAAACCACCGCAAACTTAAACTTACTAAGTCCTAATCTATGGACCTAATCTCCGTTCAATATGAAAGGATGCCGGGGTGCCGGATGAGTCAAGAAAGGATGCCTAGTTAGTAACTATTACGGGTTCGGGGCCGGACCACCTAGGAACAGGTCTTTGACGCCACCGGGCAAAAAGGAGAAAACCTGGTTCATACTGTATGAGTGGTTTCGGTTCCTGCACTAAGGAAAAACCTTGATAGAAGGCTATACTTGATAGAGGGAAGTACAAGGTGAAAAAAAATTCTATCTGACTATCCCGTCTGTTGCCCCAAAAGGATGACGGTTATCTCGGATGGGTCTTAGCATAGGGAGGAGCGATGACGATGACGTGGGAGGGCTTATCGCGAAAAGAGGGGGTGGGCCGGAGATCACCTGAAAGCCTGCTAGCGCCATCGATGGAGTCCGTTACGAATGTACAATAATCATGGCCGTTTGTGGTATAGTCAATACATTCAATACATGTATTGGGTACCAGGCTGTACACGGTGAACTGGCACTGCCCCCAGGTATTCTATACTTAGCCACTGTCATGTGACTGGATCAGGTGATACCGGTTCCGGCATCGGCGATTTGTTCAACCCCTTGGAAGTTGGAGTGGCTGTTAACAGTGTGGACTTTGTTTACTCGGGACACTCCGTTCCTATATAGCCACATTTTTATTGAACACGGAATTGATCAACAGAACTATTGACCTTCCCGTCCCAACGGTACTCTTAATGGGAGAAGTACCTTGTGAGTGCCACATTACCAGTCTGAGGGTGCTTGGGTCCAAATACTAGTCCAATTACTGGTTAAACATAATGGAGTACCGAGGTGAAGGGATATAAAAAGGATGTAAAATAGAGATATCGATATATAGACACGATCCCACAGGCGTAAAGACGGGGAAATTTCCACCCTTCGACGCCGTTTTCCTCACCACTCCTAAGAAAAAACCAAAAACCACGATACGAAGTCGGGTTGTCTGCGGCCCTGCATGGACAGAGCCTGCCATTCCATCCAACAGTAGTTCATCGCAACATCACGTAGAACTACCGGGCCAGAATGGACAAGCCCTGCGGCCACAGAACACAGGAAACAAAAAACACACTCGCACAACACACAGTCGGCCGTACACGGTTCATAACGTTCGTGATCCTCGTTCATCGCTGGAAGCTATGCGAGAAAGGTATACCACAAAAGACAAAGTCAATAGACAAGAGGAGTAAAATGGCACAAAAAACACAAGACAAACTCGACGGAATAAGAAAAATAGAATGAAAGGGGCGGTTCCCAGGAACCACAATGCAAAAAAAAGACACGGACAAAAACACAGGCTGGGAAGCAACCGACTCGCTAGGAGCGTTGAATAAAAAACAAGATCAGATCGTATGATCGTGATAATTCGTTAAATGAGTGGGGGGGAAGACGCGCTGGCGCATCGATCACGACTAGCGTAATTTGGAGAGGGAGGGTTTCTTAAGTCATCCAGGTCGTTGCGTGTAGGGCTGGAAAAACAGAATAAATCGCTGGGACTGAAAGATCTCGCTGGTTGGCAAAGCAAAGCAGTAGTCGTGGAAGAAAAAAGAATGCATTGATCGTTCGCTCATCATGTGCATGCGCGTCGTTCGTTGGAAAGGATGGGTGTTTAGTTGGCACGGATCACCAGGCGAGACACGAATTTATTCGACAAGCAGTCGAAGTCGCCTCGGTCGAATTGGGTACCGGTGCGGCCACGCAGGTAGCTCTCTGAATATAAGGTATTAGCGTCAATGTCTGTCATCTGGGCAGGACTTTTCGGGAGGATATTCTTACCGTGTTGCTCGACATGTTGGCGAACTTCGGTCATCGTGTTGCACACGTCGGGATTGGAGTAAAGGAGGTGGTGGTGCTTCTGAGAGTCCCACTCGGTGAAGGGAGGCAGCTTCTGCGAGATAGCCTGGAACAGACCGACAATGACACCGACCGGGGTAGTCTCCATGTCATTGCAGAACTTATCCACGGCAGCCTGGTCGGGCGTGCGGTAGTGGCAGTCAAACTGCATCTCTTCCCAGACAGCCAGCAGAATCGAGGCCAGCACGAAGATAGTAGGCCAGTTCTTCAACTTGTCACCACTGTACACACTGGAGTACAGTGCCGACAGCTCCTCCAATACATCCTTTTGCAGCTCGCGCCACATACTGGCCATAGCACACTTGATCTGGAAGTTGATCATGACGGGGGCCATGGTCTTGCCGCGGAACTTGGAGCCTGGCTCGTTGATCCGACCGAGGAATCCATCTTCATCACCCAGTCCCTCGACCATGGTGACGTGTAGGGTCAAGTTGTAGGCGATGATCAGCTTGAGGGCCTTGCGGATGACGGGCAGCTTGGTGCGGTAGTAATAGCGGAAGGCGGTCTTCAACATCTGGGTCAGGAACGGTGTACCCTCGAAGTAGTCGTCAACGAACTTCTCAAAAGTGCCGTTGCCGTCGATGTGGCGGTCTAGGTAGTCCGACAGCATGGCGTGCGAGATACCCTCCATACCTGCGGAGAGCTTCGCGGTCTCGACCTCGTACGCCGTGGGCTCGCGGTGCATCGACTCGACCCAGTCGATCGTGAAGCACTGCTCATCCCGGACGAAGACCTCCCGTGCGGCAATAGGCAGAATCTGGCCGTACCCGTGAGTGATGTACAGGGTGCGTTCTTGATCCGAGAATCCCTTGATGTTGCCGACCGAGAATCCCATAGAAATGTGTCGTTCGTAATCCGCCTTCCAGTCCTTCATGAAATAGCCAATCTCCTTGATATCAATGCGAGTGCACGGCACTTGCCACAGACGGGCATGCGAAGGCTGGCACCCAGCACAGGGCTCACCCTTGTCACAGGTCTTCTTCAGGAACTTGCATCGCAGACAGGCACGCAGCTTCCGGATCTCACTGGCTTGCTTACGCTGGTCGGGCTTGAGAGGACCCTTACGCTTGCCCACACGCTTCTCGGTCTCGGGCTTGCCAGTTTGAGATTGCTTGCGGACCTTGGTCTCGGCCGTCTTGGCTGCAATGGGACTCTTACGAGATGGTTTCCTGCTGGGTGGCGAGGCAGAAGATTGAGAGCCTGATGAGCGAGTGGGCGAAGTCGACTTCTTAATGGGGACTGGGATTGGGCGGACCATCGTACTGGGGCTGACTGCTGACGGGGAGCGAGAACCAGAACCAGAACCGGAGACGGGGGATGACTGCTCCTCGGTCACGCGGCGGACCATGGAGGTACTTGTCGGGGAGGTAGCCAGGCTTAGGGCAGCGCTATGGTTGTTGTACGGGAAGTCCATATTGCCGTCGGAACCGGGGGAGCTGATGGGATTGGCGATATCGACGAAGCTGTTGTAGGAGGTCGAGTAAGACGATTCTGAGAGACTGCGATCGTGCAATGTCTGAGTGGGGTTGACGAAAATGCCCTGCTCTGGGAAACCGAAATCCAGCGAGCGGCGGTGGTCCACGGTGCTCCATCCATTGTCACTGCTGGATAGGGAACGGACCTCGAGATAGGTGTCCGTCGGGGAACTACTCTCCAGAATGGGGTGCGGGGCGGCATATGAAACATCCGGCAATCCGTTGAATGTCATCAAATCAGCCTGGAAGTCGTGATAGGTGAAGGGCACCATGTCGACGGGGGCCGAAAGTGGGAGATGATAGGAACTATCGAGCAGACCAGCACTCATTTGACCTTGAGGACCGGCGGACATGAGATCCACCGGGGACGACTGAATGGCCATTCCATAGCTGGCGGCCGTGAACTGGGGCGCTGACGATGGATCCTCGGACGAATATGATAATTGCGGGTGATGGTGAGGGGTCTGCTGAAGTTGTTGGTGGTAGTGCCAGTCGACCATCAGGTTGGGATCCTGGGCCACCGACTGTTCCAGGGGGTGACCGCTGGTTTGAAGCGGCGACAGATCATGGGCGTCCTCCGGGCGCGAGGGGTTCTGGTCGACCGCTACGGGCCATGATTGCGGGAGATAACCTCTCGAGTCGTAATCGACGATGAGGCCGTCACTTGATATATCGACATTTGACATGGCGTCGTTAAAAAATATGTTGTTTTGACCACAAAAAGTGGTATAGAGGGTCGTTGAGCAAAGGGGGGGAGAAGGGGAAAGGGCCAGCCTGGATGAAAAGGCCTTCTTCAGAGAGGCCGAGAGTTGCACACAGCCATGGGGGGAGGGAGGGACGAGTGAGGCGGTGGGGGGCACAAAGCAGCGGTGAGCAAGAGATGCGCTAGGGGATTTTTAGTCGCTTTAGTGGACTACTTTACTGTACTTGGAGTAAACTGGATGTTGTCCGAGTGGAGAGAAAAAAAAGGCTGGGCTTTGAACACGGGTGGGGGTGTTTTTGTTGGTGATGGACTAAAGTAGAACCTTACTGCCACGCCGACGTTGTCATTCCTCGGATTGGGTCTCCAAGACGCTCATAACTGGTTGAATTGGGGCTTAGTGCGCCCTCGGTCATCTTGCGCGATCGTAGACTTGTAGTAAGTCCCATGATCTTCATGCATTCTTGTTGTTACAATTTACGAGCAGGGCGGATACGGAGTAGTATGGACTATGGGGAGGAGGAATCTCGGAACGAGTACTCGAGAAAGGAAATAAATATAGTAGAGAGAGAATCCACGGAATGCGGACTAGGTAGCCTTATAATCCCGGATGAGATTCTTTTTCAGATGGTACATAGTTCTAGCGATGGTACGGTACTACTACGAGAGTATTATGGGGCCTCGGGATTTGGTTGAGTCTATAGTCTATGTACCCCATACTGTCTCCGTAGACAATGTTCAATAGTCTACGGAGCTGGCCGTGCCTCTATCCCCGAATCCTAGGTCCAGTCCGGTCACATTATTGAGCATCGTGGGACCCCAAGCAAGACGTGGGCAAGGCGGGAAGGACGGTCGGAACGGGAGATCAGTGGAGTCCCACGAAGAAGACAGCCTGACAGGACAAGTGTTGAAGCCTTGAAGCCTTGAAGGTGAACGGTGAGAGCGTGGCAATTAGCAATAGTCCAAGACAAGAAGGACCGTGCTCCAAGCCTCCAACCGGATCTGACACCTGATCGTGCGTGATGCTTGGGAAATCGCCCATCGTCCATACTAGTGTAGGCATGATAGACATGATAGGCATGATAGCCCACTCCTTCCTAATTGGATCCCACTACGGGCTAACATGCCACGATGCTCGGGAAAATCCTATCTTTCCCAGGAAGACCCCTCGTCCGAGCAGGCGCTGTAGACTGTAGAGGAGAAAACAAAAATACGCCATTCAAGCCCAATTCTGTAGTGGGGGCTGGCCATGCAGTTGACTCGCGAGGGGCAGGGATTCTGTTGGTTGAACTCATGACGGAGGGGCTGATCGATTGGTGAGATTGGGGGAATGCCGAATGGGTGAATTGGGCCATTGCGGACTTGGCTGCACAGCATCTCCGCGACCGAATGATAAAAGATAAAAAGATAACTAAAAACTTAACTTTGAACTCTTTTCTGCTCCGTACAACCCCCGAGGGTTTGGGACAGTACTTGGACAGTGGACTTGGTCAGGGTTCCCCAGGGAAAGTTGGGCTTTGACAGGTCGGAAACCAGTATGGATAATAAACCAGCACTCCAAACTGGGGGCAGGGCCCTTGACTCTTCCAGTACGCTTTGGCCTGGGGCAAGTGCACATATGCAGTCCAGCAGCAAGGGAGAAAGATGAGAAACAAGCCACTCTGCAACCACGCTGCACACTTTGCACGATGAACAGGTTCAAGTTATCGATAAACACCAACGCACCAGCCACCCGTCGCGTGCAGATGTTGATTCCAACCGGGACCGGATAGATCACATCACAGTGCATCATGCTCGGAACAAACAGGTTGTCACTGGTTGAGCCTTGTTGAGAGAGGGAGGGCCCCGTCCGAGGGCTTCTCCAGGAGTGGATCTCTCCTGTTTTACCTCTCTGACATGCAGAAGCGGAGGATTCAAGTACGGTATACAGAAGCCACTCTGCACGCTGTCATAGCATGATAGCATGATAGCATGATGCAGCTCTGTAGGAGGATGCCATGAGAATAGCCAAACTACCCTTTTTGGGGGCTCTCTTGTTGGGGGATTTTAATTAGGACTAGAATCAAGGAGGGAAAAACTAGAACACTGCACCACTATAGGTAACAAAGCAGGCTCAATGGTTGTACATTGTAGAGAATAGAGACGGATTAGCATCTCAAGATCTCAAGAGGTTGATAGAATGGAAGAGTCAGGGTCAGAGAGAGAGAGAGAGAGAGTCTGGAATTGGGGCGGAGAAAAAGTGGGGAGAACAATCACCACAACGTTGGGTTTTCCATTCATCGCCGCATGAACAATACTAGCAGCCGCCTCAGAACCAGATTCCAGGACTCAAACAATCACAAGTCAATGGACTCAGTCCCAAGGGCTTCATTTCTTTCATCCTAATCCATCATAATATCCCCAGCTATCCCCCTCGGACAGAGAGAGAGAGAACTTGTCTATGCCACCCATCATCGCGGGGCGACACAAACGCAAAGTTCGATTTCCAGCCGCTAACCTACCGCCTACCATCATATCGACATCTGCCACAGACCAGCAGCAGCAGCAGCAGCAGAACCGTCCGGGGAAAAAATCTCCTTCTCCTCTGAAACCTGGCAAATCTGGCAAGTCCAGCAAATCCAACCAGCCGATCACTGCCTCCGGAATGGCCAGCCAAGAAGAGCCCCGTCCGGGGATCCCAGCTTTGTTCACACAGCCGCCGCCTATCCGCGACCCGCTCGTGACAGAGACCATCCAGCTGCAGGACGCAACCCTTAACAAGTGCCTGACATTTCTCAAGGGCCTCCATATTTCCCAACAGGGCACCCTCAATGCATCCGGGGTACCCGCCCTCCAGCGGGATGGTCATGCTGTCTATCTCTATGAGTCTCTGGAAGAAGAATATCCCGCTGGCTTTGTCGCTATGGATGCGAGTCGGCCGTGGATGGTCTATTGGGCACTGGCCGGCTTGACACTGTTGGGCGAGGACCCCACGCGTTTTCGTGAGCGGTAAGTGTGCATATCTTCCTTGCTGGGCGTTTATATGGCTATTACGGCGTTATGATTTGTTTCATGAATATCCTTGTATACTCTGATTCGATGCTTGATACTCCAGCCCCCTTCCCTCTCTTTACCCCGTTGGTTCGTTGCGATCGGCAGTGATCTATCGCCTGTCTATATTTATCCGATCCCTTTCACTTTAGCCTTTTCCTGTCCGAGTACTGAGCGTTTACTGTTGCCGCCATGGGTGGACAAGACTCCACCGTGGACGGCTCACCTGCATCGATCAAGGAAATGGCAAAAGCTAACTCGTGATTTTTACTTACTTGCAGGGTACTGGGAACTCTGCTTCCCATGCAGAATCCCACAGGCGGCTTTGGTGGCGGGCATGGCCAGATATCACATCTTGCCGGAAGTTATGCAGCTGTTCTCGCACTCGCTCTAGTCGGAGGCGAGGATGCCTTTGCATTGGTGGATCGCGAAGCAATGTGAGTTGTCCCACCTAGCAGAAGCAGAATCTGTCGCCCTAGCGCGTGCGTCTAACTCTATCGTGCTTCTTACTAGGTGGCGATGGCTGGGCCGACTAAAGCAATCTGATGGAGGCTTCAGCGTTACGGAAGGCGGGGAAGAGGACGTGCGGTAAGTCAGAAAAAACCGGCATGCAAGCGACCATGCAAGCAAGCATCCTCAAATTTCCCTCGCCTCGATGGTCCCCAAGAAGATACGATACGAGATCTCAGCCGCTAATACATACCCCCGTCATGCAGCGGTGCGTACTGCGCGGCGACCATTATCTCGCTGCTCGATCTGCCCCTGGCTCTGCCGCATGATGCAAAGAAAGCCCGAGAGGCAGGCTTCGAGACTTTGACGGATGGACTCGGTGAATACTTGTCGCGCTGTAAGACCCCATTCCATTAATTTCCGCTGGTAGGACCAGCTCTCTTTTTTCATTTCGCTAACGGATCCTCTTATCCCCCATCTAGGTCAATCTTTTGAAGGTGGCATCTCCGGCAGTCCCGGAGTCGAGGCACATGGAGCATACGCTTTCTGTGCACTAGCTTGTTTGTCAATTCTAGGACCCCCAGAAGAGACCATTCCCAAGTATGCATAAACAATGCAATATCATCCCAAATTATCACCATGGGAAGTCCTGTCACACTAACTACGTTTGAAGACACATGAACATCCCCCTGCTACTGTCATGGCTCTCTGCTCGACAATACGCACCTGAGGGTGGCTTTTCTGGACGAACGAACAAGTTAGTCGATGGCTGCTACAGCCATTGGGTTGGAGGATGCTGGCCCTTGTTGCAGTCTGCTTTAGATGGGAAGCCACAGTCCTCGGGTGCTCCCCCAACAACCGTTGGTAACCTGTACAGCCGGGAGGGACTGGACCGGTATATTCTCGGCTGCTGCCAATCTCCTTCGGGCGGGCTTCGAGATAAACCGGGAAAGTAAGTACCTCCTCCTCCCCCTGCTGGTGCTGCTGCAAGTGATTCCCGTTTCCCATGCAGCTGTCACTAACCATGAAAAAAACCCAGGAGTCCGGATTCTTATCACACCTGCTACGTCTTGACCGGCTTGAGCGCAACCCAACACCACCACTACCGCACAAATACCAGCACTTCATCTAGCGAGACATTCGCCTCGGCGTTCTCCTGGCAGTCCTCTCCGGTACGCGCAGATGATAACGTGTACGACAAGGCAGACCGCCTCGTCGCTTTCCACCCGTTGTTTGTCATTCCGCATCAGGCGGCCGCGAACATGCGGCTCTGGTGTGAGGGGCAGCCTATTGCGACCTAGTGGACCGGACCGGGAGAGGCGTGAACGGGATGGATGTAGTGTCACTGTCATGTCATTTGGAGGAAATCAGGAACCACCAGTGACACGCTGCGGGCACGGAGAGATTCCCCCCGAGTATTGCATGGGGAGGGGTAGCGATACAGGGGGAGATAAAAGGGAAAGTACACATGATAGACTCGTGTCTTCTTGGTTCCACCGAGTGAGGGGGGAGAGCGCACGAAGGCAATCTGACATGCAGGACTCGAGGCTGGGATTAATCTGGAGTTTCTGACAGGCCTATGGAAATATGTGATCTCTTCATGAGGAGGGAGGGGTCCCTTAAATGCCGAAGATTTTTTACAGGAGTCTTTCTGGGAAACACGCGGATAATAACAAGGGCCAAGTTCGCTGGGTGAATTACCAGATGGCGATCCGATCCTGATAGCAAGAGCACGGAATCGAATCAACTCGGCGAAGGAAGCCGGAGAAGAGAGAGCTAGAAAGGGGACAAGTGCAACGTTGGAATCCGAGGCTTCGCTCCAGTGTGATCTTCAAGTATGATCTTTGCACTTCTTGTTCTTCACGAGTATCTTGTATCTTCAAACTAGCCTACTATCTCGAGGTCCCTCTCCCGGTACATCTAAAAGGAGTATTATTCATGAGGATCGGCATGGAGATAGTATTCCGTCCCTAATAATGTCCCTTGGCTAGTTTGTTAGCGAGTTGTGCAATGACTCTCGGGCTCTCTAGGGCACGCTAAATGCTAGAAACCCAGTAGGTTGATCATTGAGAAACTCAACTAGCAGGTGCTGCATAGTTAGTATTAAGATGATTCACAGAACACTTCTAGTAATTCCATAGCAAGGACGATCTTTATTTCTGTTTGCCATCATCACGGACACACACCGACATCGTCTCGTGCTGCAGGCGGCCTATTCCGGCAATCGTGCCTCGTCCACACTCGTACCACTCGTCAAGGACCCGACACGAGCGCAGATAAATCAAACGCCGTCCCCCCACCGCACATGTTGCCAACTCATCACTGCATCCCCGAGTGCCTGTCGAGTAACTTTGTCATGGAATCTCCCATTCGAATCAAATTCCGGCCTGGCGTCTACCCTTTGAGGTTCTCCTCCGCCCGCCTATCGTAGATGATCCTCCAGACCTCGCGGGGGGTACGTGCATCATGTTTCTTTTTCCTCTTCCATGACAAAGGGATACTTCCTCTCCGGATCAATCAGATCGCAGTCGCTTTCAATCACTGCTTCCTCATCTTGCTGACTGTCCTCTTTGTTCACGGCGGCTTGTTCACTCTAAAAAGTCCGCCCATCCCAGACGCGTTCTGCACAACATGAACGGCCCCAGCCCCCGCTTGGCGCCAATCATCGTTGTCCCTCAGTGGATTCCTGCAGCGCGCCTCTCCAGGAAGATCCAGCGGCAAAAAGGGGAAGAGCCATTCACCTGGCTAGTGTTTTTCCTTTTTGATGAGCTACTGTGTTTACTGCGGGGCACGAAAGGGAAGATGATGGGCCCAGCGCGAAACTCAAACCCGGGTCAATGGCGAACGGCTGAGGATTGATGCAAACCAAACCCACCAGGGCCACCGCTGTTACAGTACCTTCTCTCTATATGGAGAACGTGGAACGTGGAACGGAGTACAGAGTACACACCTCGGCTCCAGACTAACGTTCTCTTGTCTCCGAGAGCTAGTCGCTCGATAGGTTGGCGATGATCGGGTTCCATTGATTTCTGCAGGCGATTGCAGCAGTCGGAGCTAAGCTAGCCAGCTGTTAGTTGTCAATGCCCCGCTCGTCTTTCTTTCTTCGAGCCTCCCTCCTGTTTCTGGTCTTTGCCCCTCGCCTTTCTTACCCGCTAGGTACCAGATCCATTCCGCTCTTTGCTGATTCTCTCCTCCCTATTGCAATTTAGAGTCTCCGATGGTAGATTCGCTGTTTGGATCGGCCAATTGCAGGTAAAGGAACCAGAAGCCCCTCCTCTCCCTTCCTTTGCCCCCCAAGGAACCAGGATCATGACCGAAACCCAGGACCCAGGCCCGGGCCCGGAAGCGTGTCCCTCCATTCGGCTTGATTCTACTGGCAAGCAGCTATGCCAGCACATCAGTACCGACCTTAATTAATAAACCGCCGAAAAAAAAACATGCAGTACCCCGCCAGATACCAGCAGGACAGCAATTGCCTTAAGAGACGTCCAGAGGCAATTGCGGACTTTTTCTCTCTCCTTGGTCTTGGAGTCTCGCTGTCAATGTGAGCTCTTGTGTTTCCCGCGCGCCCATGACATCAACTGCTCCTGTCTGGTAGTGATCTGCGACTGAGGCGTTGTCTCTTCCGTGTACATCCAATACGACCTAGGGTTTACATCGGCTAGCTGTCGCGTATCCTTGGACCCATACCTTGATCTCCGAGAGTTTCCCAACGGTGAGTACCGGAATTGGCATAATACAGAAATTTTAGAATGAATATTAGTCTTCTGAAATCACTACAATGCGTTGTATGTCCTCTACCCCTGGCCTTGTCAAGTGTAGAGCGATATTCCGTCCTATCTTTTGCCCCTTCAGGTTTCTGCAGCGACTACTGAGACGGCGGCGTCCGATCCTTCCGCGGAAACAAAGAAGATTTTTTTTTCTTTCTTCTCTTTTCGGTATATGTCTCTGACACTACATTGGGTACAGCCCTTTTTTGACTCTCTGTGCGCTGTCGAGATTGCAACTGTCTATCCTCCTTCCCTGTCCCCCTCTTTCTAGACCTAAATCTAGGGACTCCGGACTCGGAATGCTCCTGGATTGGTACAGTCGACACGATGGACAACTCACAACATGGCTTTTATGTATCAATGCATTTCAATGCCCCACCTGTTTCCGTAGAAGTAATTTCCGTATCGGTTGGAAGCAGTCGCCATCTGTCCCCCTCTCTATGATCTCGAAATTTAGAATTTCCCCCCTATAACATTTACATATTTATTTTACAAAATTTCTTTCAGTGTCTGCTTCGGTGGTACGGAGAACCGTGTGTTTTTGTTGTATGTGTACATGTGTGGCGTGGCATCTTCTCATCTCTCCGTGGATCCTTTAGTCTTTCCAGTCTTTTAGTCCTCGTTCTTTCCAACTTCTGCTCTCGCGCTTCTCTCGCTTTCCCTCATTTTCACCTGATCAAGCCTTAGCAGCCCAAGCCGCGGTGGTTGTGTTGGTCGTGTCTAGAACTTGCCCCTCTCCTCCAACGCATCACAAAACAAAGGAACCCAGGCCCTGTCCGGTAGCGTCACCCTTGACAGCAAACAACAAAGTACATCTCTCAATTCCCAAGCCCCAGCATTTAGGGCCGACTGAGCTGTCAGTCCCGTCTGCGATATCAGTCCACGACGTTGGGCATCAGGCATCACTATCCGCATATCTAGACTCGGAGGAATTTGTGTAGCTGCATCGGCCAGCACCTCAGCCTCAGCCCTACCCGCTACCCGTTGCGACGACAGCCAATCCATTCGATGCTGTTGGAGTAGCCGCCTCATTCTTTTTTTTTTTTTCGTTGCGAAGTCGACAGTTGGCAACGCCGCTTCCCGCGCTACTTTCCGTTCCTGACGCTTTCGTTTGGGATTCCCGAATCTCCAGGGGCCCAAGATGTACTATATGCTTTACCTAGCAAGTAAGTGGCCAGCATCTGCATCGTATTTTTTTCCCTCCGAGCAAGAACCATCAGAATTGGGGCCCGAATTGTCAGCCAATTGGCCAATTACAGCCCCCAATTCCCCTCCAACAGAACCGGTGAAAAAGAACCTGCAAGAAAAACATCCATCTAACAACCCAAACAGGCCTCTGTCGCCGACGACGCTGGCCAGAACCCACCTACGAAGCCTACGCCGCCACATCAGGCTACACATGCGTAGTTCGCGTCCACAACCGCGAGTATCAAACAGACGTCACCTACGAATCAGAAGTCCTCGCCCGTGAAAGCGCCGCTATGCGCGCGTACCTGATTTGCCGCAATTTCTCCGTCAACGACGGTATGTACCCGGCCGGTCATGACCACGGCGGCGTTGTGCAGGGAATCCCTGTTGCCATTGGTACGGGACGCAAGTCTAGCCGTGATGATGACACGGATACCTCGGTCAGTAGCAGAGGGGGTAGTTGGAGTGGTGGGAGTAGTCCTGAGCGGATGATGAGGGCGGAGCATGGGGGTGATTAGATTTGTGTTCCTGCGTCTGCGAGACGGATTATGCTTAATGGGAAGTTCGATGATCAAGGCGCTGCGCATGTCTAGCATACTTGCTAGCGATGCGTACGTCTAGCCTCGGGAATTCCAGTTTCTTCCCCCGAAACTGCGAAGGGTGGTTGGTGGAGTGGGGAATTTTAACGATGACACGACTTATGACGATGGCTTTTTGCATGCTCTGCATTTTCGTTGAAGCATGAAATTCTGCGCTTTCATAGATGGAAAAACTGCCGCTTTCTTTTGCAAGGCTAATGCTGATTATGATATGATTGTTCTTGATGGGCCTCGATCCTTGAGTCTGAAAAAATGGTGCATGAAAGTGGTGGAATGGGATTGAGGCCCTAAGCTATGTGCCTTTGCGAGCAAAAATCACAATTCTGCATCATTGTGGAGGTCAGCGATTGATTTTCTTTGAGATTGACTAGTTGTTCACTACCAAGCATTTTACTCAGCCCAAGTCTCTCAGTACTTGAACGACCAATTAGAATCTTTCCGGCGATTATGCCAAATTTAACGTGCTCACATTTGCTACACAAGTTCTGTGCGTCGATATATCTACGCAGCCAAGTCCCTCGAGGTAAACATATCGCTCTTCGATGTACAAAAAGGTCATCAATTCGACTGTGGACAGTATTACATTGACAAGAGATACCCAAGTAACAGCAAATGATTAAAACAAACTTATTAATTATTCTAATCTAGATGTACATTAGGGGCTAGCAAAGCAACAAAAAACCAACAGGCCACGTCTGATTGATACCAGATCAGATATTCAGGCTAATACCAGGGGATATTTTCTCAAGCTTTTCCATGAGCTCATTGGAGAACGCCTCTTCAATCTTTGCACCTTTCGAGTTGGTGACAGTACAAGCCGGACTAGAAATATTAGCAAGAATTCTTCGCAGCATTAGAGGGGGGGTATTTACCTCTTCACTTGACAATTGTCAATATACTGTCCACTGGACTCCTTCCCCGACAGAATCCCATGGACTAGGGCACGACTACCCTCTTCGGTGCTGCGCGCCATCATACGCTCGCCAACGCGTTTACCGAAGCTTTCGTTCTCCCGCATAAGCTGGGACTTGCACCAGCTGGGATTAGGCGTGTTGATGACGATCAACGGCCCCTCCCTTTCCTCCAGGCGTTTGGCCAATGCCCGAACCGCGAAGAGCACCAACAGTTTTGACAAGGGGTATCGCATTTCCATGTTTGCAGTCTCCTTGTTGTTCAGTCGGGTGAATATGCTAGCTTGAGTGGAAACATCGATCTCTGCCAAGGGCGCAATATAGTGCAAGGCTGAATTCACGATCGATACACGTGGACAAATATCGAATTTCGAAGCCGACTCGCGCAGTTTAGGCAGAAGCAAGAGGATCAACAAGAATGTGCTGACCACATTGACTGTAATAGTCCTCTCATTGTCTTCTGCCAAGCTGAATGTGGTTGTAGCGAGGCCAGCATTTGCCAAAAGAGCATCAAGGCGCGGAAGAGTCTCCACGCGCGTTGCAAATTTCTTGACAGAAGTATAGCTATCCATGTCAAGTTCCCAGACCTCAATGGAGTTAGGATCTGGGCCAGTGTCCTCAAGAAGTTTAAGTCGTGCGGCTTCACCCTTTTCAAGATTTCTGACTGCCATGATGAGGCGTTCAACTCCGAGGAGTAGGAAATGACGACTGGCTTCGTAGCCGAGACCTTGATTTGAGCCCGTGACGATGATTGTCTGTCCAGTGAGATCGCCTTTTTGGATTGGAAGTTCGACAAAAAGATTTGAATAGATTGTCGTGGAGACGCCCTTGAGCGCTGATGAGAGGGCTGCCATGATGAAGTTGGTAGAAATTGAGAATTCAATTGAAATATTATTGAGCTCAACAATGGGAATGATATGCTCAAACAAAGAAAAGGGAGGAAAGCTTCAATATTCAAGCAATTTATATGTATGATTCTTCATTCTAGATGGCCTTTGGCTTATTGCGGGGATATTATGTCCGCCATAGGAATTCTGGGACTCTGCAATTGACGGCTCTGGGTACTTTCCAGATCGGCATCCTGTAAAATGGTAGTTAAAATGCGAATACATTGTCTATATATTTCCATCGACCAACTCAATATCTTCAAGGTAGAATAGTTTGAGCATATGGCTTAAAGAGACGAACGTCACTTTATTCGATCTTCACTCTCCAGATTGGCCCCCACCTCCAGAGCGGAGATATTAACCCCGCTCTGGTTTATGAATAAGCTTACTACTCCAGTACTTTCGGCCCGATCTAGTGCAATAATAGTAGGCGGTAGAGACCATCACAATAGAGAATGTCTCATCGTGCTTATCGCCGTATCAATAATGGCCCTCAGCTCACTCGGAAGATCGGCGATTACCTACGTAGCTCCGCTTACATAGTCTCGAAAGCTCATTGGCACTCTCGTGTGGAGCAATAGCCATTATGGACGTATCCTCAGCTAAAGTCGAGAAGAGAAACAGGGCTCCTGTATCCTGTGAGCCCTGTCGTACTCGAAAGTCGGTTGATCTTCGGTATTACATCACCGTGCACGGCACTGATTGTATTATAGGTTGAGATGCAACCGCCAGATACCGTGTGATACATGTATCAGACGAAAGCCTCAAGCTTCGTGTCACTATGCCTCTAATGCCAAGCGAAACAATCCCAAAGCCCCCCGCCAAGTTAGTTTCGATGACAGGCTCCAAAGAATCGAGGAATTGGTCTCTGCTTCACTGATCAATACAGGGATCATTCGTCAACCCGGGGATTCCTTTGCAGAGAGCGGCTTGACAGGTCCCTCGTCGCTTCAGACTCCTCCCGAATCCTCAAATAATGAACAGTCCTTTCACTCAAACGCGAAAAGCGTACCTGCAAGAGAGTCACCCTATCTCCACGAGCAGGACGGTCAAGCGGTATATATGGAGCCTAGCCACTGGATGTCTATTATGCAAGAGATTCAGGATATACGGGCAGACCTGTCCTCGCATGACACACTTGCATCTGATAATCTCGAAACCATACAGGATGTTGACATCCAGCCTGATATCAACCTGGACGTATCGTTGTCTCGTGTCTTGAGCATTACCGATGCTATTGGCTCTCTTCCACCTCAACCTACCTGTGATATTTTGCTTTCCAACTACTTCAATTCTCGGTACATGGTCTTAGGTATGCATCAAGTCCAAAGAAATGCTACTACGGGCTGACAAAATGGGTTCCAGGGATCGTGCACTATGGGAAGTTCCGAATGGAGGTAAGTCTTCACCCATTCTAATCTCTGGTGTGAGGATACTCAACAGGATGAAAATTAGTATGAAAACTTTTGGAGAAGACCAGAAGACACTTCTCTTAACTGGCTCGCCCTTCTGTTTTCAATACTGAGCATTTCCAGTTTGCTAAGTCGGACCCCACAAGTCCAGACCAACTCAAGCAAACCCGTGCTCTCTACAAAACATCTTCAGCAAATGACGGCCTACTGTCTTATCTCATGTGGCTATGCAACTGCAAAACGATACGCGCTAGAAGCACTACTCCTTTATCTTCAAAGCCAATTCATGACCCAAACAAGATCTCATGCTCAACTGTGGCTCGACCTTGGAACCGTCGTCCGACTTGCTTTCCGAATGGGTTACCACCGCGATCCTCGCGAGATGGCCGATATCACCAAATTTGAGGGCGAGATGCGTCGTCGCGTCTGGTTGCACATTGCGCAGATTGATGCTTTGGCATCGTTCCACATGGGACTCCCGAGTATGATTCCTACGGAATATTGTGACACAGAAGTCCCGAGAAATCTATATGATACAGACCTGTCTATGGATACGGACATTTTGCCCCCTTCGCGTTCCTATACAGAAGTCACTCCTATGCTCTACGGGATTGTCAAGTCTGGTATCATGGCCGTTTTCAAAAAGATCGTTGCCCATACACAGTCTCTCGCCTCACCAAAGTATGACGAAACCATTGCTCTTGATCATGAAATGAAAGAGGTATACGAGAAGATTCCGGAAGTCTTTCGTCGAAGGGACGTTTCTCAGTCATTCATGGACCCATCCGATATTATGTTACAGCGATGTACTTTGGAGCTACTTTACCTCAAGGGAATCGTCGTTCTGCACAGGCGATATATTCGACACGAGCCTCAGAACCCGACATTTGAGCCCTCGCGCCGTTTCTGTCTTGAGGCTGCTCTTGAGATTCTACACCGCCAGGCAGACTTACACCAAGCCACTCAGCCTGGCGGGCGTTTACAAGAGGACATATGGGTGGTCACATCTCTAACAGTGCATGATTTCCTCTTGGCAGCTATGGTGGTTTGTCTAGATCTTTCCATTCGGATACAAGCTCTTGGGGAGGAGAATGAAGATGGCTTTGTGTCCAGGAAGCTGCATGCGCTCCAAGTTTCTCAGCAAGTATGGGCTGCAAATGACAACCATCTGGCCCAATCACGGCTAGCGTCGCTCGTGTTAGATTTGATGATCAAGAAAGTGGGCAAGGTGCGATCACAGACGGGTTGGACCAACGCTACGAACACGCCTCCACTAGTTAGCATGGAACTGCCCTACATAGAAACCATGTCTGATATGATCGATGGCACGGAAGCTCTTGACTGGGTAAGGTCGCTCACTCCTGATACTCGCCGCAGCTCTAACTAGTGTGACAGTCGATGTTGGACCAGTTTTTCCAGAATACAGGGCCAGACACAACATGATTGCTTCGCAAAGGTTCGACCAAGCACCTGTCCGACCTTGAGAATGCGCTTATCTTATGAATTCAGTCATAATATAGATCAGACTTGTGCTTTGTGAAACCTAGTCGAGAGGTTGTATGTACAGAACTCTGGACAATGACAAGGAGTGCTAGCAAGCTTTGACTAGGAGAAGTCCACTTATAAGTCTTCATTTCCTCCCTGAATCAGATTCAACCTCTGGCGAAGAGAGGCATTCTCTTGTCGAAGTCTTTCTATTTCCTCCTCATATTGCTCCATAGTGTCTTCACTAGCAGACTTTAACTCCTCGATAATCTGGAACACCCGCCAGAGACGCAAAACGATGACAAGCGAGCCTACTTCTTCTTCCATTCCCCGAAGTGAGACCTGAATGATAAAGGCGACAAGAATCACCGTAGAATCGAAAATGTGGAACCAGTTTGAAAAGTACCTTGTTCATGTTGTCAGAGTAGTTCAAATACGAGGCGCCTCAGGGGGTGCCAAGATATAATAGGCGTAGGATCGCCAAGGCAAGCATTGTATCCGACAACTTACCCCATTCCAAAGCTCAAAACTGCCACAATCAACTCCATCATAAATAAGCACGAAATGACCAGACCAGTGACACTCAAGGCCTCCTCAATGACATCCAATTCCTGGCCCACCCTATAACCATTCTGCTTCAACTCGCAGACGTGCAACTGGACGAGAAACTCTGCGAAGCTACAGCAGACATCTATCGTGACCAAGAGAAGGACGAGGTAATGACCCCATTGAGAGCTTAGGAAGTCACCAGCGGATTTTCTCCATCTCACAATGAGGGGTTCTTCCTCGGGTAGAGACAACAGCGGTCGACGAATGTTATGCTCTTCGAAAAGCGGGCGCATAGTGGAGTTCAGGATGAGTTTGAATCTTCTCGTATGTTGGCCAGGTGATAGTTGGTGTACGCTTGAAAAAAATCCCCTGATACCTAGCTCAGGTCGACGACGCGTAGGCTTTGAGGGCCACGAATCTCACAGTCACGTGGTTTAGCTCATCAGATTATCTAGTACTTTTGAGTTGCAAGTTCAGCGAAAATATTGTTTGAATTGTCTATGATGAGAATAAAAATGGGCGTAAAAAAACAAATTGGCCACGTAGAGTACATGTTAGGAATGTGAATCAACAAATATCGAACTTTTCAAAGAGTTCTCTACAAAACAACGAATATCGCAGGGCTTTCATCATATCAGACAGCCATCTGTTGAAAGACTTCGGCTGATGTCCAGAAATCACACCTCTCGACCAGCTGCTCGTATGAATCCTTGTCATTGCCGATGGATCTGAGGCCATCATTGGGACCACCAAGTACTCGGAGATTATATTGGTTGGAAGATACTTGTTTTGACGCATCAGGCCAGTTTGATATCGTGCCGGGCTTTCCAGAAGGTTCTCCACTTGCAGCAAAGGAAGCCCAGCTGCTACTCATTTCTGTAGACAGCTTCACGTCTGACGGTGTAGCCAGGAAGGAGTACCTGGTCTTCGCTAGATTGAAGACATAAGGAATGTCACTGAAATGCGAGACACCAAAATAAGACGTATCTTGCTTGGCAAGCAGCGGAGCAAACAGTGTCTGATTCAAGACGTAGAGATAGTTCGATGTCTTTTCGTCCGAGTATTTCTGGTTCATCCGCACCAGGTGTAGGCTTGGACAGACAAACTGTGCGTCTCGCAGGAGTCGGCTTGCACGGAAGTATTGGGCAGAGATATTTTCTTTGGGTAGGCCCGAAAACGATGTAACGGGATAGAGATCGAGAGCCTTCTGAACGTTCTGCTTTGAAAATGCGGGATAATTCGAGTAAATCAAGTCGACAACATCCTTGGTAGAGTTGAGCGTCGCTGGTGTAAAGAATGACTCGTCATCTTCCGTCCATCCAGCAATGATATCAATATTGCGAGCAAATCGACCAGTCGTCAAAAGTGTTGAAGGATTGTCAGGAATAAAGGGTGACGGAGAAGTAGGCTCGAAAGCATCAAACCCAAAACCGGTGACATTGAACTCGTACTCGATTGCAGTGGACAGCAGCTTCTTGAGTGGTAGTTTTCGGAGACAGGCAAGTTCAGCCTCACTTGTCGATGATGTGCAGTTGACCTTGCTTATCAATGCGGTTGTGTGTACTGCTGATATATTGCTGGCGGTACCTTCGTCTGCAGCCGAACTGCCTGATTGCATGATAGCCCTCTTAAAGGGAGTCTTCTGGACCTTTCCTCCGTATGCGGTAATCTGAAGGCCAACCCCAGTCGCACCGTCACTCTCTCCGAAGATGGTGACATTGTCAGGGTCTCCACCAAAAGCCGCAATGTGCTCCTGGATCCAGTTGAGGCCGAGTCGCTGATCAAGGAGGCCTGCATTAAGAGATCCAGTTGCATTCAAAGCGTCGGATGCAGCAAAACCGAATACACCGACTCGATAATTCATAGCCACATACATCACAGGGTAGCCTTGTTCAACGGCATTGGAGATCAATGGCCCTGGTTCATATGCAGAATCGTAAATTTGGCCAATCGAGTCACCACCACCGTAGATAAATGCCATGACCGGAAGCTTTGCTGTGCTTGACGTATTGGCTGGTCGGTCAACACGCAAAGTCAGACAGTCCTCTGAAATATGTGTGACATTGTCAAACACTGCAAGCCCCTGGATAGGAACCTTTTGCTGGGGACAGGCTGCTCCGGGCTGAGTGGCATTTACTACTGAGCCATGCGGATAGGTGTAGGGCTTGGGTGCCGCGAATCGGTTGCTGCCTCCAGTGCTCTGACCGAATCGAATGTTGAGGAAAGACTCAATATTGTCAGTCGACGTTCCAAGGTAGTGAACCTGATTGGCGTCATTGACAGTGGAATGGGGTTGACTGGAAAGAGGTCTTCCATAAGTGCATGGAAGTAGTGAAAAGAGAAGTAGTGCAAAGGTAGGGAGCACCATTTTTAAAGGGCAGAAAGCTCAAGGTTCTGGCTGACACTGTAAATGTAGACTTTTGATCTAATTGTAAATCGATCTTCAACGGAATCATCTGCTGGTTTATATAGATTGGACAACAGTAAACATTAAAGGCCCCCTGGCAAGCTTTCGCAACCGATACTAAAGTAAGACGCCCTAGCTGTACCTTCTCTCAAGAGAGAAACCGTCGCGAAAGATCCCTTCACTCTAGAGGGCGCCGACCAGAGAAGGCTTAGCTTTCGGGGCCAAATCTTAATTCTAAAACATTCAGCCCCACAATGCATTAGGCAACCCACAGCATCTTGCATACCATTTTAGGAAAAGGGTCCTTTTGATTAAAGCAAAAGAAAGAAAAAAATTTGTATTCCCATTGCAATAAAGCTTTCAATAAGAGGCTGAACTTGGTTACAAGTGCGACCGTCCAAAATATTGATCCATACCCAAACTCTGTAGGCAGCGACACATCAGCGGCAAGTACCGTCACCAGTCTCTAATATTACGAAATATAATAAGACGACCTATCAGGAGCTGACTAGAGTCCTACCTCCACGCTTCTTACATTGGTGAGTAAGATTGCCAATGTCTGGGTAGCCTTGCATTTGCATACATTTTTCACCGCAAAGCTGAGCGCAACAACACAAAATATATCTGCCTGTAGCGAGGTTGCGTAGAACTGACTCATTTGAGAATCGTCTTGAGTCAAGCCTACCACAAAATTTCAGAGCTCACACTTGGATATGTATCAAGTCGAAAGAATTCAAGGCTGGATACCAGATCTTCAACTTCCTAATACTTGGAGAATAATAATAATCACTTGGACCCAAACCATCCTCAGCCACATTAAGGACTAACACAGCCACATCAGCGTAGGCGGTCAGCCAGCACAGACCACACTGACGTCATTACGTTGGCACTTGGCCAAGGCAAGGAAACACAGATGAATTGTAGGCGATGATCGATGTGCCTGGATCGACTTAGCTTGTTGTCAACAAGCCTGCTGTGCTAAGAGAAACCAGTCGCATATTTTCTAGCTTTCTCCACAATTTCCGAGAAACACCTCTGCGTCATGATCGTGACTTGACCGCGTGCTCCTTTACCTTCCTCCGCTGCCCTTCCTCCCTCCTCCGCTGCCCTTCCTCGAACTATGTACATTCGCTTCCAAGTCCCAACTTGACCCCGAAACGAACATATTCAGCAAAGGATATAAACGGATAAATACTGCGAAACATGCGGCCAGCAGCACGAAGCTGTGCGCCCTTTGTCCCATCCATGCGAAGCCAGCTATGGTTGCGCGGACTTGGAACACAATCTCTAGCCGCAAGGTCGAGGCCAATTGCCCTGACAGCTTGCCTGCAAAGATCAACAGAACGAGCCATACCATTTCTATCTACGGCGGGATCTTGGACACCTGGAATTTCTCATCCTTCGCTGGCTACGGGTCCTCGAGCTCTTGCTGGACAAAGCCAGGTCCGGTTTTTCAGAAAGGCCAACTACATCGAAAGGATTGGTGACAACGAAAGGACGGAGGAGATACTGGAAACACTTGAAGTGAAGGACGATGAACAGAATGATCGGCCTCAACGACAGGTCCTCGATGGAGAAGGCAAGAAGCATCCGCCACCAAAATCGCAGATGGAGAAATGGTCAGAACACATGACTAAGGGTATGTGAAGGGGTTTCAAAGGGCTACTAAAAGTGGTGTTGACAAGATCCTATAGGTAAAATGTTGACGACGCCGTCGCGTTTGTTCAAACTGATTATTCCCCTGACGACGATGGACAAGGGTCACGATAAAGGTAATTGGCACCCAAATACAGCCCCTGTATAGGACCTTGATGTGGCTGACATTGCAAGCAGGGATTGAACCAATTGCCATCCTAGTCCATCCGCAGCAGCCTCTGTCATATCTGGAGCGATTAATTCAATCGGAGGTACCGCCTATTGATGGAGAGACTGTTAAACGCCCACCGGCGGTATCCTTCATCGCACTGCAACACGAAGACAACGCGATAAAGCCAAGAAAGAGGATCGAAGATGATCTGGATGTCGAAGCAGCCTATGATGAAGCCAGCTCCAAAGAGGGCGACAGTAACGGTCGGAAACCCGGAAGTGGTGCGCCTGTTGAGCGACGGCGACGATCTCGAGAGGAGGATGTGGAGACATACAGCTACCCCCGCAAGACAGACTCTAGTCTTGACCCTCTGAATGGAGAGCCGGAGCGATTCGTACGGTGGTCTCAAGCCACTGAAGTTGGAGATTTCATTCGCGATGCGGCTCGCGCACAGGAGTTCATTGTCACAATCGAAGGTGCACCAGCAGGTCTGGGACAGATCAGAGTCACGGTGCCGTCGTTCAACGAGCGCACATATTTCCTGCGCATGAGGCTGCGAAAGCTATCGCAGCGGATCCAGGGCATTGCGGAGATCAAACATGAATGTGACGCTTTGGCGCATCGCGGAGCGCAGCGTGTTGCAATTGGTGGCTTTGGAATTCTCGCCACATGGTGGTTTACAGTTTATAAGCTGACCTTCGAAACTGATCTGGGCTGGGACACTATGGAGCCGGTGACCTACCTGGTCAGCTTGTCTACGCTGATGGGCGGTTATTTGTGGTTCCTATACCATAACCGGGAGATCTCGTACAAGTCCGCGTTGGATTTTACTGTCAGTGCGCGCCAGCGAAAGCTCTACCAGCAGCGCAACATCGATCTACAACTTTGGGAGTCCTTGATTGACGAAGGAAAGACCCTACGTCGCGAAATCAAAAGTATAGCTGCTGAATATGACGCTGAATGGGACGAGCGCGCCGATGAGCAAGATGAGCGAGTCACCGAGGCGCTGAGATCAGATCGAAAGAAGGATGACCAGAAGAAGAGCAGCAGTGATAAAGACGGAGAGGATGATGATTGAAGAAATAGTGAATTTCTTTCATGGGTACCATTCTGGTTAAGTTATCTTCTTGATACCAAGTCTCACAGCGCCTGCGTTCGTTGCATTACTTGCATTAACCTATTACACTCTCCATGATTTCCCTCGAGACTATGGACGACATCCGCGAATAAAAGCTCCACATCTCGGGTTATCAATATGCAAACGATAAAACTAAATAGACCAATGCACAAATTATTGCCAGGAAAAATACAGTCCCAAAGCAAACCAGACCTAGAGCGTTCCATTTCGCACGGGATCATAATAGCCCCTCCCCGGCGACGCCGTCTCTTCCACCTGTCTAGCTCTCTTGTCTATCAGACCCAACAAACCCAACGAATTAGCTTGATGATGGAGACAAAAACCCATTCTCCTCGCGTAGAAGTCTTACCAGAGTCAGGTACAGCCCCGTTATTCTCTCCCTTCCGTCGATTCCGGTTATTGCGCACATCACGCGAGCGGAAAACGCTGTACAACAACCACCCGGCGACCCAGTTAGGGCCGTACTCGCCATTGGTACCTCCGCGGTCGAACAATGGGCGCGTGAGGGGACCAGCGTTGCGCCAGATCTCCATGATCGCCCAGCGTTGGTGGTCTGGTCGAATATGGTGCCAGAAGAATGGAGGGCGAGTGCTTGGGTCGGCGCGGACGCTGTCGAGGAGGTGAGACGTATCTTGATTCATGCGGTTATAGACCATGATTGCTTCATCCTAGGTTGATTTAGCTGGTGCGCTGGGTCTTATATGGGTGTGAAATCGTAACTTTTCCACGGGTAGGATAAGGCAATGTATGTGGAGTTGACTACTTACTCGCATGGCACGGTAATACTGTTCATGCTGTGGATCCTGCGGGTTCAGGCCAAGGGCGTGCATGAATTCCTCCTTTGAGACTCGGGGACCGACGGGCGTCATGATTGTGTCTTGATTGAGTATTCGGGTAAGTGTTGTGAGAATTGGGCCAGTGAGCTTGTGTAAGGTGATGTTGTGCTAGGTAAACAAAAGGGGATTGTATAGAGCCGAGCGAGGGGCAAATATCACGAAGTTTTGGAATATTCACTTCAATGATCAAGTGTAACTGTAAAGCAAAGATAAAAAACAAAGCAAGGCTTGGTCTGAGAAACCGGTATCCAAGCCCGAAAGGAAAGGACTGAAGCTTTATATCAATGCCGAGTCTCGGTCCAAGGGCACTTCTCCTCGGATTCTTCTAGTGTCTCTAATCACGCAGAACTGTTATGAGTGCCAAGTATCCGGTTCCATGCAATCAGTAGTTATCTGACAGCGGGCCGAGACAGGTATAACGAACGAACGAACTCAGACGAACGATCAAGCAAAGCAGGTAGTGGACAATCGGCGCAGTGGCTAAGCGACGTCTCGAGCACCGGCGTGACTGGAGTCGAAGCAAAACCAGTAATAATCCAAAAACAACGATGCAGGTCTATCGGATACTCTGTTCGCAAGGTGCATCGGGGGGCACTGAGACACACGGGGAGACAGATGGGGAAGGGGGTGGTATACCTTCCCGAGTGGAGCCAACGAGAATAAGAGGAAAAGATAAAAAGGAAAGAGTCGATCAAAAACGGAAAAAAAACTCGAAAAAGAAAATATGAGAGAATTGGTTAATTTGCGGAGCTTTTATCTATCTTTCCATCTGTTTATGGGATTCAGATAATTTGAATTACCCCAGGACCTATTCGCGTCTGCAAGATCCGCTACCCTTTGGCTGCAATGCGGTTTGGTAGTACAATGTGCCTGTTCTTCATCTCACACCCGTTGAAATCCAACCCCGGACTACGTCAAATCATAAGTTGAACCGGGGAGAATCGAGAGGGTGATATTACCTAAATGAGCTTATGTATGATTGGGGAGTACCCGATAATCTTGAGCGCCTCATCATTTGCATCGGATTAACTACAAAGCTCAGAAAACAGTGAGAATGGTTGGAAGGTGCGCAAGTGTGTTAAACGGGTGAACTCGGCCTCGAGAATCCGGTTGCACACTTCTTTCATTTTAGACCTTGCTAAAGCATAACAAAACTCCCGGTCGAAGGCGGCAAACCGGGCATTGGCATTGCGAGACATGTAATGTGGGCTCGAGGACTGAGCGTTGTAGTTGACAGCGGAAGGGCCTCGAGGGAGAGCTCCCCGAGGTCGAGTCTACTATCCGAGACAGACGGACAGATGGTTTATGTAGAGATGCATGCAAGAGATGGAGAGCTCGAATGCTCTGTTTGTTTAAGTCTACTTCGGGATCTAGACCTCCAGGATACGGAAGCTATGAGTGGAACTGGATATTACCTAGACCCCGAGAGTTTGAGAATATGTTAGTATCCGTGGGAAATAGCCTACTGTTCTCCATCGTCACTTTCGAAGCTATCATCTGTTTCGATACAAAGCTTATTCTTGAGGCGCGCGCTAGTTCATGGAGAGTCAGCCACATCCAGGCTTGCATGGACTGTAGTATACTCGACATCGAGGTATCTGAAACATCGGTCTATCACGTAGCTAATAAAACACGATTTTCTCCTCGAAATTAACCACCAAAGAAATCCAGTTCTAGCCCAGGTTTTATTCTGGGACCATACTCACCCAGGGCCGTGAGGCAAGACTCGTTGGTCATGCTGTGCAACGCAGCAAGCCGCCCTCCGGTTCAGAGCTCAATATTGTAATCTCACAACAAAGAAAACGGCCAGCTTGCGTGCATCTGCACCGGAAGAGCATCCGCTGCAAGAGCAGTGCATCGCGTCGCGTCAAAACCTACTCGCGCTGATTGCGGGGAGAATGTAAACAAGCGGACGAATAGAAAAAGACCAGTCGTCAAAAACAAAATAAGAAATAACCCGTCCATCCAAAAAAAAGGCAAGGGGATATCGCCTTGCCTCGACTTCTCCTCTTTTCGTTTGCACATGAATCACCTTCACCAGACGACGAGGGAAGATGCTGCAGATGGGCAGACGACAGACTTGGAGTTCAAAATGCCTAAAGACGATAGACCCTCCACTAATCAACATCCACAGGAAGAAACCCGCATCACACCACGTACGACAAATCAAGCAACGTGGTAGTGGTGCTCAGGATGGTCAATAATTCAGATCCGCTATATTGATCACCTTCATAACGATAATACTTCGAGGACCCTGGTGCAACAGAAGCATGCCCAGTACTCCCACCCCCATCTTGAGACACAAGCCGCCATGTGCTCTTAAGCTAGTTATACCACCCGGGGCACATTGTGAAGCCATAACACGGGATGACATCGAAAGAGGAGCAAGCAGCGCGGCTGGGTTCGGCTGGACTGGACGTGGATTGGCTTGAAGCCGGGACGAGGCCAGATGAACTGTATAGGAGGGAAGCACAACGGGTCGTGGAAAGGGTAACGCAGACGGCCGGCATATCCCCTCGTCTCTATCTCGTGCCGTCTCTAGTGCCCGGGTTTATTGTCATTTTTGAGCCTGTCGGAGCTTTTTGTTGGTCTGGTGGTTTAGTTCTGCTTCGGACCCCCGTTGGTTGCCCTCGCAAGGCCCGGATGTTACCTGGGAAGCGCACGAGGCGAGGGTAGACGAGGAACGTCATTTACGATGCCCCGTGTTTTCTAATTCTGCGGGCTGCCGTGGCTTGTGTAGCTTATCGCTGGTCTACAGAGATGATTTCGGCAATTGCTCTTGCCGGCTTCCTTAGTCGAAGATAGGAGAGTTTATTGTATAGTTTGAGGGAGGCTGGTGACGAGAGGTCCTAAGGGGGATTTCCGACTGGTCGTTGATAATTGGGTGTGACAGAGACCCTAAGATGCAATCCTGAGTTTAATTCAAGTTGGTATTTCGTCGCACGGTCTTTATCCACCCACCAATTCGAAGATGCAGGTTCCCGTTGCCGGCTTTCAAACACCCCAAGCCGTCCTGCCGCTGCGGATGCAGAGGCGGAAACATATGCAGCATTCCTCGGTGGCCGTTTAAGGTCTAATCATTAAAAAGACTCGGATATTTTTCTCTCAATCCTATGAGAAATGAGCTGTCGGGCTCGCCGTTTGTTAACAGACTCTCGAGTATCACTACGAGCAGCAGCAGACCGGAATCCGGGGAGATGAACACGTTAAAAATTGAAGGGAGAGCTGCCTAAGTTCATTCGATATGATTTGTCTGCCCTGTGAGTTGTATACAAGATAACGAAGGGGTAATTTCACCTAACTGAATCTGTACATGCTTCCCTGGCCTTATACACCTATATCACTGATGACAGTAACACCCAAATCACTGTACATTCATCTATTATATCACCATATGCGCCACCCGGACAGTTAATAAAAGCTTATCCCCAGAGGTCTAGTCCCACGCAAGTGGCTGAAGGAAGCTTTTTGGAGGCGCCAATAGCCAGCGCGAATGCATGCGGGTAGTGGATCAGGGGGCTGAGTGGGAGGTGCATCTGCAACAGACTAGTGGGCTAGCATAGTTAGGAGAATACAGTAGTATATCCCTGGAGCTTGCTACATCTAGACTTAGCCTAATAGTTGGTAATCCATGCGCGTTGCGAAGATTCATGAGCATGTAGTCAGGTAGGAGCCCTAGGATTTGGTATCTTAATAATCGATAATCGATATTTGATACTCTTCATTCGAAACCCTCATCTGGAGGGAAATGCCACTGTCGCGAAAGTCCCGTCTACACTCAGAGAGCAGAATGGATTGAGGAGGAAGGGAACTTGGGGACACGAGATAAGACCTGGTACTGAAACCGGACCACATGCCATCGTTGCTCGCTTTCCCTTTTCTCGATCTTATCGCTCATCCATCCATCTGCACAGATGTGAAGCCCTGGTTGAGGCAGTTGCGGTGGGAGGGGAAAGGGGATTTTGTATGTACGTCAAAAGCACCGCAAGCCAACGAGAAGAAGAAATGATAGGAAGAGGGGGAAGGGTGGGGTAAGAAAAATAGGCAAAAAGGCCATTTGCAATGCTCCATCCGTCGCTAATAAAAAGGGAGGGGGAATTCCAAGAAAGAAAATGAACGAAGCTCATAACGAAAAAACACAAAATAGCAAGCCACCCCCTGTAACCCACTTATTTCTTCGAGTCGTCGGACTTGGGCTTTTCCTCGGCATCGTCAGTTTTCTCTGTGGGTTTGGCCTCCTTGGTTTCAGAGGCGGCGGGCTTCTTTTCTTCCTTGGGCTCGGGCTCGGCCTTGGGTTCGGGCTCATCCTTGACCTCCTCGCCGTAGAAGCGGCGTAGGAACTTCTCGACCTTGTTGTATTCGACCTCGACCTCCTTCAAGGTCTTTTCAGTGTTCTTCAGGGCGACATCGTCGGCGAGCTTGCCGGAGCCATTCTCATCAAGACCATTGCCGAAGTGCTGAATCTTTTCACAGCCATCCCGGACGTGAATGAGACCAAGGGTAGCAGAAGAGCCCTTGAGGAAATGCCCGAGCTGGGAAAGCTCGTTGAGGTCCTTTTTCTCACTGTGACAGTCCGTTAGATGGTGGATTGTGGTTGAGGGATACGGTTGATTTGGTAGGAGGCGGGACGAGGCAAAACCACAGGAGGCGATGCGAAGCAGCTACTTACAGAGCGGTCTTGATGTTGGTAAATGTGGATTTGGCCTGGTCGAAGAAGCCGTAGACAATGCCCCTGCTGAAATCACAGTCGTCGTCATCGTCCATCTCAAGGATCTGCTCAAATGTACTCTCGTCGATGAGATCCTTGACATCGGAGAGCTTAGGCGGGGCCGCCTTGGCCTATTGATAGAGGTGAGTTGGGAGCTCCATGCAGGACTGACATGCTGATGGAAACACTTACCTCTTTACCGGCAGGTGCCATGTTTAGTGAATGTGTGGGGAAAGAGAGAAGCCTCAAAGGAAAGTAGGATCAGCCTAGTCCACTGGGCAGATCGTCAAGGGATCGATCGAACTCCGGTTGCCCGATTTGGTAATCCAAGATCGAGAACGAACGGATCTGCAGTATATCTCAGTCAGCCGACGTTCAATATCGATTCAAGGTTTTGTGTGAATGTCAATATGAATGCGAGAGTGAGAGCCAGAGTGGGAGCGAGCCAGGGACAAAAGCTTGATGAACTGCGATGCGGACACGAGATGATGGGCAGCTCATGTTTCCAGAGGAAAGGACCAGCCCATCCATGTCCCACTGGAGGATGCTGCCTTACAAAGCCAAAGAGGGGAGGCGTGTCTATTACGATACCCGTGATAGCACGGGAAGGCGGGAGCTGGTGAGTGAGGACCAGAGTGAAACTGAAGACAGAGAGCAAAGCACGAGTTCCAGTGGTCTCTCGAGTGTGAACCTCCAAGAGTGTCGGGGATGATGGCCGCCACAAAGTCTCACGTCCAGTGCGAGGCAGATCCTGTCCCGGGGTGGCTGAGGGGCTGATGGGCTGGTGGGCTGAAGAAATGTGTATCTGAAGCAAGCCACACGGAAGAGAAATGAAGCTGAATGGGGAAGGGAAAAGGCAAGGGGATAGAGTGCAAGGTCAGAACAGTCAAAACCGGGCAGCTTACTGTGCGATACCGCAAGCCGATGAGGAACGGGACAGGACGAGACAGGGTTGAAGGGAGAAGAGAAGAGAGATCAGAGAAGGACCAAGAGGGAGATCGGAAGGAGGGGCCAGTGCCAGTGCCAGTGCCAGGTCAAACTTGGGTAAGATGTGGAGAGTCGTGAATAAAACCACTCTAAGCCCTTAGCCCTGGGCTCAGACTAGTCTTGACAGGAAGGACCAAATGGATAATCCGGATCCAGAAACGAGGAACGAGGAACGAGGAACGAGGACCAGAGATGACCCAATTCAGGCATATACTGGCCCGTCACGGCGGGGCTTGAAAGCACCAGGTGCAGCTCCGAGGGTCGAAAGCCCCCCACCGGCCAAGACAATGAGGGCAAATAGACAGGAAACTAGCAGGGGAAAAAGACCGAAAAAGAACCAATCAAAAGTGCAGGCCGATCAATCGGGTATCGCGTGTAGTTCAAGGGGGGGGGGAGTGTTGATGCCCGCGCTCAAATGGGAGAGAAGAAAAAAGGAGGGGCAGAATCATGACGCTATGCAGTAGATGACGAAGCAGAGGAGGCAAGTAAAAGGGAGGGAGTTTGAAGCATTTCCTACCTTTTGTGAATAGTGTGATCGTTTATCGTGATATGCAAAGACGCGGTTGAAGCCCAAGACGGGAGGGAGGGATATCACGGATGTTGGTTTGAGAGCGTGGGAGAGAAATCAAAGTTACGGAACGACGAGGGAAGTTAGCGAGGGGGGAAGAAAAGCGGAGTGGGTAAAATTAGGAAAGAGAGAGAACTAAGGTGGGTTGGTATTGTCCAGTGGTAAGATTGGTAAGATTTGGTATTGATAGGTAATTATCGCACATTCACATAGAGAAGAAGAAGCAGGTACCCTGAATACAGACGGTACGTACAATACACATCATACCTGATCTGATGCTATCCATACCATCTCAATACCATCCTGTACACCCTGGCCAACTATGAACTACTGGTGACTGGTAACGGCTCGTCTCCGACGAACCAACCTTTTGACAGCCGCACCGCACTAGCTTCCTCTGGCCCGTTCGTGATGATAAAATATCCAATGCATGTACTATTGAAACATTGAAAAGTGGTCACCTTCTGTCTTCAAGAAATCACCAACCTCCGTTATACTATCCTCCTTATCCTTGACCATGGAGAGTATACCAGCTCCAGGGCTCATTCTGCGTTCCTTTGCGAGAACACTCTTCCCAGTCAGGGGTTATTTCGTTTCTCGTGCCTCTTCACCGGCGATTGACTAACCTAGTACAGTACATACCCTGGACCTAGGCTGATATCATCGGCTTCGGGGGATCTGGATCTTTAGCAAGCACGACCATTCGGACTCCGGCTCAAATCCGCTAATAACATCCGACCAGTGGAAACAGCCCACGACGTGCCAGGCCTGCGCGCTCCACCAGGGACCAAGCAACGGCATGAGGTCATCGGCAATCCCCCACGGCTGTTTAGCCGTCATGAGATTTGTTACATCCACCACAATACTCACGAGGGTAGCTATGCTGAATGATAGCGTGGTCGTCAGTCATCAGCAGAGAAACCTCTTACAACGACATAGCCTGGTCGAGTTGTTGTTCCGTCCATCAACTTCCCCGAACGCGACGGAATCCAATCTACGAGATCTACTCCGTATCTGGGCCATGGTAGCAATTAGCAGCCGCGCAACGACATCATCGGGGCGCCGATCCCAGGGCCCATTCTTAGTGTCTCATGGGAAGCTTTGTGACCCCGAGCCGCACATGGGAAACTCCCAGCCTCCCTTCCTGCTGGTCAGGTTTCGCGGGTTGGAATTTTCTTTTCCTTCCATTTTTGCTTTTTCACCATGCTCCAAGGAAGTGACCAGCACCGACAGCGTGGGAATCTCCACCGGGGTCCCAGACAAACAGGAAGGAGTCCAACGGGACTGCATGGCCAACACAGCCAGGACTAGCACGAAAGATAGCGAGACCACAAATAGAGGGACCAGACCCCTCTTTGGTCTGTGCTACCCTCTGAATAATAGGAGAACAGGATTGAAACCTGGAATAAGTCAGTAGTCAAACTGCCCGAGAGAAATCGAGTAGTCCGAGAATAGTCCGACTCGCACAAAGGAAAGCCAAGATCTAGCATGAGAAGCGGATGCATTGGGACTGGTAGCAACCCGGGTCACTAGGCACAGCGAACCAAAAGAATTTCCGAAACCTCCTAGAAGCGAATTAGTTGGGTCTGGGCCCCGAAGGGCCTCGAACGGCGAACCAGAAACCTTGCATCGTGAATGCAAGAAGCCTAATCCGAGCCCCGGCGCCCGCCTTGTCATCGTGGTCTTTTTCACATCCTGGATCCGGCGATGTCATGCTGCATGGATTCGACTTCTGACGTATGAGCTCAGCTGAGTACTCTGACGGGCCTTCCAGGGCGCTCCGTGCTGTGTTTTCAGTTGCGGAGGGAGCGGGTTCGGCGGGCTAAAACATAAGACATGATTATGCTGTCACCGATGACGAAGTAGGAATGCCCCGAGAAGAAGAAAAGAAAATCCAAAAATATAGGGCTGGTCTTGTAGCCATGATTGTCGTGACATGTCGAGCGTGTCCCGAGTTGGCGATATCTTCTTTAGGAATCCAATTGAACGGTCGTCAACTGACCAAATCTCCCCAAGCCAGCATCGAGGGCCACCCGCTCGCGCCCGCCGTGCCTTTTGTTTATATAGTAGGAGACCAAAGTGCCTCTCGTGGAGAGTTGCCTGCTTTTTCTCGCGTGAAGTGGTTCGCCCCAGGGTTCAACCACCAATCAGCATAAGGTATGACCGCCATGACATCACGGCGGGGCTTGTGGCCGACTCGTGCAGCCTCTGATGTCATTCTTGGTATTACCCAATACAATCTAGATACAGGCACAATACAGATCGTCTGTACGGAGCGGTATAGATTGTTGGTATTGCTTGTATCCTTGTCGTATCTTGTATTGAGATTCAATGACAGCACCAAGAAGCGTGGATTTAGGATCTGGTTAAACTTGAAGCTGTCTCCATATGATTGATAGACTACGCATGGCACGTGCAATCACTACCTACATCCTAAGTAGCGTTACAACATCTTAACATTCATCGTCGTCTATGTGCTCCCTGTACTTCATCACCAAGGCCTACTCGAGCCTGGCCAGCTGCTGGCTGGCACTGCAGACTAACCAACCCCGTCCCGAAAAATGCAGGGCAACATCATCAGTTGCGTCCATGATGTCAGGGTGCATATATACTGGCTTACAATGCAGGATGGGCTTGAAACATTTGCTAGTTGTACAACGTCAGATTAGTTTGCTGAGAAAAAGCACACTTTTGGCGCTCGATTGAAGACAACAAACATGCTCTTAGCCTCTTGTTCTTCTGCTAAGAACTCTCAATATTCAACATACACCTTCAAATCAACAATCAAAAACGGGGATAGAAGGACAGACTCGAGAACCGAGGCACAGTGTATACTAAATACTACAAAAGAACCTCCCACCATCAACCCCGAACAGGGCCGACCCCAGACCGCCGTCGGCAAAATTGCACTATTCTTCGTCACTCAGAATAATCCAAGCCTCAACTGGATTTGCTGGATCTCCTTTGCTGAGTTTCCGGATCTCTACATTTCATCCAGTAAGACAGAGTCCAAAAGACACGGTGGCTGACCTTGTAAGCCACAACCCAGCCCGCGGCACTATGCTTAGCGCCAGGCTGAAGCCATAACAGCTCTATGGCGTGGTAGTAGCAAACATGATGGGCCTGACTTGACTTGGCTCTAAAAGTAAAAGTGCCTTTTCACTCTTCCCCACCTCTCTTGAGTCTCTTCCCCCAGACCCACCCGATGTTGGCTTCGAATAAATAGCAATACGAGGTTTACAGGCGCTGATTGGAGGGAGACGGTGTCCGACAGTACACTAGTGGGCTCTTGGTTAAGTTGGTTTGGGGGCTAGATCGTGCAGATGGATAGGTAATATTCCCTGTTATTTGAAGTAGGTCTATGGGGGCACGAGAGGCTAGAGGCGTTGTAGTACTAGGCTAGATGTTGTTGTCGACTGGAGTTGCTTCTGTTGGCTGGGGAAGCGTTCCGTTTGGCTAGCCTCGGGCCTAACCGAGCGCCCTGAGATTCCCCGGGCCAAAGGAGCGAATCAGCGTGGTTTGGTGGAATGGTACTTTTGGCGGAGGCTGGTTGGAGGGGATTTGGTAGCGTGAAGCTATCACCAACACCTACAACGCGTATTAAATCAGGTTCTATAAGAAGAGAGAAGTGTCGCATCCGAGGAAAATCCCAGCTGCGAGTGATGGTCCAGGGACCAGGCCAGATGAGTGAATTTGGTGGCAGATGAACAGTATTTCTGACAGCTACGGTAGATCACCAAGATGAAATCACCCAGCCTAAAACTACCATAATATAGAAGATATAGTACTTTAGGGCTGATCGGGTCTTCTCAGCGTACAAATCTATACTTCAAAAAGTACTCAATCTCTAACTCGATCCCCACAGAACAATCGCTCCAAACTTCTCCCCACATGGTAATCTTCTAGAATGCTTATGTAACATCAACCTCGGTCCCTTTTCTCGAGCTCAACCAAGCTCAACATTTCCAGATCCTAACCTCCTCATCGCCTTTCATCTCTTGAGCCGCCAATTCATTCCCAAATCAACCCTCCAAAAGCACACACCAACACCATGCCCTCGAAAAAAGCCACCACCCCCCGCCCATCAGGCCCCTCCGGCCTAACACGCGGCTACCTCTTCACCTACAACACCGCCAACCTCCTGGCCTGGGGAACATGCCTCGTCTACACAGCCAGCCTGATCCCGGCCGCCCTAACCACCAACACCCTCCCCTCAATCTTCACCACAACCTTCAACCCGCTTTTGCTCGCGACGCAGTCCCTCGCCCTGCTCGAGGTCCTGCACAGCCTTGTGGGACTCGTGCGGGCCCCGTTCATCACGACCGCTATGCAGGTCGCATCGCGACTGCTGGTTGTGTGGGGGATTCTGACTCCGTTTGGTGGGGAGATTGTTGGTGCGAAGGGGGCGCAGGTGGGTGATTATGCGTATTTGGGGTGTGTGGCGGCCTGGGGGGTTACGGAGGTGATTCGGTATGGGTTTTTTGCGATTACGCTTTCTGGGGGGAGTGTGCCTGGTTGGTGGACTTGGTTGCGGTAAGTTATTTCATATGAATTAATGATGTGATACTATATTCCGACGGGATATCCTCATGAGGCGTTTATTTGGTTGGAGCTTTTGCTAATCATCTTTTCTTGTTTTGGGACAGGTATAACACTTTCTACGTGCTGTACCCCATTGGTATCACCAGCGAGTGTACGCTCATTTTCAAGGCTCTCGGCCCCGCGGGCGAGTTGAACCCGCTGTTCCAGTACTTCTTGATTGCCGTGCTGGTCATCTACGTGCCTGGTATGTTCGGCGTCGGATGATGAGTTGTGGTTTGGACTATCGATTGGTTGCTAATCATTTATAGGCTCTTATATCCTGTACACCCACATGATTGCGCAGCGCCGCAAGGTGCTCCGTGGAAAGAAGCGCGCTGATTAGATGCGTTGCTATCATGTGTTTACGTGGAGAGCCGAGGGTATCATCGAATAGTTCGTGGAGAGACATCGGTGAACTGCATAGCTTAATCGGCAGATGTCGTTCAGGGTATAAAATATCTGTATTTGTATAGGATTAGGTTCTGGGATTATCGGCCCAGACCAAATGAGGAGAAAAAGCTAATGAATATATGACGGAGAGTCAATCGTCGAGCCTAAGGGCATGAGACAAATTTTGTTCATCTGTACACAATGTTTATCTTCCAAAGATGGTAAACCATAGACCGGCAGCATGCCCATGCTTGGCGAAGCCTGTATCATCGGATGGCAATGTATAGACGTAGATCCGTTGTTTCCCTTGGTTCAACGAAGACTCGCAGGGATCTATTCCAGTTTTATCAATTCATGCAAGCCTGCAGTCTATAGTTCCCGCATAATATCCGACACAGCCTTTGCAGCAAACTTCCTGCGCTCGCCTTCAGGTAGTTCCGATCCCATATCTAACACACAATCAGCATCAATAATCTCAAATCGCACACTATCACGATATCCCCAAAGCAACTTACCTCGTATAGCCTGCATCCGCATCATAAGAGTCTCAATCGATTCAACCTTGAGCTCCTCGTCTCCCTCATCGCCGTCAATATCACTCTCATCGCCATCACCCCCACCGCGCTCAATAGCCATCCGTAGACCCATCATTTCACGCTCCAACTCTTGGACTTCATGTCCAAAGCCGCTCGTATGCGCTGACCTCCCGAATCCGAGAAGCTCTTCTTCGAGATCATCACCGAAGTCGAGGTCCGCATCGTCGAGATCATCTGCGGCTCCGGTTGTACTCCAGTCATGTGTCTCGAGTACCTCCTTGATGCGCGGCATGCCTTCGTACTCTATTCCACAGATCACAAATTAGTCTCGCTCCAAAGACAAATCCCATATCCCAAAAAGCACCCCAGAAAGGAATCATAAAGGGAACATCATCTTACCACCAAACTTATTCCTCGTCTTCTCAGCACCCTGCTCGACAGGATCCCACTCCACAACCTCCCACCCAAAAAGACCCGAATCAAAAAGCTGATCCTCCCACCAACCCACCGAGAACGGCGTATCCGCAGCACCATCCCCCAAATCCACATCATCAACCCCCAACTCCAATCCCGTATCTTCATCCAGCGCAGAACTCTTAGGAACAGTAGAACTGCGACTCCCCACTAACACAAACACCCCAGGTACATCACCATACCCACCGCGCTCCTCATCAATACAGCCCTTAACAGCGCCAACATCGCGCATCAAATCCAGTACCGCGCGGACATCCGCGCGACTCGCGGGGTCGTTGTCTGCGGCAGCGGTAGACGTAGCGGTCTGTTTGGGCTCAGGACTGCGCACGCAGACGACTAGAGCGCCGACTGCATCGCGGACGATCTCTGCCTCTTCACTGAGGAATTCCGTGCGCCATTGGCCTGGAGCGGGTGTATCTGTGTTGGCTTCTGTAGTGACGGGGGTTTCGGTTGTGAGGGGTATCTCGTCGACCCAGAGTGGGATCTCTGCGGAGTAGTATTTGGTGTTTAAGCGGAGGGGGCTGTGGGTTGTATACCCGGCGAAAGAGGTTGTGGTAGTTGTAGTAGTTGTAGTGGTGGTGGGTGTGTTATCGGAGGGTTGCGGCGGGGTTTGGGATGGTGTTTCTAGGGTGGAATCGTGTTGTGGGGGATCGATGACGGGTACACCGGTGAGAGAGTGTAGGAGAGGAGGGATTATTGAGACGGATTGGGATGTTGGGGTGAGGATGAGCAGGCGTCGTGGATTGGCGATGTGCTTGGTTTGCGACTTGGAGGGGTCCGCGGGGGAGCTGGTGGAAGCTGTGGGGGTCATGGTGAGATATTCGAGGGGTATTGTTGCTATCTGGAGGGTAATGGCAAGAGCGCCGGTTCTTTTTTGGCGACCACGGTGTAGTATAGGAAGAGTCTAGGAGGAACACGGTGGTCGTGGTTGTGAGGGTGAGGGTGAGGTGTGGTATCGGAGGAGAGGTTTGGTCCCCGCGTTGCCAGAAAAAGTTGCGGAGATGAGAAATTAGTGGCCGATACGCTATCGCTATAAAATCTACACGACCTGTCACAAGAAGCGAGACACATCTATATCATACAGCTTGACTCATTTGGATCCATTGGCATTATGATCTATTTTTCAGCCCGTTAGATGGAGATAAAGGCCACACGTGCGGGGCCTCCAATCTGGTCACATACTCGGCCCACCAACAGGCCAAGCCAGTCTCTGCCAAGTCGATATCCAGATTCGTATCGGGTATTCTTTCATGGCCGGGAAAGATGGAGAGCCAGGAGGAAATATTCCTCCAGCCCAAGCCCCAGCAAGACGGAGAGAAGAAGCCTGAGAAGTTGTCCACCTTCGGAAAACCCAAGAAGAAAGAAAGAAAAATCACAAACGCCAACCACAGGGTAGAATCTCCAGGCCTTAAAACTGCGCTCTCGTCTGGTCCCACATATCACATTCAACCCCTCCGCTGGCCGCGCGCACGCTGCACGGTAGCCTTGCCACGCGCAAGACCGACACCGCGGCCGCGCTGGCCTCGTGAGCGGAACATCGGAGCGTTCCTATAGAAAGAAGATAAAGATTAGCGATTGTCGATACGGAAAAGCGCGATATGGCCGATGAAAGCCCAGCAGAACTGGAATGGACACGAGTCTCAACATACCTCAGCATGTCCGGCACGATGAAGAACCGCACGTGGCTGCCCCGAATGTAGACCTGGTCGAGGTGAGAGACACGGCCATCGCGAGCTGTGACGGTGATATCCTTGAGTTGAACGTTCATGTTGTCCTCGGCTGTTCAAAGTAGGAGGATGTTAGCCAACGATTCCACCACGAAGATGATCAAGCCCAGTTTGAATGCCATTGTAGAGTCTCCAGCCCTGAACCCAAATCGAAAGGAAAAAATATATCACGGTGGACACGCACCTTCCAGCAGCTTCCCCCGGTAGACGACACCAGATGTGATCTCGAGGGTCACGACGTGGCCCTGCATAGACAAAGTTAGCGGTCTGCGCGCGCATCCTAACAAGCCCGTCTCCCTGGGCGGTATTTCCTCCAATCGGATATCCGTAGGAAACCAAGCAGACATCGGGGAATCACAACGCACCTGCGCTTCGTTCAGGAGCTTGATCGGGATACCGATCGTGCTAGTGAGCTTGCCCATCTCGACGGCGGAATGTGCGACACGGAAGGAGAATCGGTTCGAATCGGCGAGCAAGATATGTCAATCGCAGTCACGCAGGGCTACTTGCACGCGTAGCAACAGGTGAAAGTATCGAGTAGGACGGCGTTGGGTGGTGGGGAAGAATAATATCGATGGAAGAGAGATAATGGCGGAGGTCGCGCTCGACGGCGAGTTTTGCGGCTAAGCTCCTCCTTTCCGCTTTGGGCCAAGAACTTCTTCCAACCTCCAACTTTCGCTCTTTCTCTCTACAAGTACCACAACACCACCCGTACATCCACATCACAAATGGACATACAATAACCAGAGTGGAATCCCCTTCTCACATATATCCCAAATCTACACTCTCACCATGGCCGGCTCACCAAACTCCAACCTCCGAGGCTTCAACCACGCCGTCCAAACGCTCCTCAAACAACCCTCCCAATTCCTCCCACACCTCACCATCCCAACATTCACATACCTCCCCGAAGACCTAGGGCCACACCTGGTCAAGAACCACCAACCCAGCAATCCAAACACCAAACCCAACCTCCCCTCAAAACCCACCACCACCCCGCAACGCATCCCAACCATCCGCGCCCTAGTCCTAGACAAAGACAACACGCTCTGCCCCCCCAAAACAACCACCATCCCGCCCCAAATCCTCACCAAACTAACCTCCCTCCGCAAATCCCCAACATCCCCCTTCAACCTCACCCAAAACCCCCACGCAATCCTCATCGTCTCCAACCGCGCCGGAAGCCACCCAACCTTCGACACCGAAGTGCACGACCTAGAAGCGCAACTATCCCACCTCCGCATCCCCGTATTCCGCCTTCCACCGGGCACAGAGAAGAAACCTTTCTGCGGAGACGAGGTGGTGCGGTGGTTCCGGGAGCGGGAGGTGATTCAGTCGCCGAATGAGATTGCCGTTGTGGGGGATCGATTAGGGACGGATGTGATTATGGCGGGGATGATGGGGTCGTGGAGTGTTTGGTGTAAGGAGGGGGTTTTTGACGTTGGGGAGGAGGGGAAGGGGGAGAGGAATGTTTTGGAGAAGATGGAGGTTTGGATTGAGAGGTTTTTGAGGGAGAGGAAGGGGTGTATGGCGCCGGCGCCGAAGGGGTGGGAGGAGTGAGGCTGTTATTACTTATGGAAGGGCATGGAGTAGGATCATGGGGATATGTTGATGATTGTATAGTACTTATCTATTTGCATCGTAGTGTATGAGTATCTACTTGTATGATATTAGGTCGTTTCTGCCATATACCACAGCGAAGCGAAGGCACATACGCATATACAGGAATGAGTTTTGCACAAAAATGAATTGATTCTAAGGCTAGCGTCAATCCGCCACACTCATATATCGTCGAACCGATATCATCTTCCGGCTTCGAGTCGCTGTCACGCGCAGAGACTATTTCAACCCTGCGCAGAGTCACAAGGAAGCAATGCGGGAGCAGTCTACACCGATGATGGTGCAAACCAGGATAAGACCGCATATAAAGGTCGACTCGAGACGAGAAAGGCCACTAAACCCACGAGGGCAATCATCAGGCACCGACAGTACATATCTGTCTGAGCTAACTGCCCTGTATCAAAACCAAAAAAAAAAAAATTCAGAATACTGAGAATGAATATAGAAAAAAATGAAATTGAGGGGGGGCAAGGAGTCGCCGTCCAAATGTCGGTCTGTTTGGCATAACCACGTAAAAAAAAGACCCCTGACCTGCAAATCGAAAAAAGGAAAAAAAGTGGAAATAGCAGGTCAGGGCAAGAAAAAGAAATGATCGAAAAAAGATCAATCAAAATCAGGAGTTCAACCGGAACATCCGGGAAATCCATCAGACATGAGAAGAAGCCAAAATGGCAAGAAAAAGAAAAAGGCAGAAAAAAACGCTTCAGGACCGGCCCCGGAATAGAAAGGGTATTGATACAAACACAGAACAGAAGAAGGGATATATATCACGCAATCAACAAAAACAACAACCAGTCCAATCGGATTTGCTTTCCCGGCCTTCGCCAGCGAGACGCGAAATTGTCCAGCGCGAGTCCGCGCATGTGTCATGTAGACCAAGCAAAAGACTCGGCCGCTGGACAAAGAGGAACCTTCCGAGATGGAACCAAGAACCCATCAATACAAGCGCCGCAAGCACTCCAAAGGCCGTGAAACATCAGGAACAGAGTCAAGGAAAATGAACATCGAAAACGCGGTGGTTGCCCCTTCACGACCCAGTAGGCAAGCCATGAGAGTTGATTTCATCAAGGTTGACCATGCCATGGGAGTAATCGCCTAGCGTCGGGGAGGCGTGGCCAGACATGCCATGCATGGGCAGCTCAAAGCTAGGAGTATCGTGTGAGACCGTATAGTTCACATTATGCTTAGGATACATGTCGTTCATGGAAAGCCCATCCTCGACGAAACCCGATTGCTGATCGTGCGCAAATCCATACATATCCGATGAAGCGTGAGACATGTTGGAGAGAGGTGGTGAGTGATTGGCAATCATGGGGTCAGCAGGGCTAACGCCGGAGTAGGGCGACGCGGCGTGTGATCCAACTGTTGATGAGTCGGAGGGTCCTGCAGCGAATTGAGGAACGTTGAACTGAGGGGCCATGCTGGCAACGGGGGTAGAATCGCCGTGGGCAGCACTGCTGAACATGGACGGACTAGCAAAGTCCGATGGTGACCCGGCGGTGGTTGCAGACATTGGATTCGTCCGGAAGTCGAGACCATAGCTTTCCGTATCAATACGCAGATCCGTAGGCAGAGCATGGTGAGCTGGCTGTGGAACCGGCGCGTAGATGCCGGTATCGGTGTGGTTGAACGGAGCCGGGGTCTGGGGCATGGGGAACGAGTGCATGGGAGCTTGCAGCGTTGAGATGTCAACTGCTACCGGTACAGAGCGACTCCGTTGACGCTTGTGGCCACGAGCAGCTGGCATGTTGAAACCCAGGTGGTTGTGGTCCTGGTAGAGGTTCAAGTAGGCAGCAGGGGCAAAGTGATTGGGCTGAGAGGCAGGGCGTTGGATGAAGGGAGGCGACATGGCAGCGGGAGCGGCGGGGACAGCAAAGTTATTGTTGTTGTTATAAGCCAGGCGATTCTGGAAAGACTCCAGGGACACCAGCTTGGCCAGCTGGACACTCAAGACCTTGGGATGGCCTCCCAAGTGGTGAACCATGATCTGGCTTGCTTGCTGCTCCTCGGTAAAATCGCCACACTGGTAGAAGCCTCCAGAGTTGGAGGAATCCATGTAGAACAGTGGAGGACGATTAAGTTCCACCACTAAACCACCAGGCCGAGGAGGGGCGCCATTCGGCCCGGGATTCTGGTCTCCAGTTTCCAAAGTGATGTTCTTGATGTAGGAGAAAGGGTACTCGATTTTGTAACCAGCGGAATCGTTGTTGATATAGTACGTCATGCAGGCCTTGTCGGGCGAGTAGAAGATGACAAGGTCCATAGCATTCTGGCCAATACGCCGCCAGCTACCGACCGTCAGAGAGCGGCAGGTAAAATGAGAGATGACTGCAATTGAATGTTAGTGGGCTGTAGCCAAACCAGGTGGAGGAGGCAGTGATGGTCTGCGGTTAGCTCTTGTATTACATACCGACTTTGCCAGATGGGTTGGCCTCGTTCGCATACATGCCAGGAGTTCCATAACCAGCAGCGCGTCCGAAGGGATCACGGGTTCCAGGTTTGCTAGGGTCGAACTGCATCGCAAGATAGTGGCGCATTGACTCGGGAATAGAGTCGCAACCCTCACCCGTTTCAATGCTCTTCTTAGCGAGCATCTTGATTTTTGCGCGACTATAGGAAGTCAGTATGATAGTCCGGCCTGACACATCCACCTCACCAACCGCATATATAATAGAAAGGGACCTACCGATTCTGGAACCAGATTTGTACAGATCGTTCAGTCATGTTGATGTCTGCGGCGATGCGCTCACGGGTAGCAGCAGTCGGCGTAGGGTTCTTGTTGAATTCGACCTCGAGGGTGACAAGTTGATCTTGGGTTGCCCGTTGGCGCTTGTTGTTCTTTTGCTGTTGGGTCAAGGTGCTCTTGCGCGGTGGCCGACGGGTAGCGCTACCCGAAGGGGCCGTCGTGGCACTCGAAGTCGCAGGGGACGGGGTGGAAGCTGGGGGCGATGAGGACGCGCTGGTCGCGGGGGCCACGCCCGAGGGCTCGGACGATTCTGTCAACAAAGACATGATTGCGGGTCCAAAGATGCAATGGGTGGGATTCGAGATATTCCAAGCAGCGGTCGTGTGTTTGTTTGTAAGAGTGGAAATGCTTTTTTGGTGGTTTTGCGTATTCGATTCTTCAACAAGAGAGTCGATGCGTGACGATCCGGCCGACAAGTGGAAATGCGGGTGTAGAAAATGACAGGATAGTCTTTCAAATCCTATTCTCTCGAAGCAGCGTCAAGCGCGAGAGGATATATCGGGGGGAAAAATGAATGGAATCGTTCTGGCGAAGGGAGATCGGATCGAATCGCGTTCGATGATATCCACGTCAGAAACGGGGGTGGTTGGGTGGTAAGGGCGCGTCGCAGAGGCGCCCTGGGGGGGGGAGCTGGGAAAGGAAGGTATATATAAAATAAAATGGCTGGCCTATGCAGCTCAAATAGAAGGGCAGTTGATAACCTCCTGTATCGACTGATCAAGCCCGGGTTGACGGTAAAAGAGTCGATAATGGGTGGGAATCGCAATACCCGTGTTGAATCGATCAACGGGGGTGGGAACGGTCGGCTTCGGGGGGAGACTCGTTCGTGGGAATTGAAAAGAGTGGATTCAGAAAGAGCGGTACGGTCGTCGTGAAAGAGTGAAACGAGCGACCTGGCAGTTCAAAAGAAAGGAATGGGGGAGGGGGGAGGGGGGGAAATAGAGAAAAGGGAATGAAGACACACGCAGAACAGAAAGGGAAAGGGAAGAGAGAGAGTCTCGAGCCCATCGGAGGAGGAGGAGGAGGAGGAGGAGGAGCCCGGGCGGATCAGGAGATGCTGACTACGCAGACACCACGAACGGCTACAGCACAACGGGGGGGGGGGGGGAAACAACAAACCCGCCCAAAGCCAAGTTCCAACCCAAACCCGAAATCCAAACGGGCCTTTCACAGTTAGGCTAGAAGATTATTTTAGCTGGTCTAGTTGTTCTAGCTGGCTTAGCTGCTGCTACTATTGGCACCTTCGTGGGGCACACTCATCGCTTTCACCCAAACATATGGAGGAGTACCCGAGGCCTCGAATAATCTTTAGCCTAATCACTAGTTCTGACCTAATGGGGCCCCTCCTCCCCTAACTAACTGATTAATCTTTCCAGGGCTGGGCGATGAACTCGAACTCAGGAGATCCCCGTGATCTCACTTCCTTCCTGCTAGTCCGCATACGCGGTGTACGGTCAACCCCTCTCCATCCTCTCCATTGTCAATACTGACTTGATTTGGTTGAATTTTGGCCCCTGCGTCGGCCTGCATACGCCCAAATCGCATCACGACGAAGCATTGGCCTTGACAGAAGGCACGTCTCCGGACCAGACGAGGGGGTTTCGCATGTTCCTTGCTCAACTCGGTACGGGCTGTGTGGATCGCACAGACAAAGGAACTTGTCCCACAGTGGTCGCGACCACTCTGTACCACTGTTCAGTATTCAGGGGATTCTTGAAGGGTTTCTCCCCCGTCATATGCTGGTGCGACGGCCACTGTGGCGCTTCTTCAACCAAAGAATCTCTCTGTCTTTCTGTCTTTGATGCCCGTTGTCTTAAGTCTCGACCACCCGCAATCGCCGTGATCGTCACCAAGTGCCGCCGAACGGCACCTTACACGTGAGATCCGCGGGGGATCCTGAAATCCTGAAACACCGTGCGCTCGTGACGGTCGACGTGTCGGTTCTCTTCCTTGCTCGATGATGGGGACAGTCAACAGATGATAGCCATTTAGACAGTCCAGGTATGCTCTCCGTACTGACTACTGACTGCATGGGACATGAATCACTCGTGAGTCTACAGTATCCCCCTGGTCCCATTATTATTATTGTATTCCTGTTGTATGTCTCCATACTCTCGTACTCTCGTACTCCCGTAGTGCAGAGGGTTTTTCCCTTCCAGTTCCTCGGGAGGCTACTTGCCCCTGATTCGAGAATGTCCAAGCCACGGCTCCAGTAAGCGCCACCGTTGAACTCCCACGGTTCCAGGGGCTGATCCAGTGACTGTGGGCCAATAGGCGTGCAAGTCAGACTTTGGCCACCAGCGCCCCGAGCCTCCAGACAGGAACAACATTCAACGACATTCAGGTACCCGCCTCGCGGAGCATTATGATTGGCCTTGCCGTGGCAATGACAGGTCATTCCAGACCAACATCCCCCCCGTGTTCAGTGTTGAACAAGGCTCAGAACCGACCTGCAAAATTTAATATTCAGGGTGCAACCATGCTTGACGGGCCTGGCCTGGCCAGTCTGATCCCCGACCGACTGGACTGACTTCCCCCCCCCTCCACTACGTCCTGCTCCAGTCTGGAAAAACATTCCGTGCGCTTCCATGCAGTACCCCCATTGGCCCAATCGGACCGACTCGGTCAGGGATGATGGATTGGGTTCTCTGTGCCTGGCTCTTGCAGCGCACGTTGCACTAGCAACTCCGTGCGCCGTCACGTCTTCCGTGGCATCCGATGTCTCAAGCGGTACGGAGTAGTGTGTTGGCGAGCGCCGAGAATTGATCTTATGTAGTCCAAGACGCTAGCCATTGCCCTAAGGAGATCAAGGAAGATGGAAGCAAATAAGGAGACTGTACGACCTGGATCCGTTGCACAGTGCACACAGGCTCAGGGACCAAAGGTGGGGGGGGGGACTACCGGGCGATAGTCGATGTGGATTCGAATCCTGCCTTCTGGTCGGCTTCCTAATTGGGACTAGTACTGTATTCGGTTTGTGTCTCGTCATTGACTTCCAAGTCTTGGAAGAATCGTGCATTTGAGTCCACACGATGTGATCCCGTGCAACCCATACAAAGTAAAATGTTGTTATTGAGAGAAGCTTAATATGCGTGCACGTGAAATCCTCCCAGAATCGAACCTCATCTGCACCTGCGCTCGAGCAATGTGTACACCACCAAAATATATTTTTAGATCAGAACACACTGGTTGGACTACGGGTATTTCTTAGCATTTACTTGATCTGTCCGTCAGTCATCTCTGTTCGTTTCCAGCACGATATACATTTTCAACTTTACTCTGCAAGACAGTGAATCCTCAAAAAATAAATAAGCAAGAATCTCGATCCAGTTTCTTGATCAGCTTGTCTGATTGTAGCGCCGTCCCATTACGGAACTGTTGATCCTCAATCTCCCAGATACGCTGGGTCAGCTGCATCGCCAGGTTACGTTGCTGCTCACGGTAATAGTTTGTCATAGACTCATGCTTCTGTCTTACCCACGCACGATCTTCCAAAGTAATCGCTTCTCGAGCCGCAAGATAGAATGGCTGCGGTAGAGAGGAATCGGGTCCGACTCCAGTAGTGAGCTGATCCATAAGATCAAAGCATGTGCGTGTCAAGTGTTGCACCCGTGGAGACCGAGTGTGGTCTTGAAAAACGCGACGCGCAAGTAGGAGGTGTGCCGTCCAGTAGAAGCACTCGGTGAGGATGTCCAGAGGTGCGCGTATACCTTCCTCAGGAATACGCCCAGGGTAATGAGAGCCCCATGCCCGAAGATCATTCTCCAAAGCGTGCGCTTGACTGAGGAGATCATTAACCGGCGCACAACGTTCCAATCGATCATCTACATCACAGGCAAGATGGGAGATTCTGACTAGGAAACACATCAACGGCTGAGGACAGCCGGTCATCTTGTGGAATGAAGGCTCGGTATTATCCCACGTCTCGGCATCTGGCAGATGCAGTACAAAGTCTCTGGGAGAAAAAGGACGCCGCTGCCGGGAGATAGCAAGCATCACGTCGACCATGGCAAATCGTTGCACGGTCATTCTTCCAAGTACATTGTGTGGTACTTGACGAAAGTGATCTAAAGTCTGCATGAGGAATGCAGCACAGCGGACATGGGGTTCTAGAACTCCATCGGCTGATTGAGCGACTATGACACCCTGGAGAATGACAGCGGCGAATAGTGCCTCATGATCAGGATTGTTTGCCGTTACAATGGCCCTGGTTTCACAAGTGTCTCCGGACTCGATCAGTTGGAGATTCTGGCCAATGGTCCGCAGCATTCGTTGCTGGTGTCGTGCTGCTGTTGACACATCGACCAAGCCAAAGTTCAGCATGTGTTCCGTGGCTATGCAAACAATAGTTTCGAGTAGAACAGGAGATGATAGGGCAGTGAAAGACAGCTGCCGGTATGGATTATCCGGACCATCGAGGGCTGGAATATTCGAGGAAACGAGCCTCACATCTAATATCACCCATGATCAGCGAGATTTTCATAACATCATCATAAGACGAAACGCACAATATTCCCACGCAAGCTTTTCCTCATCCGAGCGGAAAAGATCAGTCAAAAGCACCGATGGTGACCTGCGGGGCAATTCCCCACTATCTCTATGTCTGGTGTTGTTTCGCGGCCTGTGTCTTGACGATATCGGTCTTGTCTGACGCACCCATTTCAGCCCAGAAGGATATTGACAATCGAGGCCTCGCTCTGAGCAGAAGGAACATAAAGGTCGCTTCTCATCGCATTTATAATGCTTTCTACGACACTGGAGGCAGCCTGTAGAATGACCACTGAGTCAGCAAGCATATGTACAGTTCCGAGCGGCGGGTCGAGCTTATAGAAGTACCATTTCGCGATCGGGAGAACCGCTCCTCCGAGGTCATTCCTTTTGGAACAGATACAAAGTTAGCCGTAGCGAGGATCGTGCACGTACGCCTCAGATTATTCCACGGAGAGTGGTGTCAGTTGCTATCATTCACTGCCGTCATCCGCATCTTGCCCCGCTTGTTGAGACTACATCCGATCACATGATACAGAACCACCCAATCGGTAGGCAGTCGAGACTATGTTTTTTGTGGAGGATCCAAGAGCGAAGGACTAATATAGGATAGCGAGCTACGTCTACTCCCCCCAATGGCTTACCTGGTTGGCAATTCCAGGTTTGCGGAACCTCGCTCTCTCATTGGACTTGCTGCAGTATCATTTCATGGAGCCCGCCAATCATTAACAAGCATCAATCGAAATTGGGAGTAAATAGTAGTGCACAGCTTAAATCATTCATGGCAGAGAACCCCTCGGAAAAAGGCGACAAAACATCAAGATAACCTCCGCTTAGCTGAAGACCATGCGACGTTCACCACAAAAATCAGTCAGGGATTCATCGAAAAAAAAGCTATTTCCCGAGGACTTCTTCAACGACTCGTGAAGCCCGGTCAACAATCATCTCTATCTCTTCTTTGGTGCAGTTGTATGGTGGGGCAAAGCAGATATGATCGCCATTGATCCCATCTATACCCCCGTTTCCTGGCATCAACGAGATGGAGTATTCCGGCTTCAAGGCAGCTTTATGAATAGTCCAAGCGATCGACTGCGATGGAGGGTAGGGTTCCTTTGTTTCCTTATTTTGGACGAACTCGATCTAGAAAATCCGTCAGTGGTCATCACATCTCGTCAGGGAAAGAATCGACCTACCGCCCAGAAGAGCCCTCTTCCACGGATATCACCAACGTGAGAATTCTCTCCGAATTTCTGATGGAGGAGCTGACCGAGATACTCGCCCATCTTGCGAACATTGGGGAGTAAGTTATCCCCTTGGATAATCTTTTGCACCCGGCAAGCCGCAGCACAAGAAATAGGGTGGCCTTGGTAGGTCTGACTATGAGAGAAGGCCCCTGTGCCTTGCGTCAAGGTGTCCACGACATGCTGATTCACGAGAAGAGCGGCGATTGGGGCGTACCCAGCACCAAGTCCCTTAGCCATAGTTTGCAAGTCGGGAACGACACCTTCCTGCTCCCATGCGTGTAGAGTACCTGTTCGGCCCATACCACTCATCACTTCATCCAAGATCAACAAGGCACCATGTCTCTCACAAACCTCTTTCATAGCTTTCAAGTACCCTGGAAGAGCAGGCACGCATCCCAACGTCTGTTTCGGTCAGTTTTGGGGCGTTGATCACTGAAGGGAGGAGTTATACTAACAGTGCCGGTCATTGTCTCTGCTACGAAGGCACAGACAGTATCTGGACCAAGTTCCTGGAACTTGTCCTCCAGTTCTTGGGCAAGTCTAGCAACATACGCTTCGACAGTCTCTCCATCTTTCATTTCCCGGTAGGGGTAACACTGCGACACATGGTGGACATTCTTCGCCAAGACCTTCTCGTAGAGGGCCCGGCGGCCAACATGGTGGCCTACTGAGAGAGACCCGAGTGTGTTTCCATGGTATGACTGTTTGCGAGCAATAAAATTTACACGCTGCGGTTGTGGAACGGGCATTTCCATGTAATATTGCACGGCCATCTTGAGAGAGGCCTCAACTGCTTCAGTTCCTAACGCGACAACAGATGTCAATTAACCGTGGGAAAAAGAAAAATAATTTTGTGTAGATTTACCTGAGCTCACGATAAAAGCGCGGGACATCTTCCCTTCTGTAGAGTCCACCAGAATCTTGGACAGTTCTTCGGCGGCGCTATTAGTGAAGTAAAGAGAGTAGCAGTATGGCACTTTCTGCAACTGCTCCATGATAGCTTCATGTACCCTTGTATCACTATGTCCGAGGCAAGAGACAGCGGCACCACAAGTGGCGTCGAGGATCTCTTGGCCCGAATCAGTTATCAGATAACTTCCCCGGCCTCCGACTATGTTCAGTGGCGGTTGACGAAGCTGATGATAAAGAACGGAGCTTTGGCTGCGAGGAGCACCGGTTTGCTTCGGAGTTTCCAAAACTGCCGGCTCCAGAGAGGTAGCAGTATCTGGTGTATAATCTCCCATGATGTATTGAACGTGAAGTAATATCTGAAAATGAGGCAATGGATGGCTTGAATTTGACTTTCAGCTCAGGAAGATTGCTTGAGGTGAAGAGAAGAGTTCTGGTTTGGGAGGAGAAAAGCGGAGAATTTATATTCGAACAAATGAACCGTTCAAAACCCCGAATGCCTTTCAGTTTCATAATGAAAACATGTGTTCCGGGATCCAATCTCAGAGTATAGACGATCAAATGCTGCTTATCGGGCAAGAAGCTATTCCCTAAGGGGAAACCTTTGTCGGACCCACAAAAAGCGACAAGGTTAGACTCTCCCGTCCAATCAGATGCCATGACACGCTAGGATCATGTACTTCGTACTCGAGCCACTGGGCGGGCTTAAAGCCAATTGGCTATTATTCTAGGCGCATCGATAACGAGTCCTTCAATTCTATCTGCATTCTGCAAGAGGAGGAAGATAGCTGCTCGACGGCTCTTGTCTGTGTCGACCTGCATACAGGCACATCGTGGTTTCTTCAAACACTATCACTATCACACGGAAGTGCCGCTTGAAGCATGTCAACGAGATGAACACAATTATCCAACAAGAGACGGCGGGCGTCAAGAAGATGCGCATCTGAGGTACTTTCACCCCCAGCCAGGGAGAAAATGTTTCCAGGTCCGTCTGGTACCAGAATTGGGAAGTTTGGGGAGACAAGCCATATTATGACTAAATCCAAAATGGGTACGATGTGCTGAACTCCGACGATTACTTCTACCTCGTTGGTGGCTGGTCAGCTTCATGCCCACAGGAAATGGACGCGAACAAGGTCTTCAACAGACCGTATGGTGGACCATACTCACCCGCGATCCTTGAAGCCAAGACGAAGGATGATAACCCATCTCGCAAAGACTCCCATATCTTAGGTCATGTCGCCGCACTATGGAGTGGCTTTGGCCCCAACTCCACCATCGTGCTGCAGGCATACTACTCCTGGCGCGACGCTCTGCCCGCCCTGGCCGACAAGCAATGGGGTGGGAGCCTTACCCAGGCCCACTACAACACCGTCTTTGACACCCTCCATGCCGCCATCCCCGGCCAGAACCTTGACCGTGCAATTCCCCAGCAAATCTGACACGATCTTGAAATATAATTTCGACAAATTCAGGTCGAATGCCGTCACTGACCACTCCGGCAATCACTATCATTGCACAGTGCATGGGTGCAAATCGCCGACTCAACGCTATACCTCGCCGACGGATGCTACCTCGAGACCCCTCTGAGCAGAAAAAGGCGCGATTACACGTTTTCGTTCTGTGTAAAGCCCACGTCTACCACACCACGCACGTTTTACCAGATCGGACTCGATATTCGTCAATGGCAAAGGTACCCTATCCAACGCGACGCTCATTAGCGATGGGAACCCGTACTCGCTGAACTACGGCCTCCCGCTGAATGTGTGGACGGATGTGAGCCTGATTGTCAGGGCTATACCACTTGCTTAGCGGTGTCTGGCAAGGGATCCGATAAACCAACGATGGGAGTTTTTGACGAAAATCGGGCTGCATGGCAATGGGTTTGCTTGGGCACCTATTGCAGTGGAGGCACCGCTGGCACGTGTGGGCAAGAAAGGTTCACGGGGCTGATGCAGGACATCGTGTTGAAGGGGAGTGCATTATAGATCGAAACCATAACTATTGCGTGTGTGTATGTAGAAGACCACGCATAGGGAATTCCGTCGATTCCATGTGTAAAGGATCCGTTGGAATACCAGACTTTTCCTATCTCTATTCACATAGTTGAGAAAGATCGTCTGAATTTCAAAGCAGGAATAACATGATTCAAAGCAGGGCTAGTGCAAAAATTCCGGACAATATAGGATTCAAGTCAAGCAATGTATATTTCGAGAAATCTATTTTCAATCGAAGAGGAAGTATAGTATAAAATCCCAACATAAACTGTCCAGCATGCAAAAAGGAGTGTAAAGACGCATAAATCGGTCGAAGAGTAAGTGACAAGAATGCAACATGACTGCTAGACCAAAAATGCACCATGGGCGACATCTTCAGTCTATACAGACAGGTGTTTCATGAGTAAGACATTTGGTCAGTTGTTAGACAACAACCACAGTCCGGTTCAGAGTCTCCAAGAAGGGATATTGGGAAGCCTGGACGTTCAAGAGATTAGCGCCTTGCAACGAGTCGAAATCTTAAAATATGTGACTTACCCCAATCAATGTAGCATGGGCAACATTAATCTGAGCATTACCAGCGGTAAAGTCGGAGGGCACAGTGACAGTGAAGTTCTGGTAAGGAGGCAAGGCGTTTTGATGAAACTCGGGCTTGAATGGTCCATTGTATAGGATGGTGCCCATGAATTCATCGGAAGGAATGCAGGGCCGAGTTGCGCATGAAGAGATACCGATGGCAACGGCCATTTCAGTTGAGCCGGTGAGGGAGTTTGGGCGCTGGACCTGGACAATGATGTCGCTACCCTTGGTGAGCTGTTGGCCAGCGGTAGGAAGACCAAGTCCGGCGTTCTGAGCCAGAGCGACTCCGGCGAAAAGGGCAAGAGAAATGAAGAAGTTCATTTTGTTCAGTGGATGGGATGATATAGAATCAGATATGAACAAGAAAATTATCAGAGTCGGGAAATATACATGGATGTATGTTGCGGTTTGGATTGAAGATTGTGAAGGTGATCGCTTGCTATTTATCTCCATAAAATCTCCAGATACCTCTCAGTATCTTGTATATCTTGTAACCTGCTTTTTTGAGTAGTTGTTGGAGGTTTCATGTTAACCGTCGCTCATTGGCCAAGTCTCAACCAGGGCTGACCGTGATGTGAGCTGGTTCACCTTTCAAGGGCAACGATCTTCAGCGGAGGTGGAGCTCACTCGTCCACGTTGTCCAATTACATACCTCATCCATTGTCTACAAAACGCCCTGGATCCAAAATTATTGATCCTAATGCGAGGATGGGGAGTTCTTTTTTTGGACCTAGCTTAATGTGAGGGATCTTCGTCTTGGCGCGGATATTAGTTGCCGGCCGGCAGTAACAACAGTGGCTTCCAGCCACAATTCGAAGCTTGAGTGTCACCCCATGCTTACCCGACCGAGTTCGCACAAGATACGTTCACTGCAACGTGATGGCTGATGCTTACACTGACGCGCGTTGTCGAATCGAACATCTCAAGTGATCTCTGAAGCTCACTCGGCTGGGAAATTCTCGGTAATAGAGCACTCGCTGACTGCCAGGCGTTCTTGATCCACAATTGGCAATTGGGAAAGGACTCCCAAGACATTTCAGGCGCCCTATACATTTGGGAGAGCTCTGTATCCGCATGAGATAGTTCTACTGGCTGCAGCCGAAAATAGATTCAAGATAGATTCACGTCGAAAGCATTTCCTGAAGGAGCACTGAAATGGCGCAGTTGTCTCCCTTGTCAGCCGGATGTCTGGGGTCGCCACATAGAGCAACAGCCCTTCCCCACATCCTCCGTGAGCCACCGAGGGAATCGGCTCGGCCGAATGGGATCCTGTCATCTGGGATTGTTAGGACTACCTGGAAAGTTGACATCTACTTGCGATTGGACTCCCTGAACGAGGGGGAAAGGCACTTGGATCAAAATGCGAGGGGTTGAAGACTGATTCAACTATAACAACTACGTTTGGCAATTGAATTTCCTTTAATAGTCCTTGAGTGATAAAAGGCCCTTTAAAGGGATAGTAGACTTTTTTTTTTTTTGATCACCACAGAGGTCAGTAGGCAGGAAAACTAGATACAGAAGTATGTCTAACTAAGAATGTGTGATGTGCGATGTGTCGCAAATTCTTTCAAAGCAAAGCAAAGAAGCCCACGTTTCAACAAATCGGCCGGCCTCATGATGCGATGTATATAAACTGGAAAATCGGGGTTTCACAAGTAGGTCTTCTCAACGCGATCCTTCTCTCGCTCCAAGAATTGAGGGAAAGTACCCAACTCAATCTTCCACTCCTTCAACTTCTCCATATTCACAAACTGCGAAAGGTCGCGCATAACAAGCTGAACATATACGAAAGGATTTTGCCGACTTTGTTCCTTGATCTCATCTTCTGAAAGAAAAACCACTTGTAACTCTCTTCCGGTCGCTTGAGAGATGTCGTCCAAAACCGCCTCTATCCCCATCATTTGAGATGCAATCTCAATTTCCTTTCCATTGAACTTGACGGGATCAAGGACCGCAGCAGCAGCGAATTTGCCGATATCGTTCGGATCGACCATAGGAAGCACCGTATCCTTCGAATACGCCGTGGTGAATGTTCCGGTCTCGACAAGCCCATTGTACATCCGTACCAATGGGGACAGGTAGTTCGTCATGAAGTTTCCCGGTCGCAAAATAGTCCAGGTTTGGAAACCCGCGTTTCGAACTTCTTCTTCGATGATTTTCTTTCCCGAAAGAGCCGTCCCGACTAGACTGTTCGGATCCCAGTGCTTGAGAGCTTCGGGATTGTTCGTGCCGAGGGCAGTCGTGTAGATGATATGCTGAACTCCAACTTCTTTGGCGACGGCAAGGATTTGTTTGGCTTGTTCAACTTCGCCGTTGGGATTGGTATGGTTGGGTGATAGATTCAGGAAAAGAGTTGTGCAACCAGTCATGCTTTTCTTTAGGCTTGCTTGATTGTCGAAGTCGCCTTCCGTGATAGAAACACCTTGAGACTGCAGTCTTTGAGCAGCGGGAGAGTTGAGATTTCGAGTAATTGTATGAACTTTGATGCCATGTTGAGAAATGTGGTGGATGAGGGCGCCTCCCTGATTGCCGGTGGCACCGCAAACGAAAGCGATGGGAGACATGGTAGTTGAATTGAAGTGTGAAGATTGGAGTATGATGATGGATGCTTTGAGAATTCTGTCCGATCAATGATTCTGAGCGTCTTCCCCATCCCTTTTATATGTTTGTCCCAGCACCTCTTTGCAAGATATCGAATTGATCCCATACTCACACCTCCGCCTGGCCCCCAAAGAATTGCGGGTTTCCGCTCAACTTGATGCATTTTGATTGGTGCGCAACAGCCCCAGCTGCGGAATTCCGCTCGAGGCTTATGGAGGCCCCACTCTGCCACTCTACCGAGCCTTACGATGTTCTTCCGTTGCGTTCCTGCAATATCGACATCCTCCTATTCAAGAACCAGTCATCATGGCTCGTACCTCAACAGCCCCGCCACGTCGCAAGTCTTGCGGAGCCTGTGTGGCTGCCAAGCGCCGCTGTGATCTGGCCGTCCCGTTCTGCTCTCGATGTCTCCAGCGGAACGTCCTCTGCGTATATCCAGGAAGGCAGCCGTCAACCAATCCACCATCGTCAGGAGTGATTGAGTCTCAGGATAATACTTGGCAAGCAGGGGCTCCTGCTCTACCTATTCATATGGAGAATTCCCTCTTTTATCAACCGGATATCACGGACATACTCGAGCCCGTGGGCTCTGGATGGAACTCCATAAATGGCTTACAGGTCAACATGCCGATCGACCCATCCTGGGACTTGCTCCTCTCGCCACATTTTGAACTGGTCATGTCGAGGACAAAGCCCCTTGTGCCTCTTTCGGAGATAATCGCCTCAAAGCTACAGTTTGCCGTTGATGTTCTCAAGAATGCACCGAGCATGATGGTCCTCGAGACTCAACTTCCTTGGTGTCATCCACAACTCTATAAGAAATATATGCCCAGGGCAATGCAAGGTAAGATTTTCTCCTATAATAGACTGTTAAATAATTTCACAATACTAATAGATCTATTTGAAGATGCCTATTCTTGTTGCTCCATGTATATGTCCAGGAATGAAACAAACACACCTGTTATAATGTCTTTATTGGATGCTCGAACCGAGGACCTTCTATCTACTCCACAGCCGACAACACTTATTGATCTTCTCGCCCGCGCACACGCTCTGCTTCTCTATCAGATAATGCGTTTATTTGCTGGTGATGTTCGCTCCCATGCAACAGCCAATTCTCTCTTCGGAACATTGGAGTCTACGGTGGTCGCTCTTTGTGACAGTCTCTATTTCCCCGATACCTCGGGATCTAAAGAGCTACTCCCTTTATCTATGGACCCGATAATTGAGTTCTGGGAGTGGTGGATCTTACAGGAATCGGCTCGGCGGACCATGCTTCTCACCTACTATTTCATCCAGATATACAAAGTTCTACAAGGCGATGTACCCGTGTACTGCGATGGAAAACTTGGACTATCGCATTCATGGTATCTCTCTGCACAACTATGGAACTCTCAAAGTGCATTTGACTTTGCAGTGGCATGGGCAGAGAAAGATCATTTTGTTGTCCGCGACCTCGATTTCACCGCAGCACTTGAGAATGCTCAACCAGATGATGTGGATCTCTTTGGTCGGATGCTTATGGTTACTCTACTTGGAATTGATGGTGCGAAAGCATGGTTTTATGCGAAAGGAGCGATAATGTGAATAGAGAGGGAAACTCGAAATATGTATAATAAATGGACGATCATGAAACTGTTATTCACACGGCTAGTGTGCACACTAATTTCATTAAATAAATTGATCTATCAAGAGAATCGTGGAGATGCTAGAAAATTCAGTAGTCTCAGTACTTGATCAGTCTTCCACTGATTCATTTTCTGTTCCTAGCCACGGAAGATCTAGACGGAGGCCACTCTTCACACCCAGTCCTGTGTTCGGCGTATCGAAACCGGACTCGTGGAGACGGAATCTTGCGTGATCGTGCATCTGCTTGCATTTGAACAGGACCGTATGGAGCCAATCCAAGCTCGACGGGCGTGGAGATCTACTAAGTGGGGAGTTGGTACGCCAGCCACCTCAAATGTCCAATCTCAACCCAAACTGAATCTACCCACAGGCATTGGCAGCTTTGAAAAATACCAAAGATAAAACCTAAAGCTAAAGAGGCAATAGCATGCGGGATAGCTTGTTGGTAGTGACTTGGATGTACTTGGTTGCCATTATCCATCAGAAATGAGCCCGTGGAAGGCGGGCGAATCGTCTGTTCTTCCTCCTGCATCTCACCTCCATCTAACTCCACACTAGACCCATTTTACCAACGCACCGGGTATCAGAAGAGGGGCTTGGCTACGCGAACATCAGATACCACCAGCAAACAGCGGGGAAGCAGCAGGCTCTTTGGCCTCGTTCATGACCCGGCTGCGCTGCGTTGTCACGTCGCAGGGAAACACGAGTGGAGCACGGCACCAGAGGCGGGAACTGCCCAGATTTCGGCAGCGATCTCAGCCGAATAAGCCTGTTTATTGGCCTTGACCTTGATGGTCCTTCAAGTCTTGCGATCCACTGTTCGTCCCGGGCAGCTTTGGCGCGATCGGCCTCCACTATTGCCCCAGCTCAGTGCTCAGTGCCATGTTGTCTTGCGAGCGTGCTCGGGTCACATCGCAAATTTGTGTCGTCGATCAGCCGGCCACGATGTCTGAACCTATTGACCACGATCCAAGGTCTGAACTGTTCAATAAGTACATACCGCAGTGTGTACGATGTCAGAAGGACAAGAGTCGGGGAAGCCAGAGCGCCCTGTCCCGAGAGTGAGACTCCACGGCAGGAATTCAAATAAAGACAAGAATTATGTACAGACACCCTCAACAAGGACACTGTAACTTTACCAGAAATAGTGCCTGACGAACTCTTTACGACTCCGCCATAACCCGCTTCAATCGGATCTCCAATCCCTTCGCTTTTGGGGGGAGATCAGCCCCGTCATCGTTCTGATCAAAGTACAACCGCCAAACATCACGCCCATCGACGATCCCTAATTGCGAATCCACTTGCTCGCGGGTCTCATCCTGCTCTAACTGCACTGCCAAAAATCCCTCCCAGCCCTCGAGCGTCACATACTGCTCGTCTTTAGTCCAGTCAAAAGGCCCACATACATGGCCCTCGGTATCCGGGCGACCACCCCAACGCATCTCGTGTGTCTTCGTGTCGAGGAAGACCCATCGCAATGTAGGTGTCTCCTCCCCGGTCACCGTCACCAAGCCAGATGTGTTATTTGGTTTGAAATCCGGGTGAGTAAAGAAGCCGCCATTGAAGGGCACCATGGTGCTACTAGGCTGTTTGGTTATATACAGCTGTAACCGCACCAGCCGGAATCGATTGGTTAGTATAACCTGCTTGACCTGTAACAAGGGACACCTGCTGCAGTCGACTACCGCTGCATGACGGAACTTACTTTTCTGTCCAGACCCACTTGAACTTGAGCATTGTGTACTTGGCTCCGAAGCTCTGGCGTGCCTTGATCTAGCGAACAGGTAGCCACTAGGTGGCAACGCTGCTTGCGGTTCGTATTGCGTCGATTTTCGTCCTGATCACGGGCACCCTGAGTCGCTTCGTTGAGACCAATCATGGTCGGCAGCATGGCTGCCATCATGGCGATACCGAGCACCATGGCAGAAGGCGATTTAGAACTAAAGCAAAGGTTCGAGGCGAAGGTACTGCCCAGGATTGGCAGGCAGAGCGGATTGCAGGTTCAAGGTGCCGTGTGGTGGTATGCTCTAAAAGAACCCATGATGGCGATGGCCCATAACAACTAAATACAGCGTGCTTCTCAGCTCATTCAGTGGGGAGCTGCGAATGGCATCGTGAGTGGATACGATTCAAGTGGGTATACTCCGTAGTTCAGACCAAGACACCACTGTAGAGTCCACTTTCCCCATCAATTGCATCACCAATTCTGCAGCTAACCCAACATATCAAGATTGGCCTTGATAAAATAGAGAACAGACTCCGCTCGAGCTGAAGATGGGACTCCGATGGCTGCGCAGATCACCTTCAATACTCATGTTCGGCTTTTACTCCGTCCACCCCGGGCTGGGAAAATTGCAAAGAAGTGACTACGGAAAGATAGAGCTCCTCCGACCCATAGAAAGTATTTGTTTCTCTGGTATCCTCCCATAGCTGGTGTTCTAGCAAGAGCTTCTTTTTCTCCATCTGGTTGTACTTGCCGCCCTCCGAAGCTCCTTCCTTTCTAATAAGACGCAATTCCCTCCCACCATAAAGAAATCCTTTCTACAACATGGCCGACAGGTATTACCTCAAATATCCCCTTTAATTTCTCTGGCCCCATTCAGATCTTCCCTTATAATCTGGTTCCTCCCTTGCACGCCACATCTTCCCTTCCCTTCCATCCTCTGGGACATATGTCCAAGTCCAAGCACAAGCCCAAAACCAAAACCAAACCCCGGCCTCCTCTCAATCCCAATCCCAATCGCAATCGCAAGAGGCCAATTGACGAGGAAAACATGGCTTCAGGATTGGAACCAGACCCTGCATCCCTACTGCTACCAGCATCACCTTCGCCCTCGCCCGCACCATCACCAACAGAGGATGAAAAGCCAGAGCAAACACCACCACCGAAGCAAAATGCTAATAATATCTCTTCCTCGCCTCATAGTCAAACCACCACTCGTCCCGAGGGCGGCCGCAAAAACAAGACCCCCGAGGAGGAAGTCACCGGTGCCGCCGACCAAGCTCTCGCCAGCGCAGGCGATATGAAGCTACCCGGTATCTCGCCTAAGGAGGGCGATGATAGCTCGTTGAAGATTAAAATCAGTCTTAACCTCCACGCCAAGGTTCGCTTGGATCTGGATGCTCAGATCTACGGTGATATCACCATTGGGCTGCTGTAAATACTACCAGCTATGATTTTGATATACGACCCGGTATGTTAAATGTTGTCCTGACGCTATGTCTTAGGTCGAAATAAAATCCAAACCCCCGAACCTACGAAATTCGACTAAGAGGATATTAGGTCGATACTGGTACTTCGCTTGATGGGGAAAAGTATGTGGACGCGCTTGATAGTGCTACTGTGATTATGAATTGCCAGGGGTTGCCGGATGTATGTAACCGAATGACCTGAATGTACCAGAATTAAGCCTTGGAATGTAGTCTTTCTAAAATGATCATCACTACGCAGCATCTAGATGGGAGCTGACTGAAATAGAAGCAAATCAAACATTGGCCAGCTCGATGATCTTTACCTGCTGAAATGAGCAAAGAATTTTGATTGCAAGCCAGCTTTGAGATTCATATAAAGGCCTGAATACAACAAGACTATCCCAATGGATTTCTTTGTTGTTTAAAGAGACTTTGTTCCTCGATATAACTTTTTAAGTTACTGAAAAACTCCTAGCCCTCGAGCTTAAATCGGACTAAAACCCCCAGATTGTCCAAATCTAGACATGCCCTTAAACTCTAAGTTCAAACACTCAAATCGTTCACCTATCTATTATCTTCCAAGCATATATCGACAGCGCACTTTTGCTCAATTGTCATAATGTCTACTCGTGCTAACTTTCCTCCCCCAGTAGAAGATGAGATCAACCGCTTTTTGCGAATCCGGAGCGAAACGTGCGACAAGCTTATAGGCTGGAACTTGGATCTCACAGGAAATCCAAGCATCAGCCGCGCACTTTCTGACAGTCTCAGACAGCTGATCGAGCAGGAAATCAATGAATCCACTACGCCATGTATTCCTTACCGAGTGGTATGCTGTCTCTTTCTTTCCATAAATCCTTGGGACAACAAGATAGACAAGTTCTTCTCGGCCGAAGAAGAACAATTACAATAGTATTAATTAGTAGAATTGAACAAACAGAACACCTTCGCGTGCACGATAGTCACCTACTACACTCGGTTGATTGACGTCGCTCCGCACTCCAAGGAAGGGCGGACTCACATTGGTTATTGAGTGAGCCATTCTAGAAATGCCTTCCCTCTTGTGGAAACATGTAAATCTGATTCACCTTCTATATTGCCTGTACATTATCCCCTGGTTTGTTTTTCAACGAATGGAAGCGAATATCGTGAGTTTAACGTGTTGACAGGCACTGCACCCATAACTGGAAGTGGAGTGGAGGGAGGTCCACGGGTGGGGGCTTCAATCCTTACGTAAGTCAAAATCTCCGCCTCAGGCCGCAAGGCGGTACACCATCTGACCGGGGTGGCCCTCCACGAATTCATTGCCGTAATTGAGTGAGTGTCCAAACCCCGACCAAAAACCCCCCGGTCCAATTCATATCTCCCTCGCAACCACCAACATGGTTGCGCAGTCGCTGAGCTCGCTCCTGCAGCGAGCTTCGATTGACGATCATGAGGAGGTCCTCAAGTCCTGCAACGAGGCTCTCAAGAAGTCCAAGAACGACCAGAACGCTCAACACATCAAGGCGATCGCCTTGCTCAAACTCGACCGTTACGAGGATGCTTTGCGGGTTTTCGAGGCCGGAGGTGATGCGCTGAAGAGCATTGCTGGGTTGGAGTATGGCTATGCGCTGTATAAGTGTGGAAAGCTTGAGGAGGCACTTGACGCTGTCACCAAGTCCGGCGCGGGGAGGGGCGCTAGCCATTTGGAGGCCCAAGTGGTATGATAAAGCCACATCATGGATCGTCCATTGTGCTTGCGCTAATTTGTTCATCTGATGATTAGAGCTACCGAGCTGAGAAATTCCGTCGCGCCGCAGATTTATACGAACGGTTGTCCCAAGATGAAGCGGCGCACCACGAGGCGAACGACCTCGGAATCAACTCGTGGGCCACAGACGCTCAGCTACAGTGGAAGGGAGAAGCAGAATACGTTCGCCACGATCGGCCGTCGAGGGAGGATCTCGAGTCTTTTGAGACGGCATACAATGCGGCTTGCTTGACCATTGCCAAGGGCGCGTTCGCTCAAGGCGAGGTGCTTCTTAACCGCGCAAAGAGTGAGCATAATCGCTTACCTCGATTATTGTACCCCGCTGACAACTTTGCTTTAGATATCTGCCAAACATCAGAGGACCTGACCCCCGAAGACCGCGCCGCCGAGCTGCTACCAATTGCTGTGCAGTACCTATACGTCTTGCTTCGGCTGGGCAAGACGGAGCAAGCGGAGGCTCTGCTCCAAGAAATCTCAGTGGAAGAGTGAGTAAAATGTCCTGCTTAATGGCTTGATAAACCATGACTAGAAGGCTCACCGTTGGTTCATTTTCTACAGTATCCCCGAACTATCCACGAAGAAGATCGCCCGCAACAACATCGTCCTGGCTCGCCAGACCAACATCAACCCTTTCATCCTCTACAAGGCTCTCCACGAGACACCCGATTCGGTCAACAATGACCGCCTATTCGATTACCAGGAAAATGTCCTGGTCGGCAACTCGCACGCGGCCGACCTCCTGGTCCAGAAATACGATGGTATCATTCGATCAACGAACAAGGCGCTCTCGAAGAGCTCTTGCCCCTCCACCACAGCCAGCACCAATCTGCTCTCCGTATACAATGCCGCAGCGCAAGCGGAAGGCCAGACTGGACAGAAGGCTTTGAAGAAGATCCTCCCGCTCCTTGAACGGCGGCCCGAGGATCTGGGTCTTCTGCTGACGGTGGTGCAGCTCTACGTTAACGAGGGCAACACCACATCTGCGATCACCGCCATGGAGCGATCTCTACAAGCTTTGGAGGAGTCAATCTCCGAAGCAGACCAGGATGCTCGCTTCAACCCTGGCTTGTTGAGCGCTCTCGTTTCACTGTACCAGCTCGAGGGCCGGAAGCTCCAGATCCGTTCTACCCTTGCACAGGCTGCCGCATACTGGCGCAAGAAGCCCGAGTCTCCCGCATCTCTCCTTCGCGCCGCTGCTACCTCCCTTCTCCACTCCGATGATCGGGCCGATCTGACTACCGCAGGTGACCTGTTCAAGGCCCTGTACCAGCAAGACTCTAGCGACCGCGTTGCCCTTGCCGGCTACGTCGCCTCTCAAGCAACTCTCGACTACTCGCAGGTGGAATCTCAACTTGAGCAGCTCCCCGAGGTGAGCGAGCTTGTGGCGGACATTGACGTTTCTGCCCTTGAGTCTGCAGGCATCATGCCCTCAGCTACATCCGCTGCAGCCGCGGCCGCATTCGCTGGTGCTCGCAAGCGCACTGCTGCAGACAAGGAAGGCCGTGCTGTGAAGCGTGTGCGCAAGTCCCGGTTGCCCAAGGACTACGACCCGGAGAAGAAGGCCGACCCCGAGCGCTGGCTGCCTCTGCGTGACCGCTCTTCTTACCGACCCAAGGGTAAGAAGAACAAGCAGCGTGCTGCTGACCGGACTCAGGGTGGACCTGTTAACGAGAAGGCTGAGGAGCCTGCTGCGAGCGCGCAGCAGAAGGCCGGTGGTGGAGGCGGAGGTGGTAGTTCGAAGAATAAGAAGAAGAAGGGGAAGCGGTAGTGGGATGCTGTCAGCTTACCAAGTGGAGTGTGGTGTATTATTTCAATGCATAGATGAATATCAAGAAAACAGACTCGTGTCCGCACTGGAATGAAAACATATCGCATGATCAAGCCTGGTAACACTGTAACCTATCTTGAATTTCCACCGATATCCCCATTCGACACAAGACAAGTCATAAAGATGCATTTCAAAATCCCGCTCGCAACATGGTCCCAATAATGATATCAGATAGAAAAGAAAAAATCAGCTGAACGAACATAGACAGTGGACCATGGAAGCATTGACATCAACCAGAACATGATCCCGCAAATCATCAAACCCAGGATAGAGAAACTCCCCATCACCCTTTCAACCCAAAGGCGTCCGGATCGTCCCGCACTGCCGATCATAATGATCGAAGATCATATGCATAAGCTTCAGATCATCCAGAGCATCTTCCGCGGTAGTCTTAGCCTCAAGACCCGCGTCACCAGCATTACCGACCAGATACGCATGCATGGCAAGGAATTCCTGCTCATACGTCTCGCTGGCCGTACTCACGAACTCGGTTCGCTTCATTCGAGGGCGGACGGGGGCATTTCCATTCGCAACACTGTTGCTGTGGCCGGCTTTGCCATTCCCACTTCCATCCTCGTGACCAGTCATGTCAACATCGACATCCTCATCACCATCATCAGTATCATGAACAGCTTCCTCAACGACAACCCGCACAGCCGCATCCTCGCCTGCACAAGAGAAGTCATATTCAATGCTAAGCGTCTTCTTCGCCCCATACACCGTCAAATGGGCGTCAGAACGCGGAACCCCATCAACACCCGCCTCATACACCAGCGTGAACGGATGTTCCGCGCCACGCGTGTTATCCGTGTAATGGAACATGGCCGAGTAAAAGGGCTCGATAATGGAGATATTCGAGACTGCATCTGGGAAGCCCAGACTCTCCCGGATCAAGGATAGATCGTGGCCGCCCAGGGTACCGAGGAAACGACAGAAGGCCTCGCGATCGCGGGTGAAATCCTCATTTGAGCCGAAGATATCGGCGAGGAGGGCGTGGATACGCTGGGGACGGGCGGCGGAAGAGGAGGAGGGGAGGAGTGAACTGTTCACACCGTTGGTACCATTGATGTATCCATCCCCAGGTGTATTGGTGATAACAGGTACCGACACGGGACCCGTGATATTTCGGCAACGGGCGTAGTACACTCGTCCCAGAGTGGACAGTTCTTTTTTGAAGATATCTGTGAAACAAGGCGCGTAGCGACGGGCACATCCCACAAAGACCTTAGGGCCGGTGCTACCTGGGTTTGAGTTTGAGTCCGGCCCTTGAGAGCATGCTGCCGCGCCTTTCTTCCGTGCATCGCGGATTCGGCGTAGACCGTGGATGCTCAGGCTGAGGGGGACTTCGACCATGACATGTTTACCTGATTCCAGGGCGGCGAGGGTGTATTGTTCATGGTGGTCGAAGGGGAGGAGGTTGATGATTAGGTTTACGTCGGGGTGATTGATGACTTCGTCGGGATTTGTGGTGGTGGTGATAGGGATGTCGAAGTACTTCTGGCTGTTGGTTGCGAGGTCGTTGTTTGTTGTGTGGAGGATGGTCAGGGTGTAGTATTTTGGGAGGGAGGAGAGGAGTGGAATGTAGATGGATTCTGTGGCGGCGGTGGCGCCTAGGATGCCGACGTGCAGGATTGGAGTGGAGGACATGATGGTGGTTGACTGTTGGAACGATAGTAGATGAGGTTTTAAACCACTCTGGATTTGTCTTGAAGGAGTGAGATTGAGAGTAAGAGGGTGGTTTTTGTTTGAGAGTTGATGTGGCGATCAAGGGGGAGAGCTGGGGAGAGGTGTATGTATGTGGTTGAGATAGAGTTAAGAGCACGAGGTCTTTGTTTGTTTGATATGGAAACCGGGACGATGAAAGGAAAAACAACAAGAAGATCTCTCAAAATTGTCAAGGAAATGGCGATGGCTCCAGAGTCAAATAGGAGAAAGCCTCACTTTAACCATTTGCAATCACGAATTTCCCAGCTGGCCATTCCACCCGTCGCATGCCAGTTGTGTGTGACATCAGCAGGCTCGCATTGCCGCCCAGCCAGGGAGGGCCTAAATGAGACGGCGTGTGTAGACGAGCAGCTCTTTGGTTGGACCGAATCCTGCTCCCCAAAGAGATGGTGGCGCCGGATCTGGGGGATACCCTGCCGAACCGATCCTTCCGCTGTAGGTAGTGCCGATCTGACCCACGCACGTTGGGCTGATGATGGATGGGGGTGAGGCAATGGGGGGAGGTAAGGAGAGGAGGATGACACGTTGGAATGTCGGTCTGTTGTGCATTGGAGGAGATGCAGTGTCAGGTACTAAAATAGAGTGAGAAAATGGCTAGATCTATAGGGATATTCTGGATACACTGTAAATAGAAATTATGTACAAGGTATAGAAAACGTAGAAAGTAACTATGGAAATGTAGAGTCAAATAAGATTTACTGGCGCTATAGTCCAATCCATAGCATAGCATAGCTTCTGGAAGTTGGGTGGAGCGAGTGGGCCTTGGAGCTTCCTTAGGTACCTAAAGCTAGTATACACTACACAGTACAAGTCTAGTCTATATGTGCATGAAAGATGATTATTGAGCTGGCAAGAGAAGTCAGATGGTTCATTGCATAAAAACAAAAGAGAAAAGGGCAAACGACTATGATCCTTGTGTGTAATGTCAATGTGTCTTTTCTTAAGGTTCCAGTCTGGCTACTCGGTCTAGTTGGGTACTGCGAACCTGTGTGGAGCTATGCAATAGCACCATGCGGCACACGCGCGATAGCATAACTATGAGCTAGCATCTATATGTAGCTTATTTGAACTACCAAAATCTAAAGCAACCCGACCTATAGATCTTGCTCTTATATTCCGTATATAACGGTATCAGCAGTAAAGAAATTGACAAGAATAATACACGACCTCACTCGTATCCTATCTGATCCCCGTCTGTACCCCACCGTTCCACACAGCCAAGAAGAGTTGCCTAGCCTCCCCCCTCTACCCCCCTCTAAGCCTCAGCCATCATACCCCATCAGGTGTGGTGCTACTCCATCAGCTGGCGTCATCTTTTGATTTTTTGTCCTTTGGCTGACAGCTTCTACTTTCTCTATCTTCCCCTATTTCTGCATCTCTTTCCTTTTTCACTCCTCGATATGGGTGTAAGTGTTTCAGATCATCATTCCTGACTGATCTGCCCCTCTCTCCCCCCACTTGAATCACCAACTGACCATAGACCACCCATTTTGCGCTCTCTCCAGTTCGCCGCAAAGCTCGCCGCCGCTCAACAAAACCAAAGCCAGACGATGTCGTCGAATCCAGGCAACTCGGGCACTTATGGCGGTGCTCCGCCGTCCGGATACACTGGAGGTCCTCCTCCCCCTACAGCACTGCGGCCTGGTGGATACGTAAGTCTGAAGTCCGATCACCTGTTCACTCGCTGTCAACCCCATCTCGACGTCATTTGTAGAAAAGCAAGAAGTTGACAGTTCTGCTTAGCAACAGCAGCAGCAGGGGCAACAGCAGCAGCAGCAACCCTCGCAGTACCAGGCTTACCCAGGATCGCCTCCACCTGCCCAAGGATCGGTAAGCTTCCTCTCTTGATCTCATTCATCTTTCTCTCTTCTTCTTCTCTTCTTGTTGTTTTTTTTTCTGCTCTTACTCCACATTACCCCTCCACCCACTGCTCTCGCGCGGGTAAAGCCCCCTCTTTCTCTTTCTCTCACTCTACGCTCTCTGGTTCCATCAACCATCCACCCAAGGAAATCAAAATCATCCGAAATCCAAATCCACCATGTCGGGTCATTACTACCCGCAAGGTCAACCACCGTACGGCGGCTCACCTGCTCAAAACTACCAGCCTTGCAACGCGCCCTCGCCAGCACCTTACACGAGGGCCCCTCCGCAACAGCCATCGCCCTACCCCGCACAGCAACAGCAACAACAAGGCTATTCGCGACCTCCACCGCCGCCACCCCAAGGTCAGCCCTATGGATCTTCGGGATCGGCGTACCCTGGACAGCCACCTTACCCTGGCCAACAATCACCTTATCCAGGACAACAGTCGCCCTACCCAGGACAACAGTCACCATACCCCGGACCACAGTCGCCTTATCCCGGACAGCAACAGCAGCAGCCTCCCTATGTACAGATGACCCCTCACACGTGCCCCGCTTTTATGCTTTTTTCTGCGCAGTTTCTTTTTTTGATTGACACAGCAGCCGTCGTTGTTTTCAATTTGATAGATTTGCTAATGCTTGGATTCAGAATCAGGCACCGTACCCACCTCAGGGTGGCCCCGGTGGCCCTCCTCAGGGTGCACCTTACGGCGGCCAGGGACGCCCTGGCCCTTCGCCCGGACCTCCTGGTGGACCACAATATGGCGCGCCTGGTGGCCAGTATGGACCTCCCGGTGGTGCCCCCGGAGCCCAGGGTGGACCCGCGACACCCCAGCAGGTCGATGCGTATCGTCGCCTGTTAGAAGACACCATCAAGGAAAAGCAGCTGCAGAGATTCTACCCGCCAGGATCCAAGGCCCTCGATGGTCTCGTTCAGTTCCTCGCCAACGAAGCCCCCGGCCGGCTGCAGCGCATCGTGCAAGAGCTGAATGTGCCGATGGAAGTGGCCACCGACCTGATGAAGCTCGCCTTGTTTGATGTCATTCTCTACGTGGATGACAGCGGGTCCATCGAATTCGAAGAAAAGGGTCTGCGGAAGGACCAGCTGCGACAGATTCTGGGTATAGTGGCGACCGTGGCATCGACTTTCGATCAGGATGGTATTGAGGTGCGCTTCATGAACTCCATGGAGGAAGGGCACGGAATCCGTAGCCCCAATGATGTCGAAAACCTCGTGTCGCGAGTCCGCTTCTCCGGCCTGACTCCTCTGGGAACGAGTTTGCGACAGAAGATTATCGATCCTCTGGTCGTGAGCCCCGCTCGTTCCGGCCGTCTTCAAAAGCCCGTGCTCGTCATCACCATCACGGATGGCCAGCCTGCGGGTGAGGCGCACAGCACAGTCCGCGATACCATCAGCTACGCTGTCCACGAGGTTCAGCGGGCGCAATACGGCACTGGCGCTGTCTCCTTCCAGTTCTCGCAGGTCGGTAATGACACGCGCGCGCGGGATTTCTTGTCCGACCTTGATGAGGATCCGGAAATTGGACAGCTGATTGACTGCACATCGAGTAAGTCGCACAAGCCGGTGGCTGTGGAGGTGTGATCGAACTATTGAAACCGGATTTCCAGACTAACCCATGTGATTGTCTAGACTTTGAGGTTGAGCAGGATGAGATGTCGCGAGCTAACCCGCCCGTGCATTTGACTCGTGAGCTCTGGGTATGTTTCCCCAAGATTGCATCTGACTATACCCTCTCATTCCAATACTAATCCGATATCTGCAGTGCGCCAAACTCATGCTGGGCGCCATCGACAGCTCCTATGACACCAAGGACGAGAAAGCAGCTCGGCGCGGTGGGGCCGGTGGTCCTCCCCCAGGACCTCCTCAGGGTTCATATGGTGGAGGTGGTTATGGCCAGGCACCTCCTCCTCAGGGTGCACCCTACAATGCACCCCCACCGGGCTATGCTCCCAACTCCTACAACCCGCAGTCCGGCTATCCCCCACAACAGCAGCAGCAACAGCAGCAACAGCCTCCCTACCCGGGTGCCAACCGAGGAGCTCCTGGGTATGGTCAACCCCAGCCTTATGGATACGGTGGGCCAGCCCCCGGTGGAGCAGGAGGTTATCCGCCGTCGGGAGGCTATGGACAGGCGCCGCCCCCTCGCCGGTACTGAAAGGGAGTGGAAGAGACTGAACTGAAGAGATGGACATAACGTCACAGGCCACTCTTCCCTTATGCGTTGCGAGCTTTGACTTTTGGCATATTTTTATCTCCACATGGTTTCCACAGCATCGAATCCTCTATGTGCTCTCTGGATAAGCCTCCTTCACAATTTGTATTTTTCATTCGTTTCTGGAATGCGTGTTTTTCATGGGCAAATTATGCCTTTTTTTAAGATAGGTTGGGTGGGATGGATGGATGGATGCAATGGCATTGACAGAATGAATTAATGGAAACCGTATTCTGCTACACATGAACCTCGGCTCTCGCATTTAAACCAGCGCTATATCTAGATAATCCTTTGTAACGACATTCCTTGTTCTAGTGTGGCCTCACTATTCCCTAGGTACTTACTCTACAAAGCACTACATCAAGATAACACCTCTGGTAGAAAATGAAATAACCTAACCATGTCTGAAATACTGTAATCTGTATTTACCCGCTGTATAGCTTATTCTTTTCTTATAAATTAAGCTATATTTACCATTGGTAATTGCATTCATCATAGTCTGAATCTATCCCTCCGATATTGAATATACCGCTCGTCTGGCCAAGTGGTAAGGATAATACTAGTAGAAGATAAAATGACCTAAATGACCTCAACACGTCGTCTAAAACAATACATATTTGCCCACTATATCGCTTATGCTTTTCTTATACTTTTCTTATTGGTTAAGTTATATTTACTATTAATAATTGTATATATTATAGTCCGGATCTATACCCCCGATGTTGGATGGACGCGGGTGTGGCCAAGTGGTAAGGAAGATAAAATGACCTAACCATGTCGTCTGAAATACTGTAATCTGTATTTACCCGCTCTGTCGCTTATTCTTTTCTTGTAATGAGCTATATTTACCATTGGTAATTGCATTCATCATAGTCTGAATCCATCGCTCCGATGTTGGATGGACGCGGGTGTGGCCAAGTGGTAAGGCGTCCCTCGTAAGTACATTACGGTATCTTTCCTATCCTTCTCGGTGGGAAGATTAGGTTCGTGGTATGGGCGATAGAAAGACGAAACAATCAAATTAACTGACATGATATTGCGCTCGATCTCACTCGTAGTAATTGGTTCTATTTAGAAAGTACCTTGTTCGTTCCGTTGTTAGGGTATGAATACCCAATAATGCGTGAGTGTCCCTTCTGTTCAGTGTTCACCTATTGTAGTCGGGTCCATTGCCTTGGGCGCTTAAAGCCGACCATGACGTAGCGTAATTTCTCCACCCATAGAACGAGAGAGATCATGAATGTCTGGGCTGTCTTTAGTTAGCGGGAAGACATACTCCATACAGACCTTTTAAAAGATGTCACTGACTCACTACTGGTACCATTTAACCTAGAATAGTATGCAAGTATCTACCAGAGGTACAATCGCAAGGTACCCGAGAAGAATAAAGTTGCCACGCGAGGATTTTGGTTAGGCAGAACGATAAAAAAGTATGTACATATATATGGACCTAACTGTGAGAGGTTAGTATTCTTAGTACGGAGTACAGTACCCTACTTTAGTTTTTGAACCGTTGGGTCTGGCCACTGACGAGGCTAGAGGATGATGCATGGTTGGCCTGGTTGGCCCACCGGCTGCGGTCATCGAGGGGCGAGTTTCCGCGTGCGTTTTCCATGGATTGTTCGACGTGGACTGGGGGGCTGTGTTCGACTGAATGTCTCTACCTTGGCACTTGGCGTTCTCCGTACACTCAGAGACACTCTCTAGACTCACTCCAGTTGGGTCTTGGGTCCTACCCCCATCTCAAGTCTGGATGCAACCCCCAAATTGCCCCCAATTGCGCGTTGCGGGCTCCACACAAAGTTAGATCACCACATTGCCTCTTGACAGCCGAACCCCCATTATTTCCATAGTCTGTGGCTCGAGGAAGAATTATTCGATGTGATCTGACTTTTTTTGTCTTTTGTCTGCCTTCAACTTTAAAAAAAAAAAAAGTCTGGAGAAATCAACCTCCTCGACCGCTTCGGGCATCTTGCCGCATCCGGTCTGGCATTGCCTCCGACTCTCACTCCAACATCTCCGTCAACAATAATATCCCCCACTCGTATACACCTTTCTTTCCTTTTCGACTTATTCTTCGACAATACAACCCTCGACGACAGCAGTCGCGAGCGCTTGAACTATATTCGATCTTTTCGCCTTTCTCTCGCTCTTAGATCTCGTTCTTACCTGCGGTCGACCAACCCTCGTTTTGCGACCGTCGAATACCCCCGAAACACTCGCCAACTAGCCATACTTACAACCAGGCCGATGTGCTAGAGAAGCATGACTGCGACCTTCGGTCTCTAGTGCGATCGATTCCCTCATTGTATCCTAGACCGCAATACCAGTTATCAGATCTTCGATCGAAAACCACGAAGAAAGAAAAGATCGCCCGGGGTGTGTCCCGCGCCAGGCACCATCTTTCGTCATGTCCAACCATGACGACCAGCCCCTAGACGATAGCCGCTCGTCGCAGGAGCAGAATCAAAATCAAAACCCCAACCAGCCCGACGTTGTGCGCCGGCCGTCCCTCGTTTCTTCAAACACCATGTCCGACGCTGGTCGCCGCACTTCCCAGCAGTACCACGTGCGATTCTCGACCGATCTTGACCGACCTGTCGAAGACCTACCACAGCGTCAACTGTCGACGACCGCCGACCGACGTCCCAACTCGCGAGGCCTGACTATCGACACTACGCTGGCGCCGCCGTCGACTCGTCACCCTGCCCGCTCGCCAACCTCCCCCCTTTCCCCTCCGAATGCGGCCGCGGGCGCGACTCTCTCGCCAATCTCCCCGCCGAGCCCAGACTCTGCGGGTAGTCGTTCGCGATCGCGGAACCGGGGTTACTCGCTTCGACGCAGTATCTTCAATAAGAACATTCAAACGCAATCCGATCAGGATGATCCCGCGGATATCGAGCTGGATGAGACCCGTGGCTCTGGGAGAAGCCCCGAAGGGGAAATTGCGGTCGCACCAAAGGCCGTGGATGCTCCTAGTCCGGTGGACGAGAAGAACGAGTTGGCTGTCGCACCAACGGCGACGGTGGAATGGACAAAGGACGAAGCCTCGACCTACCCCTCGTCCCGCTCCGATCTGCCCCTGAAGGAATATTATATGTCTATTGCGCAAGATAACTGGGTGAAGAAGAAGGCCGCCACGGCAGGGCTTGTCACTCGCGCGGAAACCGTCTTGACTGCGGTCCAGAAATTCATTCTCCGCATCAAGGATATCCCACCTACCAAGGACGGACGGCATATCGACCTCAATCCGTCCCTGGTGGATACTCTACTCGATGAGCGCACTGGCAAGGCTTATTGTGCCAATTGGATTCGGTCGAGCCGGTATAGTTTCTGGAGTTTCTTTCCCAGGCAATTGTTTGCTCAGTTCACCAAGTTGGCCAACTTTTACTTTTTGGTCGTCGCGATCTTACAGATGATTCCCGGTCTGAGTACGACGGGAACGTTTACGACCCTTATTCCTCTGTTGATTTTTGTTGGTATCTCAATGGGCAAGGAAGGATTCGACGATTGGCGCCGGTATCGTCTGGACAAGGAAGAGAACAACCGGTATGCGTGGGTGCTTCGCCCGGGCCAGGCCCCGGTCACCGATGGTGCATCCATGGCTAGCGGTGCTCATGACTGGGTGGAAATCAAATGGCAAGACATTCGGGTTGGAGATGTTATCAAGCTTGAGCGCGACCAGCCCGTTCCTGCTGATTTCGCCCTCCTCCATGCCAATGGACCGAATGGAGTCGCCTACATCGAGACAATGGCCCTTGATGGAGAGACCAATTTGAAGAACAAGCAACCATGCCAGGCCGTGTCCAAGGTGTGCTCTACTGTGGACGACATCATCAGCAACTCGCTGCATTTCGTCGTGGAGGACCCGAACATCGATCTCTACAAGTTTGACGGCCACGTCACGGTCAACGGCCAGGAGAAGCTCCCCTTGACCAACAATGAAATCGTCTACCGTGGTAGTATCCTCCGCAACACTAACCGCGCCATCGGCATGGTAATCTACACTGGCGAGGAGTGCAAGATCCGCATGAACGCCAACAAGAACCCTCGCATCAAGCAGCCTGCCCTCCAGGCCAAGGTCAATCGCGTCGTCATGCTGATCGTCCTCCTAGTTGTCGTCCTTGCTGTTGCATGCACCGTTGCCTACAAGTACTGGTCGCAGGATGTAGAACGCTACTCCTGGTACATCAGTGATGCCAGTGTCTCCTACGGTCCCATCTTCACCTCCTTCCTCATCATGTTTAATACCATGATCCCCATCTCGCTGTATGTCAGTATGGAGATCGTCAAGGTTGTGCAGATGTTTCTGCTCAATGATATCGACATGTACGACCCAGAAACCGATACGCCCCTCGAGGCACGCACTTCTACCATCAATGAGGAGCTCGGCCAAATCAGCTACATTTTCTCCGACAAGACCGGTACCCTGACGAACAACTCGATGCGATTCCGCAAGATGAGTGTTGCAGGCACTGCGTGGTTGCACGACCTCGACCTCCAGGAGGAAGCTGCCCGCGAAGGCGAGAAGCTTATTCACAAGAAGCGGAACCTGAAGGGGAAGAAGGCTGCTGGCCGGAAATCAAACGTCTCGGAGATTCGCATGAGTGCAGCGCGGCCGTCCAATGTTTCTGCAAGTGCAGACCAGATGCGCCGGTTTGCTCGGTCGGCGCCTTGCCGGACCACCGAGATGCTGGAATACATCCAGCGCAAGCCGTATACGATCTTTGCGAGAAAGGCCAAGCTGCTCATTCTGGCTATGGCTCTTTGTCATACCTGTATCCCCGAGGAGGATGAGGATGGCAACGTGTCTTTCCAGGCCGCTTCGCCGGATGAGCTAGCCCTTGTGATGGCGGCGCAGGAACTCGGGTACCTGGTTATGGATCGCCAGTCGAACACCTTGACCATTCGCACGTACCCCGACGGTATAGATGAGCCTGCTATCAACGAGATCTACGAAGTCATGGACGTGATTGAATTCTCTAGTGCCCGGAAGCGCATGTCAGTTGTCGTACGCATGCCCGACCAGCGCATCTGCCTATTCTGCAAGGGTGCCGACACCACGCTCATGCGCCTGCTGAAGAAAGCCGAGCTCGCCCATGAAAAGGCCGCCGAGATTGAGCGTCGGGCGAGCAAGCGTAAAGCTGCCGAAGCCAACCAGGTCATTCGTCGTAACAGCGAGTATCACAGCCGCAAGGATAGCGGTGTCCGCACTAGTCTGAGCCGACCCAGTTTCACCCGCCGTCGCTCGTCAGTTTCTGGGCACCATGCTTCTACGCTGCGTGAGAGTATCGATGTCTGGCTCCGCGACCGTGAGACTGACGGCGGTATGCTGAACCGTGAGACGGAGAGTGCATACTACAGCCCTCGACCCTCTGCCCAGATGGGACGCCACTCGACTGCCATTTCGGACTCGGGTAGCTCGACTAATGGCGAGGAAGATGATGGGGATCTGGTGGAAGAAGCTCTCGTCGTTGATGAGGCTGCTATCTTCGAACGCTGCTTCCAACACCTGAACGATTTCGCCACTGATGGACTCCGCACTTTGTTGTATGGACACCGGTTCTTGGACGAGACCACTTACCAGAGCTGGAAGACTGCGTACCAAGATGCTTGCACTAGCCTGGTGGATCGCCAACAGAAGATCGAGCAGGTCGGTGAGGAAATCGAGACACAGCTTGAGCTGACTGGTGCTACTGCGATCGAGGACAAACTGCAAAAGGGCGTTCCCGAGGCGATTGACAAGCTGCGACGCGCGAACATCAAGATGTGGATGTTGACTGGTGATAAGCGTGAGACCGCGATCAATGTCGGACATTCCTGCCGTCTAGTTAAGGAATACTCTACCTTGACTATTCTTGATCACGAGAATGGTGATGTAGAGGAGACTATTGTCCAGCTGACTGCTGATCTCACCCACAACAAAGTGGCGCACTCCGTGGTCGTCGTTGATGGACAGACCCTGTCAGAAATTGAAGCCGACGATGTCGTCCGGGAACTGTTCTTCCAGCTCGCTATCCGCGTGGACTCTGTCATCTGCTGCCGCGCCAGCCCCAAGCAAAAGGCGTTCCTTGTCAAGTCTATCCGCAAGCATGTCAACGACTCGATCACCCTGGCTATCGGTGATGGCGCCAACGATATTGCCATGATCCAGGAAGCCCACGTTGGCATTGGCATCACTGGTAAGGAAGGTCTGCAGGCTGCTCGCATCTCGGATTATTCGATCGCGCAGTTCCGCTTCCTTCTGAAACTGCTTCTGGTCCATGGCCGGTGGAATTACATGCGCGCCTGCAAGTACACGCTCGGCACGTTCTGGAAGGAAATGCTCTTCTACCTGACGCAGGCGCTGTACCAACGCTGGAATGGATACACTGGCACATCACTCTACGAGCCGTGGAGTCTGAGCATGTTCAACACCCTTTTCACTTCGTTGGCTGTTATCTTCTTGGGTATCTTCACCAAGGATCTCTCCGCCTCGACTCTCCTTGCCGTGCCGGAGCTCTACACCAAGGGTCAGCAGAATGGTGGCTTCAATATCCGCCTCTACCTGGGTTGGACATTCATGGCAACCTGCGAAGCCATGATCATCTTCTTCACGATGTATGGTCTCTTTGGCATAGTCCAGATCAACCCATCCGACACCAACACCTTCGCCCTTGGCCTACTCACCTTCACGGCTTGCATCATAGTCATCAATATCAAACTGCAGGCTCTAGAAGTCCACAACAAGACCTACCTCTCCCTGATTGTGATCATCATCTCCGTCGGCGGCTGGTTCCTATGGGACATCATCCTCTCAGAACGATACCAGATGTCCTCGGGCAAAGGCGTCTACGCAGTCCCAGGCAACTTCCTCCACCACGTCGGCCACAACCTCCTCTTCTGGCTCGTCCTCCTCATCTCCGTCGCAGCAGTCCTCCTCTTCGAACTCACCGTCTCCACCCTCCGCGCCCTCTTCTTCCCCACGGACGTCGACCTCTTCCAAGAATACGAGCAAGACCTGGACATCCGCAAGCGCTTCGAAGAAGCCGCCGCCGCCGAGCTCCAACAAGGCTGGGACCGCGGCACGAAAAAGTCCTCCTTCGAACTTGCGCGTGAAGCCGCCGAGCTCGCTGAAATGGATGCTCGTGAGCGTCAGGTCCAGGAATTACTCTCGCGTCCTCGCGTGATGACGGACTCGAAACCCGTGGCGCATGAGATTGAGATGGAGGGCTACTCGAGTGCCAGCGTCACTGCTAGTCACAGTGGCAGCGAGGCTGTGGAGCGCGGGGTTGCTGGTGCGGGTCCACCACATGCGGGCCAGGGTGACGGCCAGAGTCGCCAGACTGATGCTGAACCGATGTCTCCGACTGAATCTTGTGCGCCGCGGCGCTCGGTCGAGATTCATGAGTTGTTTAGTAAGGGCTTCGGCACTATTCGCAAGGGTCACTTGAAGTGATCTTGATCTGTGAGCTGTGGTCTGCGATTTGTATTTTTGTCTTTCTTTTTTTTTCGCGGGGTTTCCATTCCCTTTTTCATACCCTGTTTCTGTTTCCCCTCCTGTTTGGAGCGGTTGTATATCAAGTGTACATGTTGGCGGTTTCGTTTGGCTTTTTTTCTTTTTTGTTTTACCCCCATCATTCCCTCATAGCGTGTTCTTGTTCTCCGTCTCTGTCTTGCATTGTGTTTCATCCTCATTACCATCACGCTTTTTTTTTCTCATGTGACCCACCCACACTCCCTGATCTTGATCTATATCAAGGTGTGGTCCTAAGCAAAGGCGTTGTTGGTTTTTTATTCATTCCTTCCTTTATGCATGCTTGCACGGTCATTGACGGACTTTGATACCCCGACTCGATGAAGTCTGGTTCTGCTTTTTGTTTTTGTTTTTGTTTTCCCCTGTTGTGGGGGTTGTATATACTCCATTGGTTTACATTTTATACAACTCGGTTCTGAGCCACAATTCTCTACTGTTCCTTCCACTGTAGTTAATATATAGACTTCTATTAGTCGTATGGGCAAAGACTGATTACTGCGAGTGTAGGTATGTCTATCCTTTATACTTCAATACACCGCTTTGAAGAGCTATACTCACTGAATTTTCTTTTCTGCAGGGTATATACTCTACACAGCGCCAGCGGCCAGCCGTCTGAGATTACCTCTGCGGCTGCTACTAAGAATAAGCTAGGCATCCACATGGCACATGAAACACATTTTCTACATAGATCTACCACCCTCCAGGTACTTTAGTATGGCATAGTCATACTGTAGTACGCCTTGTCAGTCTTTGCAGCTTTTTTGGGAAGAAACCGCCCCGGAAGGCAACGCCTCCCCTGCATCAAGGGTAAAAACCCTGGGGCCTGGAGTTGGGGGCTAGTTACAGTATTGTGAATGGGGCCGAAGGTATGTAAAGAGATGGGGCTCAGCGGGCCAATGTATCGTGCTGTTGGGGGCCACGAAGTGTATACAACGAACGCCATGCACTGTACGGTAGTTGGGGCGGGCGGTTGAGTTAGTCCCTCATAGGTTATTGGGAACATCAAAACTTTGTATTGCTCTGATCCAGTCATGTACCCCATAGACGTCGGTGAGCTATACGGCGACTGACAATTGGTGACGGCAGGCTCATCGACAGGGGCGGATCGACATCAGGATCATCAAGGAAGGATCTACGGGGGGTAACAAGGGTCCGAAGATTGTCATACATAGCTATTTGAGGGAACTTCTTGTACTGGAAGAAATGGTTCTCGTAGAGTGATATCCAAATCTATGCGGGGGATATCCATAGGAAGATTCTGGGGATGATGGCGTATGTCTTGTCTCAGAAAGCCAAGAAAAAATTGTGCTGTCCTGGTCCAGTCAAGAACCATACAATTCGTCTCAATCATACGGAGTACTCCGTACTGTAGTTGGGTTAGTGAATCCCTGCGGCTGCAACCCACGGACGACGGTAACAGGGCAGTGACCGAGTGACCGAGTGACGCGCGGACGTGGAGCGGCGCGATGGCGGGACCAGGGCGTCTCAGCCAGTCGCGGATGAGGAGCAGTGGGCTCCGCAAGTCTTGGCAGCTTAAGAGGGTAAGGGTTGGCGCTCGGATAGAGGAGAGTTGAGTGAGTGAGTGCATGGACGATGATTTAATGCGCAATTGCGCATTCTGATCAGAGGAGGTGTAGTGTATGTATAGGCGATGTGTTGAGAGAGGACGGTGGGAATGAAGGTAGCAATAGAATAAAGAGAGAATAGTATTTGTATTTCTATAGAAGATGAAGTGGAAAAAGAACTTTAAGAATGGGCACGTGACGAGTACGTCATGGTCAAAGACACGAGAGGGACTCCAGGAACAAGAATGATTGTTCTCTACTTGAGTAATAATACATAGTATGATAAGATAGTAAGAATGAATAGAACTAGAATGCTACTACCATTAGCTATGTTATACGTATGTACTCCGTACGTATGTCCAGTTCGTTCCTTGGTTCGTTGCCCTTTTTGGCCCGCCCGTTTTAACGCCTCTTGACGCCTCATTAATTTTTCCCAGGACAGGTACGAGGTACGGAGTACATTAAATTCCAAGGTCCCGTGGGAACACCGGCCCATTGATCGTCCCTCGTCTTCCCGTTGACACCCAGGGCGGAATTGGAACCTCCCCTGTCTTCCTCATTTTTCTCATTTTCCCATCTTCTCAATTCTTATTTCCATCCGAGACCACCCGTTTTCTGTTCAGCCCTGCGCCTGCCAAGCGAACTCGTCATTTCTCGGCGCCGCGTCTCCATCTCCGCCCTTGAGATCCGTTCGAGACCCTTGGAATCTCCGCAATGCGGATGCTCCCCCAGTGATCTTGCCCTAATCTTACCCTCCTCCAACTTGTACGAGTATAGACGCCCACGCCGACCGAGTCCTTTACCATCCTACCACGACCGTCGCTACCAGAGACCCTCCCGCACGAGACACACGACCCACCGCGCGCGATGCTGCTCAAGGGTCGGGAAGGGGCCATTCCGGCCTCATGGGCATGGAAGAAGATCATGCGATTCGCGGTCGCAATCATTGCCATCGCAGGCTTCGCAGTCCTGCTCTGGCCGTCCTCGCCCAAGAAAACAACCTCCGTCGCTCCCACGCGCGCCCACTCCAACATCACCATCTCCGCCAACGTGAAATGCGACCCGAACGCCGATATGCTGCACCGCCTGGGCGTCCGCAAATTGGCCCAATATACCCGTCGAGAAGTCGTCGTCGACTTCACGGAGGATCCGCTGCCAATGAGACAACGGATTGACCAGCCCCTGCTGGATGTCAAGGTTCGAGGATCTGGTCACACAAACGAGCTCGGCGAGCCGCAGGACGGCTGCACGATCCCGGCACCGCTGGCGGTCGTGGCTCCTAAACCACCCAAGATGGCCGATGCCTCCCATATCGACTTTGGCGTGGCGACCTCGGTGTCTCGATTGAACGAGTCCCTGGATCAATTCGCTCACTGGGCGGGATATACTCGCACACGCATCTTTGCCTTGATTGAACCCGAAGCGTCCAAGACCAAGGATGGTATTGCCTACGTCAAGGCCAAGGCTGATAACCTCGGCATTGACCTGTTCGTCACGGAGTCAGACGATGACTATCTACACCGGTACTTTGCTCTCGTTGCTCTATTGGAAGAGAACATGCGGGAAGGAACACGGTGGGGGTGTATCATCGACGACGATACATTCTTCCTCTCCATGCCTGCATTGGTAAAGGCACTGAGTGAATACGACGACACCAAGCCCATGTATATCGGCGGTCTATCCGAGGGAATCCCACAAATCGCCGTCTTTGGCATGATCGCATTCGGAGGCGCGGGCGTCTTCCTATCCCGACCACTGCTATCCGATCTAGCCACCGTCTACGATGAGTGCGAGCAAATGACCTATACCGGTGACCGCCGCATCGCAAACTGCATCTATCAATATACCACCACCCGGTTAACCGTGGACCACCGCTTACATCAACTGGATCTGATGGAAGATGCCTCGGGATTCTTCGAGTCCGGCCGTGAACCTCCACTTTCCGTGCATCACTGGAAATCCTGGTTCCACGCCGACATGCCCAAGCTCAGCGTGATCTCCGAGTTGTGCGGTCCATCGTGTCTACTGCGCCAGTGGCAATTTAGTGATGGCTGGTTCTTGACTAATGGATTCTCCGTGGTCCAGTATAGTTTCCCGCCGGAGCAGAATGATCTTAGTATGGAGATGACCTGGGAACCGCACAACGGCGCCACGGAGGAATCTTATCTGCATGAACTGGGTCCACTTCGCCGCAAGGACGATCATAAAGTGAGTTATTTGTTGGAAGACTCTGTGATCGAGGAGAATGGCCGTGTCACCCAGTGGTATATCAAGCGCGACAAGAGAGAAGGAGATCAGATTCTTGAACTCTCCTGGCGAAAGCGGTAGACTGCTTCATGCCTTGGGAGTCATGTTTGGATACCTGTTTTCATTTTCCGTTTCTTGTTCTTTTTTTTTTGGCTTCGACTCTTGTCCTGCATATGGCCTCCTCCCCTTATACATAGGGCCAAACCGGGGAGGGGACCCAGGCCCTGGCTTTTTGTGTTTTGACAACTTCAGCCTATGTCCCCGTGTTCCTTTTTTTTCTTCATCAGTCTGGCGCATTGGGTCATGGGCAACTTGCATTTCTTCGTTTTGCGTTTATAGATCGGTGATACACCTTGATGTCTGCACTGTTATATTGTTATAATGACTAGGAATGATTCAGTTCTAATGTGACATGGAAGACGTTGAATACATGCCAGCTTTTCACTCTCCTTCTAGAATGTATTGCGTGTAGATTCCTGATCTCGCTAATCGTATCAAAGTGCTGGTCACATTTATGTCACGTGATAGACTCGGACTTCATGCTCACAGACAAACAATCATCCTTCCCTGCCACTCTTTGATATCTGATCAACTTAATCATATCCTCTTCTAGCATTCTTTCTTCTAGTCTCTTTAAAATCTTTGATCCAGTTCACTATCCAGGAACAAATGAACAACCACCTCCTCCCCTTCCCATACAACCAATCCCACCCACCAACATGGCTAGATCATATAGTCCAGCCTCTATCCAACCTCCTCCTATCACCATGGCCTAGGCAATCCAAACCAGAAACCCCACAGACCACAACAATCTCCCTCCAAAATACCACTGACACCCCCACTCACCCTCCAATCCGCATAATATGCATCTCAGACACGCATACTGCAACCCCATCTCTCCCACCAGGCGACATCTTGATCCACGCAGGAGATCTAACAGCGCATGGCACCTTCGATGAACTTCAAGCTCAGCTCAACTGGCTCTCGTCACAGCCACATCTGCATAAGATTGTTATTGCAGGAAACCACGATATTCTTCTTGATGAAGCCTGTGACACAAAGTTCCCTGCGCGTATAGGAGATAGCGTCAAGCAACGGAAGAAACTGGACTGGAACGGGATTCGGTATCTGCAAGATGAAACTATCACGTTGTCAATACCGATACCCGCCACCGATTCTGAAACCCAGCAACAGCGCCAGGAACAGCAAATTCGAAAAGTGAAAATATACGGATGCCCCTTAACACCAGAATGCGGCACATGGGCCTTCCAATACCCCGCAATCCGGGATGTATGGACAAACCGTGTTCCCGATGACACAGATATCCTGGTCGTCCACGGTCCCCCAGCTTTATATGGGGACTGTGATGGTGAGACTGGATCGAGTGGGAAAGTCAAGGTTAAGGGTGATGGGTATCTATTACGTGAGATTTGGAGGGTTAGACCTAGTATGGTGGTTTGTGGGCATATTCATGGGGCGTTTGGGGTATCTTTCATCACCCATGATGGGATTCAAGATGGCGTGGATGGGCTAAGGATGGGGTGGGGTGGGTATGGAGCTTTTGGGGCTTTGAAGAGGATGTTTTGGGGCGGGATTGGTATGATTGGTGTTGATTGTTCAAAGGAAACGATGGTTGTTAACGCTGCTATTGCTCGTGGTGCATTTGAGACTGAGGATAAGAGTGCAATCGCTATTGATTTTCACTAAGTTCTGCAAGAACAACATTTCATAACATCATAACTCATGACAAAATTAAAATTATGGTACAGTCTTTTCAAATAAAATGAATATGTGGTTGCCAATGCAAAATATTCTTTTCTGCTAGCTGAGCACTAGCTCTTTCATCCTCGAACGACTCGAGTGCCTTCTCGGTATCATGCAGATTTACGAGGGTCTCTTCTAGCCTTTCCAGCTAATTCGTCTGCTCTAGGACAAACCCCGGAGATATGTCCTCATACTGATAGTCCGTTTATTCTCGCGCCCGACAATGCCGTCTGCTTCCCATGGCAGACCTGAGTAAACATGCTCGTTAAATAACTCGATCAATAGTGCAGGAATGACAAAAATCACCACGTGTGAGATATTGACTAGTCTATGGATCAGGACTAAAGATCTTGTCGTGGTTATGAGATAAGGAAGGAAGGGAAGATCCAAGGCTAAAGAGGTTCTTTGGGAGTAATATGTATCTTCACTGATCATTGATTAACTAACACTTCAACCAATTAATTTACGAAGGTTAGTTTCTAGATAGGCTTCGAAGCGAATATAAGCTTATACATATTGAATGGCCCTCGATTCTCGTATACTGGAAAATCAGAGCCATCACCAGCTCTCCAAGCTATAGGTATGTTTTGACTGAATCTGGAACTACCTCTTCTTTTCTCTTAGTCGATGACTAGACAAAAGTTTCACTATACATGGATGGATCTTGGTTGATGGTATCGGGCAGTCACAGTGAGACTCACGTCAGCGGAATATCGCGTGATGTCTGGAAGCAAGTAATACATTCTCAGCTACAAGATAAGCCAGACCCGTCCTTGTGTTTCAACAGCAGCATTCTTCGATCAGGCTTTCTATGCACGCTGGACGGCCTATCATGAGTGAGGGCGATGAGTCGTGATCAAGTCCAGTTTTCTAAGCATCATTCCATACCTACAAGGCAACTAGGTATGAAGTAGCACATTCCAGAAACCGCTGCATTACTGCAGTCCGGTGAAAATCATGCAGACCAGTCACCTCCATTTTGAATTTCAAGTACTAATGATATCAACAGTTCCTGCAGTCATCTCACGTGCGATGTAAGCAGTCATCAATGCTAGGACACAACACTCGCAGTCTGATACAATGCCACGCATCGAATCTATCAACTTAAGCCTCTTTAATCACAATGTCGCATTGTCATATTTCGGGTCAGTAAGTCAAGCACAGTGTGATCACTGTCACGCTGAAATGCTCTATTTAGCCGGAAGTGTTCTTCCACGGAGAACTCCCGGGTTCGTTGTAAATAGGCAGCCCTTACAGAAACAAGTAAGCAGAATAACCTGGACAAAAAAAGGCAAGAAGGCGACCAATGTTCAATTACTCGACTTTCAAGGCTGCTGTATACAGCGAGCCTTAAATTATAACGCTCAGACGCCCGATGCGCCAGAAAAACAGTCGCATAGATAACCTAATACAACACTACAGTATATTTCTTTTTTCTATAGAATTACTTCTTTCCGATCATCTGATTAACCATACCCACTCCACTACATACCACTAAACGTGATCCGCGGACCCCAAAATTCACAGAATCCTCGCCTCCAGGCTCCGAACGATCTTCGCCAAATCTTGCCTATTATATACTTTTCCGCGAAAACCTGGCAAGATATGATCGGAATTATCATCAAGGCAGGCGAAATGAATCAGGGTCGATCTGAACTACATTAGCAGTTATTTCGTAGTAATCAAATGTCTATGGGTCCATTTGTATGTACTCCGACGGGTACGTCCGTAGTCCATGGCCTGATGAACCGCGCGGGCCAGTGCACGATTTCCCCAGTGACATCATGTCAGGACCAGGGCTGTGGTCAAAGCGTGACAGGGCGTTCAGGCGTTGGGCCCTGACATCCAATTTCCAAACAACTTGGTAGTTTGGTACTGGACCTACAGTCCTGGTAGGGCCGACGTTGCATGTTGTAGCGCCACGAAATGCGCCATATAATGATTGGAAATTACGCGCCGCTAGGATTATTGCCTCGTGGGAAAAGGGAGGATGACGCGACGCGACTTTCCTTTTTTTTCCCTTGCTCTTTGCCTGTTCTACTAATAGTAATGGAGTTATGGAGACTAGCGTGAACTTGATACACCCAACGGCCAACGCACGTCTCAGCCACATCCATGTGGGAACCGCCTTGTACCGGAGAGCCAATGAAGAAGCGCGATGGTCGTTTCTTGTCTACGGAGACTGTGAGGTGAGTGCCGGCGAAGTCTTGAATTCGAGTTTCGTATTGGATACTTGGGGAGTCACTTGAAATTATGGGATGGGTTATTGGCTGGTCAGGTGGCTGGATGTTGAGACATGGGATTTGATTTCGGTATTTGGAAGGAGGTTCGGGGCTGCGCGGGTCACTTAGACTCTTGGTAAGTGCTGTACGGAGTACTGTAGGCGCAAGCAGCTCTCTCCGCTCGGAATGAGAGGCTCCGCGACTCGCCGTTTATCCGGAGGATGAGGGTGTACCTCCGGAGAGGTGATGATAGTGTTGTCACAACGGTTGGTCTTGAAGACTCACAGAGGAAGGAAGATCGCGACCGCGAGCAAGAGTCAAGGAAAATCAGGAGAAGGAGGCTAGTAGTTCAATCGAACAAGCACCGAAGACCTGGGAGCTATACTGCCTAATTAACTCTAACAACTTACTAGTCACCTCTTGTCTGTCTCGTTCTTGGGTCCCCCCTGATAATGTCGTCTCTCGCCTTGTGAACCAATCCTCGCCCCCCTTTAGGTATATAGCAGATGCTTCCCTAGCGGCAGTCGGGCACTAGGGCCAGGTAACGCAGCACTCTTCAGGAAACAAGGCCAGAGCCATAAGGGATAGGGCGGAAGTGCAGTGGTGCACAGCCTCAGACTGGGTCCGGATGATGCATGCGTCTGGGCCGTCTGGACCAGTCAAGACTTTGGCTATAACCAACACCTTCAAGCCAGGGGAGTAGTAACTACTGTACGCCGTACGGAGTACTGCGGTACTTACTCCGTACAGACGGTACAGTAGCCACAAGCCAGTTCACAAGAAGGACTCGGACCTCCGGCGCACCGTCCAATTCCAGGATGATGCGCAAACGGGCGCCTTCTTTTTTTTTTTTTTCTGCGGCTTCGACGGATCTTCGAAATTCCTTCTGGAAGGCGACCAGAAGGTCAGGAGAAGGCTTGGCATGGTCCATCCTACCAATCCTGAGAGATCATGTTCCGTGCCGTGTGCCGTGTGGCAGAGTGGAGAAAGCAAGTTGGAGCTTGGGGAGGCTGAAGTGGTGAACGGCCGGCGGCTTTTACTTAGCGTGGAAAGGGGAGCAAGAAAAAAGGGGGTTTGATCACTTTGATCATTGGGGGGGAAGTAATTACCGACACTTAGGGTCGACTCCACTTGATGTCTTATGTTTTCTTTTTGGCAGATCGTCATGGATAACAGGGATTATTAGTTTTCAGACGAAAAGGGGAGGAGGTATGGGAATGGTGTAAAACTGTTTGAGTCTTCGGTAGTTGATGAGATGACTTTCCCGGGAAGAGAGAAGAAGTAGAAAGTCGACGCAGTAAGCACATACCAGTACTATGTAAGTGCAGGGTTGAAACTTGACAGGGTTGCACGATCATGATCATTGACATGTGCCGCGGTGTCAAGTGTAACGAGCCACCTCGCGTCCCGTGTTTGAAAAAGACAGGAGGGGTTCAGAACTTCAGGAAACCTTCTAGAAGGTGAATTAACCTTCCACCGTCCGTGTAGGCGAGAGTAAATAGTTGACTAGTGGGAAATCTGGGAACGGACTATCGAGATGGTGAAGCACATCCCCCCTCTTTTCCTGGATGTATACTCCGTATGGAGTACAGAGCTGCGATTAAACATTATATTTTTTATAGGAGTCATTATTCTGTTCTTCGTAGGCAACTTGCCTGTAGGACATATGATCCAGTACCTGTGACTGTCATATCACCCTGTAATCATATAATCTTAGGGTTGGGTACCTTTGGACTCGTGTCGCACCATCTCCTCCGTGTAGTCCGTATCGACATGCAGGTCATCATACTGGACTTGTAACCAGAAGTAGTCCAACAAGTTGCCTAGTTTTGCCTCCTTTTCTAATCATAGGATAGGGGGATTACATCAATCTATACGGAGTATAGAAATCGTACTTCGTGAAGAACTACACGACCCCAGAGCAAAGACCTCTTCAATGGCCACATGGCCATGGCCATGACCACCACATGTATTGTTTTGACAGCCCAGGGGCCCCTTTTCTGCAAGTTGAACTTGGGGGGAACCCGGGACGAGGCGCGTCAAGGGGGTCCCACATTTGCCCCCGATCACATCTTTCCTTAATAGTCATAGTCGGTCGCGGTAGAACTAGCCTGCATGTACTCCGTACTCCGTACGGAGTGCATTAGTGAGTTACATGAGATGAGGTCAGTCGTTAACTTGGTATTAAGCAGGATAGGAGCCTAGGAGGAGGGTAGGTACTGTAGTATATACTCTACTTGCGTCATTGTCTGGTGCGATTCCCCCCGTTGGAAAGTTTACTTTGCGCTCGTTTCACACTAAGCTAGTGGTGTATAATGTACGGAGTACGGAGTACCAAATCAGATCTCATTACCCTAGCAAACTTGAGGCATTTCATTATTTAGTAATTATTACTGCGTGACCTTGCAGAGAAGAACCTATGGTTAGGAACTCCCTAGGAGGCTTGCAAGCCATCAAGACCTCTCAACCACCAAAGACCAATTATAGAGATCACCCACTCACTAGCCTCCGGCCTAGGTCGGGAACCATCTCCCTTGGAGCCCTAGACGATTTTTATTCTGTGATTCAGATCGGCGTCGCTATCTCGTATCCACTTGGGTCGAGCGGCCGCAGGGACGGGGGAGAAAACGCACGTTGTGGAGCCGGGATTACTGACGGGGGGCTCCCTTCTGGTGTGGCCTGGTTTCCTTCTAGCGCTTCTAGCTGGAGTCCACTAGGGGGCAGACTAGAACAAGTTGGGGGGTTCTGTTAGCTTTTTGCGATGCAGGGATGAGCGAAGTCTTGGGTCTTAGTGCGACTGGGGGACTTTTTTTTTTGTTTATTATTATTGTTCATTATTATATACGGAGTACTCCGTAATCGTATTTTCTTGGGGATTTGGGGGTTGCGTGGCAGCCTTCAGGAAAGGGGAGGGAAATAGGAGGTGTTTTAGTGTCAGCCCAGTTGTTTCTCCTGGAATTGACTGACATTGACGTGGGCTTAATAAATCAATCATCACAATTTCCTCGTTTTCTGGGATAACGGGACCCTATACAACTGGAGGATGGTGTTGGTAATTAGGCAGACAGAAAGTATACGCTGAATAAATTAGCCCTGGTAGAGGCGGGCCCCCTACCTAACCTGGAACCAGATATGCTTACGTTCCGTTCTTTTGAAAGGTCTTTCTATGATGGGTCGAACAAGAAAATAGAGAAATAAACATCGAAAATTACCTAGTGCTAAAATCGGTAGGAACAGTCTAATTTTAAAAGGGAAAAAAAGAAGGGAAATGGAAAGAAAAAGCCCAGATCATCATCATGGGGGATCAATTTCCAGAACAACTTCCGAAGGTGCTAAGTGGAGTTATCCTTTTTAGTTCCTACAGGCAGTAGTAGTAGTAAGTAGTACGGAGTCCCAAAAAAACCATGTAAATAATGATGTATGCGCTTTCCAGTGGCACCTACCACACCTAAATCTCCTAATTCATTCATCATTCCCTTTTCTCTCTGTACCTCCTCCTCCTCCTCCTCCTCTCATTCCCCCTGTTTGTCTCTCTTAACTCCCGAGTTTTAATCCTATTCATCTCCTCTCCCGGTCTTTTTTGCCTCCGCATCCAACCAACCACCACTCCCCTACATTCTCAACCCGACACGATCTGCTTTGCTTTCCGCCTGCTCCAACTGGACAACGATTCCCCACCGACTTTGTTTTCGCGCTTCCCTTCCCTCGACCTCTTCATCCTCCCAACCAGCACGCGCCTCTACCGACAGGCCTGTACTCGATCTTCGTGCCTGTTCGGCTTCCGTGAAAGGTTGGTTTCCCTTGATCTCTGCGACCTGCCTGCCCGCGCCGCGGTTCTCTCCGACTTGCCCGTGACATTGCTGCCCGGCCGACAACCGTCTTCCCTCTCTTCGACGCCCGACTGCTCGCCCCTCGAAAAAAAAAAGTGCTGGACTCGAGATCCGTATCCCGGACGGACAGCTGCTGGTCTTTATTTCTTGATCTGCACGGATCCCTCGTGCGTCCGCGCCTACATACCCTGCTGGCTGCGAACCACTGGAGAACAAAGACACGGCGGGCCTACGCTCCGGTTTCGAGGGGCTTGTCCGAGCTGAACGAGAGAGAATTCGCGCGCGCTCATGACCCTCTGGGTCTCCCTCTTACACGTCCCGAGCTAACTTGCCACGCTCATAATAGGACTTGCTTGCCCCTTCCTAGCTACCTCTTCGCGACGAACTGGATCATCGATCACCCCCTCAACTCTACTCGGGCGTCTCCACGGAATACTTGACCCTCGAACATTGTCCCTATCACGATAAAGGGACCTCTGTTGTCTGATCAGACTTTTGCCGGAAGTTCGGAGATATCCACCGATAGACGCGTCTGACTCCCGAAACACGCTACCCGAAGGCGAAGACAAAACTCGGACAGGTTTCAATACAACAGGAAAGGGGACTTTCCAAGTGCGAACTCTCTGACCCCGGGTCATTCCTTTCCCCAAGAGTCAGCTTCACCGTCTGGTCTCGTACTTTTTTTTCTTTCGCTCTCCCGCTCTTTTGGGCGCAACCTTGCATTCCAGTGCATGGAATTGAATACCTGCTTCATTCTTCGCCGCAGAGTCAACTAATCAGGCTTTGACCGTGTCGGTACGGTTCAGGCAGGACAGGAGGCTTTTCTTGGAGCTTTCCTTGGCTCCGGTGCTTTAGCTTCCCTCATCGGGGTCGGGCTCATGGACTTCACGACCATCCTGAACCGAAAGAACTCTGCCGCCGCCGCAGCTGCAGCAGCAGAAGCACAACTGCACCAGCAATACCTGCAAAACGCACAGTTGAATCAACCAACCATGAAGGCGGAGCCAGGTGCTTCGGATAACCCCGTCAACGCATACCCGCCTCATCCTCCTCCCGGTGTCCCTATGGATCAAGGACTCGCCGAGTCCTTTTACTATGGGCAACCCCCGGGTGCGACTCCTCGGAACATGGGCTATGTCCCTGGTGGATATGCCGGTGAACCGCAGATGCAGCAACCACCTATGCCTTCTGGAAGGACTGGTGGCGATGCGCCCCCGAAGACTTTCCACTGCGGGACCTGTAACAAGGGATTCGCTCGACGCAGTGATCTCGCACGTCATGGTATGTGGACACTATCTGGCTGTGCCAGGGCACCTTCTTGGTTGTTTATTTGCTGACCCGATAATTTCTTTCTGTAGAGCGCATTCATACCGGAATTCGGCCTCATGCCTGTGACTGGCCGGGCTGTGGGAAGCAATTCATCCAACGCTCGGCTTTGACAGTACACTCGCGAGTACACACTGGCGAGAAGCCTCACATGTGTGAGCGATGCGGCAAGGTATGTCTCTTTGTGGGGTGGTCTCCCGACGATATTTTGCGCGATGGTTTTTTTGGAACCAATTCTGACCTCATTCCCCCAATTTGTATAGCCCTTCAGCGATTCCTCATCACTCGCCCGCCACCGTCGCATTCACTCTGGAAAGCGACCCTACAAGTGCCCGTACGCCAACTGCCAAAAGACGTTCACGCGCCGTACAACTCTCACCCGTCACCAAAACCATCATACCGGGACCATCGAGGAGGCAGCTGCCGAGACGGAGGCCAATTTGCGCCAGAACAAGGAACGAGGCCGTGGCCCCGAGGGAATGTTCCCCGATCATACTTCAATCCACTCTACTCCCTCTCCTGCTCAGCAAGCGTCCATGTCGCCTGGTGGAGATCTTCCACCGCTGACGATGCATCGTTCGGCCGGCGATTACTACATGGGCAGCGGGCCAATTCCTGCTCACGTTCGAGGCGAATTCTCTCAAGGCAGTCCCCGTGCTTCTCCCACAGCCACCTCTCCGTCTCTTTCGAGCTTTGGTAGCGCACCTCATGCTCGACCATCGATGACTTCGAACCCTTATGGGCCTCCACAGCCACTTGAGCCCCCGGCGAACAGCGACCACCGACCCAACAGCGTCAGTGGCAGCCCACACATGACCAGCCTGGGTTGGGCTTCCCCTTCTCACGGCAGCATGCCTTCGCCTGGATCGGCCAACGACTTTGCCTATCCTGAGCCTACTGGCCCGGCGTACCCGAGCTCGATGCCTCCTCACATGTACTTCCCCAACTCTACCATCCGTCGACCTACCAGCACTGAGCCAGAAAACTACGAGACCAAATCCCGAATGGGTGATCACACTTGGTCGACCCCGGTATGATGCGGGTCACCGTGTCGGGGGGCTCATCACAAATCTTTCCTTTGTCCGAAAAATATCTATCATCCCCTCACCCTTTATTTCCTTTGTTGAATTGCTTCATCTGCATCCTCGATTCCCATGGAAAACAAGACAAACCGGTTTTCCACCGCTCTTCAATTTTATTCCTCTATGTGCTTCTACTGCGCGATTGCATCTCGTTTTGTCCTCTTTTGTTGTGATTGTTTTGCATCTCTACAGGAAGGGGTGTGACACCGAAACCTTCCTTCTCCCTCTGGAGTCTGATTGTGGGTCTGGGGACACTTTTTCCATTATTTGATTGTTTTTTGTTTGTTGACCAGGTTGTCATCCCCACTGCCTTCACAACAATAATCTCTATCCCATCTCTTTTGTTTGATTGCTTGCGTGCGGATGACATGGATTTACCGAGACACGACCAGACGAGGAAATAGCATAGATAGAGCGCAGGACTGGGGAATTCTTATGGGCTAACATTGTACTGGATTTGGGAAACAGGGAAATCGGGGTTCTTTGATTGGGAGAGTCAGTCCCATTGTGGTTGCGGTGTCTGGTTGGTATTTGGGTTATTCATCTGCTATTTTGTGTGAGGTTTTCCTTCCTCGCTACTGATTTTTATTGCGTCTGTCGTTTTCTGCTGTTTGTCTGTTGCTTGCGTTGCATACCTCCCTGTCCCTTTCTCTTTTCACTTTTCCCTTCTTGTGTTTCATATACATCCTTCTTCTTAATATCTTTGTCTGTGGGCTTTGGTGTATTCGTTTATGCTAACCCTTTATTCTTTGTGTTTTCATTTTCTTTCCTATCACTTGTTTTTTGTGTTTTGCTTCTTTTGCTCTCGCATCGAATACCATTTTGTGAGTGCGGTCGACCCCTTTGGCGATCCGGTTCTGTACGATTAGTGTTATTAGACCTGCTGCTATCCTTCATATTATTTGAAGTTACTTCCATATGCAATCTAGTGGATCGAGAATATAGATTGTAAAGATAAATCTGTTTAGCCTAGACCCCGAAGGTGTCAATCAAAATGACTGAATATACAGCCGCTTTGCTAATATTTAGAGCTTTTATTACATCTATATGGTACAGTGTCTGAATTTCGAGACCAGAGGTACGGTCCAACCAACTCTGCTTTACTTCCTTTCTTTGGAAAGCTATTTTGTGATGGCTCAGATATCATCTCTTGGTTTATCATTCAACTCGTAACTCCTAAGATGATTTTCAAGTTTTATCGGACTGTTCCTTCTCTTCGTACACCCTGCCTACCCTAACCCTCTATACTTGTCCTTCAATGGGTACGCCTGCACGGGACACGAAACAAACGGTAGGGTTGAGGCTCCTACTCTATTCGTCCCTGACACCCGGACCAATCCCTGGCCCTGAACCTGAACCCAAACCCGAGAATACCGTACAAGTTAGTGTTACAACCCGACGTCCAAGCTTCCTCGATCTATTTATGGCATCTAGCTCATACTACGGAGTACAGTAATACCAAACCACCAGAGGACCAGGCTAGACCCGATACACTGTAGTACTGTAGTACGGAGTAGTAAGTGAGTGAATAATCCACTCTATGGGGCGATAGTCCCCGTCTAAGCCACGGCCCGCAAGCTTGGCGGGAAACCCCGGTAGCCAGCATATGCTGTCGAGGTCGAGTACATACTCGCATGGCAGCAGTTTCTTTGTTTAATATTTTAGTGTAAAGAAAAAAAAAAATAGAAAGAAGAAGGCCTTCAGGTTCTCGGTGTAAGACATTGTGGATTTCATGAGGGGGGACTGGACTGGACTCCCTATTTGCGGCTGTATGTCAGCCTTATGACAAGGGACGGAATTGGGGGTGGTTCCAGTCATCGGGGCTGGTGCTTGTTGGATCAGGCGCCCAAGGTTTCCTTGCTGAAACATCAGCCTCGGCCTTGGAACCTGGGTTATGGACTCTAGAACTTTGGACTGTGTAGAATGTCCATGGTGCCCGGGTTTGGCGCTGGGGTGTTTGTGGGATAATTGCTTCTTTCTGGATTAGGGGACAGTGGCTGGTGTGTTACTAGTAGTATGTCCAGACTCCAAGACCTTTGCGCAAAATGTTCTTGGCTAGGAATATCCTAGAACGATCTGTATAGCTTCATCTCTACATAAATCCATACAAATCTAAGCTAGGTACCTAGGTGGCAGCACATTCCTCCACTCCGCTCCATCCCATCCCATCCCATCCCACTACTCAATGACCACGCCAAGGTCAGTCTCAGCCCACTCTACCCCAGAAAACCCTCCCACCAAAAATGACCGAAGCCGAGACTTTTCCAACCGAGATGTCTCAACGCCTTACCAATTGTAATCCAGCACGCCTGAGGCCGGGTTCTAGGTTTCACATTAGCTTTCTCGTATTTAAGTGGCGAGGGCGCCGCTCGACCGCGGGTTGGCAACTTGGCGCCTTCCCCGCGAACGGAAACCCCAGGTTCTTTTGGGATATTTGATGGTTGAATATGACCGGTTGAGATGATGCTGGGGGTTCGTGTTTAGGTCATAGATGTCTTAAATCTTGATATCAAATGACTTGGGATGATGTCTTCTCTCTGGGGAGGGGAATGTCGGGGTATAAAAGTCAGGTCGGGGGTGGGGATATGTTGTACAAGATCAAATATCTATTTGCTTTGTTAAATCTCCGAGAATCAGATCCGCAGACATCCAAAATTAACTATGTATTTCTCCAAGACTTTGGTCCTTGTCGCTTCCCACCTTGCGCTCTCTTGTATGTTCTTTGCTCTCTAGTCTCTATACAATCACTTGCTAACCAGGCCTCCCGTCTCACCTACACAGCCGCAGCAGGATGCGGCGAGTTCGATGCCTGTGTCGGCACGGAAATTTGTACTACAGTCACCTTCACGACACCGACTGCCACGACGGTAACAACCTGCGTGCCGACCCCTACCTGTCTGGGGGTTTACGGTAAGCCTTGATCCTAGCCGGATTGTTTCGATTGATCATACTGATGACTCCTAGCCAACTGCTACTTGCCGGACAACACGATCGGTAATTGCTGCTCGGGCTACTGTGCTGCGAGTAAATGTAGGTCGACGGATGAGAAGTGGCCGAATTGTCAGGAAGACAATGGGCCTTGCCTGTCGGATGAGAATTGCTGTTACTCGTCTCGGAATAAGTGTGTGAATGGGATTTGTACTCGGCCGGAGGCGTGCAGTAAGTCGTGATATTTCGAGCGTGGTTGCGATATGCTTTTCAAGATTGTAGGCTCTGGTTCGTTTAGTTTAGCAGATTTATGTCACGATTCAAGTAATGATAATTTGATCTATGTGTTATTTGCTTCGCATTATTGTTGATCACAGTTGGTGTAATTGTATATACCCTTCCACTAGGTATACACCAACTACCTATATCCGAACATCTATATCTACTCAATGATATACTTCATCTACGCCAACAACAACTCAGCCTGCTCCTTAACCGCCTTCATAGCACACTTCCACAACTCCGGCCCAAGACTCACACGCGCAACCCCCAATTCCCTAATCTCCTTCACCCCCAAAAACCCCTCTCTCAAATTCATCTTCACATTCACTCTCCCATCCAACTCCCTAACCAAAACCTCCACCTCCTCCCTCGACACTCCCCGTCCCCCAGGACCCCCCCAAACAAACACCGTACAAGCCCCCGCCTCCAAAAACGCCCTCCCCCTCTCAACAGCATCCTCCAACGTCCTCCCCTCCTGAAACAAAACATCCGTCCGCGCATTCACCACAAAATCAGGACACCCTGCCTCCCTCGCCGCCTCAACGGCAGTCCTCACCCGGGCAACAGCCTCATCCAGCGGCCGTAACGTGCCAGCCGCATTATCCATGTCCTCGATGTTGCAGCCCACAGCGCCAAGCGCGATAGCTTCCTTGATGGTTGCCGCTACGGCGGGTAGATCATTGCCGTAGCCGTCTTGGAGGTCGACTGACACGGGGAGGGAAGGGTTGATGCGATGGGCGGCGGAGATGATGGTTTGCAGGGCGGAGAGGTTTTGGACTTTTGTTAGGTGGTCGTCGTCGACGCCGAGGGTGGCTGCGACGGCGAAGGAGCCTGTTGCGAGGGCGCGGGTTGTGGGGAGGGAGGCTATGACGGAGGCGGTGCTGGCGTCGTAGATGTTTGTGAGAATTAGGGGGTCTTTGGGGTTGTGGAGATTGCGGAAGTGTTTGGCGATTTCGTTTTGAGAGATAGACATTGTTCTTATTGGTGGTTGTTTTTTTTGTAGTGGTGGTGTTGTTGAATTGTAGATTGTTGGATTTGTAGATCGGAGATAGATGAGGCGCTTGTATAGGAGGGATTGGTCAGAGGACAGTATAAATCAATACCGATGTATATTGGCTCCTAAATTCAATTCAAGCACAGCAATTGCAGATTGTTCTTATACTTCCAATTTGCATCCATTAATTTTCAATGGGTCCCCATAGTTAATCAGTTAGTTACTGAGTCATGGTCAACACGAGAACGTTGCGGTCAAAGTGACCAATCCGAGAGCACAATCAGCTCGGGTCCCCGTCGGAGAGGAGACCTCTGTGGAAAGTAAGGTTATATATCCTTCATTAGGACCATGAATTATGATTTCGGGGAAAATGAGACTCGTGAGTCGTATAACCCCCAAAAAATAGTACCAAGTCTTGCTGTGGTTTGTAATACTACCTAGCTTGACCTTGCAAGGTCCCGATCTGCGGGCATCTTGTTTAGTACAAAGCAGGTATTCTGGAATTCGGGACTTGGTGGTCAGACGAGAGACCATGCAGGCCCAGAACTGGTTATTAATAATTCTTCAACCCTGTCTCAGACCCCGAGTAGTGACTAGCTAAGCTAGCTACTGTAGTGAGATTAGTTTCCAGGGCTACACAGCGAGGCGCGAGTGGCAGGCTGAGTAGTAGTCAGTAATCCACTGGGGCGGACTCTGCAGCAAGGGGATCCACGTCTAGCATGCCCCCCTCTCTCGGCCGGGGACTGACTAGGTGACTGCTGAGGATTGCTTATTGATGATCATGGGCTGCCTTGGGCAGAAGAGAGCTGAGAAAGCAGGGAAACAATGTGATGTTCATAGCGATAGCGATAAGAATAGTCATGAGGATTGCAGTGTGACCATGATCACCACTACCTCTCTAGCATAGTAGGGACTATACCTTGATTTTTTTGATTCCAACCCTTATCACGGGCAGATCAGATCCTGATCTGCATTTGATCTGATTTCCCCGTGCACTCCCCCCTACCTCCAGTAGTATGTATGTACTACCTAGTATGTACTCCATACAGAGCCAGACTATTAGTACTGTAAGTAAGACAGATGGAACCTCAACTATGTACATAGACGCATGCACATCCATCATCATCAACGAGTCGGCACCGTGATCGGATCGAGCTGATCGACTCGCAGGACGGAAAAGCAGCCGAACAAGTGGCCCTGTGGCCCTGTCCTGTCAGGGAACGCCCTCCCGGAGCCCGGCTTATTGGGCGACGGTCGGATTGGAGGGGGCGCGCATGAACGGAGCCCATGCGGCCGTGCAACGGAGGAATCCCCAATCAGAGTCAACCAAATGCCTCATTGAGGGGGGCTGGCTGGTTCGATTTTCGTTGGCTGAGAATGACGGAGAAAGATCTTGCCTGTGTCACAGCACAGACATTGTAATGGATTTGTCCTTGTCTATGTCCCTCGTTTTTGCCATGAAGGATGGGGCGAGATTTATAATGTTTGTGAATGTTCTACTCCGTACCTAATTAGGTGGATAGGTAGATTACAACTTACGACTGTACTGAAGATTACACTTTGCCCTGTAATAGGTACAGTACCTGGCTTTCCAGGGGAGTTACAGTTACCGGAGTGATGATGATTGACATTTAGTTAACTTTGTACATGTACCTCCCCTGCTGAACAGTCGGCACTACTGGATTCTGTATGCTGTACTAGAGTAGACTATGTATGTACGACCTATTCCCCCAGACCTGCCTATTGTATGCATTCCACTATACTTCCGAATACTCCGTAGATAATGGGGAATTGACCACTGCATTTGATCTCTTAAGACTGAGCCGGTTGCCCACTCACTAGTTTATTTCCTTTCTCGTTCGGCCGCAGTGGACCATGGACCACTCAATAATTCCGCCTTATCAAGCTAGTCTGTTAATCAAACGCCCGTCACCGGTGGCCAGAGGAGGGCCCGACCGGGACTGCTTAGCCTTAATCAGGTAAACTGGGCATCAGTACTCCGTAATCCATGTGGCATCATTATGGACTGCGACCGACCGAGAAATTTACCTTCTTATTGACTCGCACTCGTAAGCATTGGGGACTCAGCTAGGCTGGTACATACAGCCAGAAGTAACTCAAATCATTTGCATTGTAAAGGACAAAGGGTCCAGGACCGAGTCAAAAAAAAAGTCTTCAAGTAAGCAGTGATTATTCATGTATCTACAAATACATTATCATTCCCGGATCCTGCTGTAGTCTCTTGGCAAGGTACTAGTACTCTTCAGACACGAGTATAATCCGTATTACTTGTACAGTATCGCATCTTAGCCCAAACGGTGCCCAGATACATACATACGACAACTACAACGCATTAGTACTTACAACTTCGTAGCTATTTACCCAGGGTACAGTACCCTACATACTACCCAGGGTGATCCCTCACCAAATTACCACGGGCCGGTCCCGTTGTACACGATGCCTGGATCCGTGCCTGCGTGCATGAACGAGGGGCAAATTTCGCAGTGCACGCATTCCTCGGGGATCGATGGGTGGTGGAGGGCGGGTGATCGGCCGTCATTGAGGGACGATTACAGGTCCCGGGCAGTTAATGGACCCTGTTAGTCCTGGGCCCTGGTATGTCCCATGCCAGGATTTGAAGGAAAACCACCAGGGTTGATGAACTGCCGCAGTCTACTGTAGTCTCGTGTGATTTTTCTCGAAGAAGGAGCCAGGCTATTAACTACATAGTTATACTTTGTACGCGTGACACCCCGTACCATAGTTTATCTACGGAGTATACGGAGTACTCTACCGACAAACTCGTTAGTTAAGTTATGAGGAGGGGGAAAACTGGAGAAAGGACCCGAGCAACAAAACCACCCGGACACACCCGTTTTTGTTTTTTTTAACCTTTTTGGAGACTGAGGGGGTGTGGTCGCTGTGTTGGATGGGCTGGACTCGGCAAGCCCCATTTTTTTTTCTTGTTCCGCGGATGGAGACAGGTTCTCCTCACACGACTTCCCGTACGACTTCCGAGGGTAGCGCGGAAGATGGGAATTGGTAGGAGAGTGGATGAATCCATCGTATTTCTACAGATTATATAAAGTATACGGAATGTATGGAATATATGAATCATACCCATACAAGATGGCATGACCCATTCAAGGCTAGCTAGCAAGTGCCGTGCTCTCTACAACGGTCTGGAGATATAGAAGTCGTCAGCAATTCGTCCCGGACTCCCGGTTCTCTTCTTAAGTAGTTTGGTACGGAGTATTGACTTTCCACTCCCCCTCCTCTGGCGGCATGGCGTTAAGTTAGTAGGTCGGCTGCGCTTAGTTCGTATTGTCCGGGGGGGTTGGACAGGGTCGGCCAGGTTGTACAGTGTTACAACCTGACCGGACTGCGTTCGGAGCAAAAGGGAAACTAAAAAAGCAGGTAGGTGGAAGGGGAAAGGTACTGTAACGAGGGGATAGGGGGATGTTGTTATTTCACGGGGTGCATGATAATGGAAAAGAATGGGAAAAAAAAGATTGATCTCATTATTATTAGTTTGGCGAGTTACAGACTGGACTACATCAAACACATAGGTCAAAGGAGGGATGGTTAAAGACAAAAGGAATGTAATAATAGAATAGAAAGAAGTTGAATCGAAGAATCAGAGAACTATCGTTCGTTTCGGATCTCTTTCTTCCTTTCTTGTTTCCCGGGAGAGGGGCGGTTTCAATTATTCTTTCCGGATGGATATCAATTAATGGATCTTACCACTTACCATATATTAAAGGAAGGGAAATTTATGGAGCCAGGGATGATGAGACAAGACGGATCGTTCTTCCGGGGATCAGCCCAAGGCCTTCACATTCACAATGCGGTCGCCACGGGGGTTGAGGGTTGGGGGTGGAAACGTAAATAGATTGGATTGCAGGTCAATCATGGTCCTGGATCTAATTAATAATAATAATAATAATAATGGGATTAAAGAAAGTAGAGTAGACTGCTAGGTAGACTAGGAGACTAAAAGAATATGAGTACGGAGTAGAACGAGTTGAAGAAAATAAAGTCTCCGTCCCCTATAAGATTATTTGGATTGTACGATACAGGCCCATATTAATCAACATTCTTACTATTTAAACTAACCAGTGAGGGTTAATTAACTTGATTAACTTGATTAACTACGTTAACTACGACTAAGACCGAAGAGAGACTCCGACAACGCCCTACTCGGTACCCGAAAAAAAAAAAAGAAAGAGTCCCCTGTAATTTACCCATACCGGAGTTGTACTCTACGGTACTCTACATTACTGTCTGGTACCTCCCGTACCTCTTTCAGTCTCTACCCTACGGAGTCGCCCAGGGCCCCCGTCCGTCAGCTACACTCTCCTCCCCACTCTCCGCTTCGCCTTGCTCGTCCTCTCCTCATTCCTCTCTTCCTCTCTCTCACTTTCTCTCCCCACCAACTTTCCTACACCCTATCTCACTCTCCTTCTCCCTTCCAGACTCTCTGGTCTTTCTATACTACTCCCCAAAACACTATTCCCTCCCATTCCTCTCGCCACTCTCCGGCAACATCCCCTCGGCTACTCGATCTGATGCCGGTGTTGCCTCACTTACCCGTGCAGTTGGCCGCCTGAGCTGCAGCTCTCACGCTGCCATCCGACCCTCTTCACTACAACGATCCCTCCTTATTACCCCCCAATTTCTCTCCCAGATCTTCTGGCTGGTAACTCTCACCTCTTCACCATGACCGGCCTGGAGATCCCCGAGACCGGGCTATCTCTCCGCCCCGGAGATCAGCCGGGTGACGCAGCCGCCAAACCGGCTCAGTTTATGCGGCTGAATCTCGCGCAAAACACCCTCGACGAACTTATTTCAAGCCTCCGATCAGACGATTCCACTGTCAAAGTCCGCCTAGGAAAACATCCTACCCTCCATTATGGCAACAAGACCCAATCCTTCCATGCATACCCCGAAACCCACCGGTCCGAGATCTACCACACCTCCGATGACAAGCAAAATCTTTATTTTACGGGTGTTTTGAGCCATAGCCTGGAGGTAGAAAAGGCTAGGGAAGCCACTGCTGCCACCGATCAGGCCCTGGCTAACTTGGAGGAAAGCCTCAATGCTTTCGAGCGAGGCAAGGCTTCCAAGTCAACACACATGATTCAAACACCCGAGGAATTGAAGGCTCTCCGAGCGACAAACTCGGTGAACGTCATGCACCGTGCCTCGAAGACTAAATCGGTCTTGGAAAAGGATCGATTACTCCGAAATGCCGGCAATCGGTCTCTGACCTCGAGCCCGACCTTGGGAGCCCCCAGGTCTCCTCTCCCTGGGATGACCCCGACCTCTGCGCCATCTTCCCATCCCAAGGACAACGCTCGCCTTCAGGCTCTCAAGACCCCGTTCATCCACCTCCTCGCGATCCGTCCCGTGTCGACCAAGTTCCTCGCCCGTCAGACCCGATCGACCATTGAGGACTGCATCGCCCTCGTTCAGAAATACGGCACCGAGAATCGCATTGACCGCGAGAAGTACGATTTGAAGGACAAATTCTACAAGGACCTGGATGTGTGGAAATTCCCCTACCCGACTCAGGATGACCGACAGGCTGCCATTGACAAGGCGATCTCTGCTTTTGATCGTATGCGCCTCTCTCGAACGGACAAGCTGTGGCAGGGTTTGCTGCCCAAGGACGAACGGGGCAAGGGGAAATGTCTGTCGAAACTCAACCTCCAGAGCGGGCTGGCGGGTAAGAAGCCAGCCACGCCACGGTTGACCATGGACGGTGCCGACGATCGGAAGGATGGTGACACCACTGGCAACGAGACGGATCGCCCAAAGGGTCCTTCTGCTGCGGCCCCCAAGAAGACGAGTACCCCGGCGGTAAAGGCACGAGCGGAGAAGGAAGCCGCGAAGCGACCTCCAAAGAACAAGAATACCAACAGTACTTTGACTGGCCGAATCACCAAGAAGACCGGCGGCAGACCCCCAGCAAAGGCTGCCACCGAGACCAAGTACAAATCTGCCGAGTTTGTTCACGATTCGGATGAGTCTGACGACGAAATGCCCGATGCCTCACCACCTCCTGCACCTGCACGAGTTCCATCGCCAGCTCCCGCTCCCGCTCCCACCCTAGCGGAACGCCCGAAACCAGTCAAGGCCGCGACCGCAGCCAAGAAGACGACGCAGCCCCCGGCTAAGAAGACCACACAGGTTCCGGTCAAACCTCGTCTCAAGGAAGATACACCTGCGGCCCCTACACCCAAGGTCCCCAAGGCCGAAGCACCAACTCCCAAACTCGAAGCTACCAAGACAGCGGCCAAACGACCTCCCTCCGTCCGACCCTCCACCTCCCCTCAGAAGCCATCTCCTCTTTCCTCTCCCCCTGCCAGTGCCTCCGATGCGACTGGTCGCAGCCGCTCCGACAGCAACAACCAGTCTTCCAGCTCCTCGTCATCCTCCCCACTCATCTCCCAGCTTGGCCGAGCTAAGGCTACGGGGGCAGTGTCTAGCCTTTCAGGTTCCACGCGACCAGCCAATGGCACCAGCAAGGGAGGGCCCGCTTCTGTCAATTCCTTGAAGCGCAAGGCGGAACCTGAGCGACCGGCAGCTCCCACTCCCCTGGGCGCCCGCGCGACGCCTGGCAACAATGATACCAAGCGGCGCCGAGCGGTCAGTACCTCGAGCGGGGGCAGCACGGGCAGTGCATCTCCACCCATGAGCCATAAGGTCGCTCAGCGGCAGCTGTGGGACAAATCCCAGCGTTTCAAGAGAGCCTACGCCAAGTACCACTCCTTGCATGACTCCCTGGCGGGCCAGGTTAATCCCCGCCCGGAAATGATTACGAAACTGGAAGGCTGGCACGAGAAGTTGACTCAGATGAAGAATGAAATCTGGGAGGAAGATCGAAAACTCCGTGACGGCTCTTATTCGTGAGGCTATTTGAATTTTTTGCATCTCTGTTTTTTGATATTGCTCTTACAATATTGCATGGTGACGACGACGATTGTTCTCTCACCCATTTTCACCAGCGAAAACCCCTATTATATCAGGTCCCCATCTACTCATCTTCTCTATCTATCGAGGTACGATGATGATCTTGGTGAACCTACTCAAGCACTCGACAGATCGACAACTCGGCGTTTTCATGGTTCTGCTCTTTGCTCATCTCTTGCTTATTTACTATTCCCTCTCCGTTTTATTGTATCTTTTGCATCTACCCCTTGAAAACCATTTCTCTGCGATCTGTGCCATACATAGAATTTTGCATTTCTGCTCTGAATAATACGAGAGCAACCAGTACCCAAGCATCTAGTTTCGATAGTATATTCGCAATGAATTATATCTATCAAGTCATTGTATTCTCACGCTCAATTTCCTATTTTCTAGTAAATCCATGAATTCCGGTAAACGCATTAAACCCAGCAATTCTAGACTGCAAAAGCTTACCCCGGATCCGCGAATCTGCGAATCCTTGGTTCCGCGGTGCCGATGACCGGCCGGAACAATGTGATTGGCCCACAAAACACGTGGCACATCACGGGACCCATTACTGAAAGATTTCCGTCTCAATACACCCGTCGTACTAAATTACATCATCCACGTTGGCCCGGCTATTCCGTAATGAGACTAGCGCCCAATGGGAATTTGGGAAAGTTGGCGGAGAGGAGCTGGAAAGAAGCAAGTCCAGCTATTCCCCAATTCCTTACGATTAACTAGCCACTCGCTGCCCCCCCTGTTCCATACCTCGGCTCTCCCAGAATTGGAAAGCGAACTGAAGTCAAGCACAAGGAGGAGCACAACAATGACGCCCCCTGCCCGTGGACGGGGTACCAGCCAGCGCAGCCCGACCGTCCTGGTAAGAGCTCAAAGCTATACCCGCCCGCCATCCCCTCCAGAAAGAGAAAAAAGCAAAAGATTGCAAGCAGCAAGCAGCTGCATTGCATGCAAGATCAATTCCAACAACAATACCATCCAATGCATCATTGCAACATATACTGAGACAAAGGCACGCGCTGCCACTTTACTTCTTAGGTCACCGATTCCCGCGACCAACAACCCGCAGCAACCCCCCGGCGCCGCCGATCCCCTTCCACCCGCTTCATCACCGTCGACAACGTGCTCCAATATGCCTCGGACGTGCCATCCATGCAGCAGCGGCATCCGCCGCCGATCTCGCGCTCTCGCCGCCTTGCTTCCGCCGCGGGCGGACTAATCGCCAGTGCTGGCGGAAGCAGCAGTGCCGGCGCTGCAGCCAGCGCGACTAGCAAAGGTGGTCGACTTGCTGCGCAGCCGCGCCTACCTCCGCGGACGACCAAGGTCAGCGAGAAACTGGTGCTACTACCCGATACCGGCGGGGTTGGGGAACCGGATGATGGCGAGGAGGAAGATGATGACGCCGAGGGGCGAGACGAGCTGGATCTCGTGGATGAGGAGCTCGTTCAGCGTCTGGCGCAGGAGAGACATATCGACCCCGAGGTGATTCGGCAGCAATTGCTGGTGCGGAAGAGGCTTGGTGGGGATTTTGGAATTGATAATGAGATTGCGCCGTTGTTGGCTGAGGAGGAGACGTTGAGGAAGAGGCGTGTTGGGCCGGAGCGGGCGAAGAGTTATGCGGAGCGGTTGCCCAAGGCTAGGCGGACGGAGAAGCTTGCCCGGGTGACGGCTTATTGCACGGCGCAGGCTTATAAGATGGGGTCTGTGGCGGCGTTTGTGAAGGATGCGCATGGGGCTCGGACGAAGCTTTATGATGATTGCTTGTACACGGCGTATCATTTGCCGCTGTTGCCGGGTCATGAGGGATATCGGCTGCGCAGTAGTCCTGTGTTGAAGTTCCCTGGTGGCAGGTCCTTGCTTGATGAGGAGATTGAGCGGAATGAGCTGCGTGATCATCATGAGGACTATATGGGTGAGGTTGGGGATCATTCGGTTGTTGGGCATGGTCGTCATGAGGATGAACATAACGACGGGGCTTCGCCGGGTGATGAGAATGGTCATGGGATGAGACAGGAGCATCGGGAGGGATATCTTGATCGAATCTCTGAGGAAGATGGTGGGATTCAGGAAGGGCATGAGAATGCTTCTAGTGTCGACGATAACGGTACAAGGCACAGCACGGCCCATTCGGAAGCCCAACAGCCTCAAGAAACCCCCGAGCCACCGCCTCGTCGCCGTCGCCACAGCTCTGATGACGGACATCTGCTGAGGGACCGCAGTTCCCCTCCATTACAAGCTGCAACGCCCCCCAGGCCGGAAACACCAGCCCGAACCCTGTACAATGTCGCCGAGATGTTCGTCTTCAGCTACGGCGTGGTAGTCTTCTGGAACTTCACAGAGCGACAGGAGAAAGATCTGCTGGCGGATTTAGCATTTGCCACGTCCTCGGCGACAGGAACGCCCATTCCGCTAGCGACCATGCCTCTCCACGAAGAAGATTTCGAGACCGAAGAGTTCCACTTCGAGTACTCGACTGAGATCTCTCGACCGCGTGTGTACAATGATATGATCACACTTCGCAGTGGTGACCATATGATCAAGCTGGCTATCAGTCATGGCATTTCCCAAAGCACGAAACTGTGCTTCTTTGAAGAGGTGATGGCCCGCCAGATGGCCGATGCAAAGGACGTTCCGCGCCGACTGGCCATGACTGGAAAGCTGGGTATGAAACGGGAAGAAGTCTTCCGTATTTTGGGTCGTCTTTTCAAGAGCAGAGTTGAGGTCAATCTCTGTAAGTAGACTTTTTGGATGAACTTGTCGACGGACACGATTTGCTAACTGTTTCAACCTCGCAGCATCCAATATGCTCGACGTCCCGAACTTCTTCTGGGAGAGCGAGCCAAACTTGTGCCCGCTTTACATCGCCGTGCGCGAGTACCTCGAGATCAAGCCGCGTATCCAGGTGCTCAACGAGCGCTGCCGGGTGTTCCTCGACCTCGCAGAAATTCTATCCGACTCCATTGCCGATAATCGAACTTCTCGTACGTCTTTTACCTACATTCAAGCTCAATACTTTTCTCCCCATTTTCATCATACTAACCCACGCATGGCAGACCAAACCTGGATCATCATCGTCTTAATCATAATATCCATCCTCGTCACAATCTCCGAAGTCTTCCTGCGCTTCGGCCTCCTGCACGCCCGTGAAGGCGCCGCCGCCACCCCTGCAGCCATCATTGCTCGTGCCATGGGCCGCTCCCCTCGCGCGGCACCCTCGGGGTTATCCTACACTGCTGCTAATGCTCCGCCGGGCTGTATCTGTCCGTCGATCCCGTCTGCGGGTGGTCCGGATATGGGTATGAGTGGGATCATGGGACTGGGTCTTTGATTGGAAGGTCTTGATGGGCTAATATTGTACATGTTCAACTTGGGAATGGTAATATGGTGCGATTGGCGTTAGGTTGGGATATGGAATGGACTGGAATGGACCAAAAATGGTGTTTCATTTTGCATATGGATCAACGAGTCCAACCTTTCATTTCAATATCATTCAATTTGGACTTTTACCAAATCACCTTAAATCAAACACACCACCTTTACTTAACAGTATCTAAACATCCCCCACCAACCCACTAATAACCTCCTCAATCCTCCCCCACGCACTCGCCCTCGCAAGAATCTGCACCCACCAATTGCCCACCCCATCCCTCTCCGTCACAGTAACCAAATTCCTCGCAACATGCGGCCCCAACGGCGTCGGCCCCGCCGTATTAATATAACTCGGCCTACAAGGCTCCCTCCCTTCTTCCCACCTTATCCACCCTCGCAGCCTCAAAATCCATTTCAAAGAACCGCGCACGATGCCAATTCGTGCACGTTATCGAGGTCTGGCGCGGATTCCTATCTTCCTCCAGTCCCCAATTTCCAAAATGCGTTCTAAGGAATCATGGAGTTTTGTAGTGTCCAGGACTTCCTCGAAGCGCAGGGTCATGTTTAGGCAGATTCCCCGAGTATAGGGAAACATCGTCCCAAAAGTGGAATGGGACGATCGTATCGTTCGTGGCTGTTTGGAAAGGTTCTTCGGACGCCATTGTATTTCGAAAAGCAAGTAGGCGAGTCTTTCTTCTGTGTACAGTAGTTGGATGTTAGAAACTTTCAAATTTGAAAGCATCGATATATCTCTGGAAAGAAGTACAGCTTACAGCTAGAACTTCCGGGTGGCTCATCTAGTCGGTTACACTTGCTAACTCGAAGCGATAACGAATAAGCCAAGATCTCTCAAATCAAGAAGGTAAGCTTGGGGCGGAAAGTTGTCATTTTCGACGAAAGTCAGATATAAGACGGGGCTGGCGTTATGCATGCGAGTAAGAAGCCAATAAGCCCTAGCACAAGCACAGGCTTATGGCTTTCATATTTAGCCGGCTGGGATCTGTCGATGCGCGTGCCCAAATGGGAAGTCAAGTCAGGCTATCTTAGTGGAAGGTAAATTTTCTTCAGAAAATCGAAGTATATTTTGCCGTCGAAAAGCACAATGAGATGGATAGCACCAATAAAGAAGATATGACACTGAAAGGGTTTGTTGAAGACCATTTTCCCTCCGAATTGATAGATATGATTCCATTAATCCTCCTACTCAGGTATCAACTGCCGCAGAACTGGAGAAAGATATTGAGCCCGGTCATTCTACAAAAACAGCTGAGAAATATTTAAATGGAGAACGAGCAGAGACTCAACCCAACGAAGAAAATACTGAAGAGTCATCAAACTATCTCAATGACTCCCGATTATACATTCTCTCCGCTGCCTTCGCAATGGCCGGTATCATGCTGGCCATTGATGGGAGCATTCTCTGTGAGTCTTCAACATCTGCCCACGCATACATCATGTTCATCACCACTAATCTCTCCTTGCTGATAGCTACGGCAATACCACGTATAACCAATGAATTTAATTCAATCGACGACATCGGCTGGTACGCCAGCGCCTATCTTCTTGCCCAGATGTCTCTCCAGCCTACCTTCGGACGTGTATATGACTACTTTGAAGCAAATATTTTATTTCTGCTATCATTGTTCATTTTCGAAGTGGGTTCGGTCATCTGTGCCGTGGCACCCAGTTCTCCAGTCCTCATTCTTGGCCGCGCCACTGCAGGAGCAGCAGCGGCGGGAATGTTGACGGGGAACGTAGCAATCTTTGGACAGGTTGTCCCACTGCGGAATAGACCTCGAGGAATGGCTATCATGACTGGGTTATACTCCATTGCGACACTTGCGGGACCAACTGTCGGCGGATTGCTTGCAGACTCGCGATTGACTTGGCGCTTTTTGCTTTTGGATTAATCTGCGTAAGTGATGTCCAAATACAACCAACAGAAGAGTACTTGGAACTTACTTTGTCTATAGCTTTCGGGTTTATTGCGGCAGTGATTGTTATTTTCATTCTGCGCCGAAAGCCAGGGAAACTCTCCAATTTGCCATTGAAAGAGAATATTGGGCGCCTTGATTTGGCAAGTGCGTCGGTTCTCACTGCGAGTCTAGTGTGTCTGTTTCTCGGGCTACAATGGGGTGGCTCGACGGACCCTTGGTCTGCGCCTCGTTTGGGGCTGCTTAATTGGGTTCGCGGTGCTATTCGTTATCTTCATTGGGCTCCAGGCTCACCGGAAAGAAAGGTAAGTCATGCCGGGCAAAGTGCCCCAATTTCCTTCAGAGTTTGACAATCTGGGCAGAGCAACTATCCCGCTTCGACTCCTGCAACAAAGAACGGTAGCTATTTGTTGCATATTCTCCGGTTTATATGGAGTTGCAATTATAACACACAACTATCTCTTGCCAATCTGGTTCCAGGGTGTGAAAGGCACTGACGCGACCCTGTCTGGAGTATACATGTTGCCATTCACAATAGCCAGCACAATCGCCGTTCTGGTGGCCGGATTTTCGATGACAGCATCAGGCCACTACGTACCCTTCATGTGGGTCGGGTCGTTGATCTATGGTTGCGGGGAGTGCCTTGTATGCGACCTTGAAGACCAACAGCAATACCGGACGATACTTGGGCTACCAGATCCTCGCTGGCGCAGGAGTCGGTGCTGCAATTCAAGTCACCTTCATTGGGGTCCAAGTTGTCACCCCCGCAATCGACATGCCCACCGTCTGCGCACTGGAGGTATTCTTTCGCCAACTTGGCGGGTCTGTTGGGATTAGCGTGGCGCAGAGTATCTTCCTGGACACGTTGACAAGTCATCGCCGGAGCATTTCTGGAATCGATTCGGAAACTGTCATTCACGCCGGGGTCATCGAAGGATCATGGTCGAGCGATTTGATGAATCCTTCGACGGTCAGTTTGGTCAAGGACGTATTGAATACGGCAATCACCAAAGCTTTTTTTTTTGCCAATTGGGGCCACGGCTCTTGCAGCTGTGATTAGCCTGGGCATGGAGAGGCGCCAGATCGAGGATGACAGGGTTCCATTCTCCGGAGAAAGGGACCGGGGTTAGCGAGAACGAGGGCATTTCTTCGGATGAGCGGCCCGCCGTGGCGTTGATTGAATGTCAGCCAATAGAGGAGCACACCATGTGCGAGAACGAGACGAAAGGGGGGAAAGGAGAGTAAATAAGCGCTTACGCAGTAACTAAGCACAAGCCTAGCGGCCCAGGCATAAGAGAAAGCGGGTTTATTGCAAGTACACGGTCCGGATCTACAGACATTTAGGAGTTTCTACAGCTTGAGCATGATGCATAACTGGAATTTATTGGCCTGGGAGCCACCAATTAGTACCCAGTCCAAAGCCTGCACCCAAAACACTTCTTCTATTCCCCCTAATGCATCGGGGAAATCCACTTAATTCCATTCGGATCAATCTCGATCGAGACAAGACGGATTTTGTCCAATCCACGACTAGAAAATTTTCCTTCGGTTGAAAATCGATCTATCACGTTTCGGTGCAAATTGATGCGTTCTAGCGTACGATACAGCTTTGCTCAGCCCATAACCCGCTGCCAAGATGGTCAACCATATTGCAGCTCCCAAAATAGCAGTCGATCCTTTGGCACTACACGCTTTAGATAGTCCGAGTGAATTTCCATGAAATCTGATCGAATAGGTCTGTTAGAGTAGATCTTTCACAATTCGAACAGAAATACTTACGAGGGCCCAGTGGCTCAAATTCTGGAGGATAGATCTTCCTTCTCCGCTTCAAAATCTCCAATTTCCACGCTAATGAGTACCTCAACGTGGGTTGAACCAGCTGCAGCAGGATAACCAATGGATTGTCAAGTGTGTTGATGAGCTCCTGGTAGCTCTCCCACCACCGGTTGGGCTTACGAACTATACAAACGACCTTCGCGTCTGGATATACTCGGACCAGCTCTTCGACAAAGAATATCGCTGGAGCATCGGTAGTGGCAACATATCCGGCTAGCAATTCCTTCAACGTGTCGTCGACTTCTTGTTGCGAGACACCTTTTCCTGGGTCCAGGGCTTTCGTCCATCCTTGCTGATATCTATGAAGAGTTTCAGTCTCGAGTCACAACGTTTATCAGAAAGCTTTGCCTACGCTCTTTCCCTCTAAGACAAGCTGAACCCCCATGGCAGACATCGCCGTGGAGAGCCCATGACAGAGCGAGTGTGAGTGAAATTGTCCCAGTGCGAGGTAATCCAGCTGCGATCACCTGTAGAGTACGGGTTGGGTCTTTAGGTGGCTCCCCGGCGAACGGATCCCTCCACCGTTTCTGTTCAGTCGACTCCTCCATGTAGGGATCTTGGTGTTCCTCTAACAAAAAGGCAAGAATGTCGAGGGCTTGATCGAAGGATGGCAAAGGGGATATGGCATCACCTATCAGTGGCTGTTACTGATTAACTATTCTGTCACGGAACATGACTCGATAAGATATCCTGATACGTACAGACAAACCACGAATGCACTCGTATCTCTGACATTTCAGGATGACTCCCAACTCGTGGCTTGAAGCTCCGCAATCACCCCAGAAACTCAGCGGGGATTCAAGCAATTCTCCAGACCCCAGCTTATGCTTACGTGCATTAGTCTCATGGGTCATAAGAGGCTCCCGCTAAGGTATACGGTGTGGAGAGATCCAAGATCGGGTATGTCTCGGTCAGCCCGTGATAGATTCGGGATCCCTGGCGCCACCAATGGGGGCCGTTTATCGGGCAGCAAGTCCCACGAGCTTAGAACCGGGGAACATGGTATCGGAGCTAGGTATCTATCCAGATTATTGGCTAAGCATGGGTTAATTTAGCCGGTGGCCATGAAGGGCTGGAGGAGAATCCCATGACATGGGAATTCCTGTCCTTTGTTGGAGAGGGTAGAGATGCATCCTCATCACACTCTAAAGCAAGACTTCTGTCCCTGAGTCTGGACTGCGTTGTTTAATACATCCCAACGAGCTTGCTCACGGCGATAAACACTTGGAAGCCTCAGTTTTCGATAACCACTCTTCCTACGCCGAGATCAACGCAATGTCTGTCCCACTCGTGTGCGCTCTCAACAAATGCCCCATTGAATGGGGCTACGTACACTATCAGCCCTCAATCGGTGGAAATGCATTCATGCTGGCAGCCTTTGGCTTGCTCACCGTCCCGGCTCTATACCTGGGCATCACCCACAAAGTCAAGTTATTCACGTTCTGCTTCGTGATGGGACTGCTCGGTGAAATTACCGGGTATATCGGGAGACTTCTTTTACACAACAATCCGTTCAGTAAAGACTATTTCCTCATATATTTGATATGCACGACTATCGCACCCACATTTACTGCCGCCGCCGTGTACTTGACGCTAGCTCGGATTGTGGTTGTATATGGAGAAGGGATCAGTCGAATCCGTCCCCGAACGTACACACTGCTTTTCAGTGGCCTTGATCTCATTGCTTTGGTGGTTATTGCAGTAGGAGGAGGTATGGCAGCTGTTGTAGTTTTGCAATGGAAGGTTGGCAGATCCCTGAATCCTTCTCGCTCGCAAGTTCAGCTCTGTTAACATGCCAATAATTTTCTAGATTGATCGTGGAACGCACATCATGGTCGCTGGACTTGTGGTCCAGGTCGTCAGCCTAGTCATATTCCTTGCCCTTTGCTTCGAATACTCTTTACGAGTACGCAAATATCGGGGAGAGCTGAATCCCAGATACGCCGTTCTTCGCGGAACACCCCGTTTCAAACGATTTTTGTATGCCCTCGCCGCGGCAACTATTTTCCTGTTTATTCGGGCTGTGTACCGAGTGGCAGAGCTTTCTGGAGGGTTCAGAGGCAAGCTAGCCCAAGATGAGGTTTTGTTCATGGTTCTTGACGGGGCAATGGTCCTACTGGCATGTATAATCTTGACGGCCTTCCACCCCGGACAAGCCTTTGGAGGCGCTTGGAAGGACGCATCTTTCCGCTGGGGTTCAAAAAAATCGAGTGATGAGTCAATAATGCAGGATATTCCGACGGAGTCTGTTCCCTACAACGGAAAGCATTGATCTAGGTAATGGTGCAATGACTCTGGGGCCGGAATTATTCGTTGGGTGCTGAGAAGCTATTGATCTCATATTTATCCAAAAGGGGAGCTGGTACTGCAGAGTGGAGGTTATCCACAGCAGGGTTTCAATAGCCTGAGTCCCGAGACCAGCGAATCGGTTCAACCATCTGTATGCTTCAACTTCATCTCTTTGGGAAGGTCTTTGTAACTGTAATTTAAATTGTCTTCTTTGATGGCTCAGGCATCATCTCTTGATTTATCCTGCCATTCGTGACCGATGAGATAATTTTTGAACTTTTGTGGGGGTTCAAACTTATGGACCTCCACTGTGCAAGAGTCAACGTGCAGTTGAACGAGTATTCGGATATCACGCCTAAATTGGAAGGGTATAAATGCCAACTATGGTCCAATCTACCAATTCTTCCTATTCCATCAATGCTTCAGAGATAATATCTCGCTTTCCTTGGCTAAAGCCAACGTGGTTATGTGCCGAATAGCGTACCTGAGTTGCTTTCCCTGCCACTCCTAGTACGACGCCACCATGCAGAGCCCAGTCCTGGGGATTTTTCTAGTCCTTGAATATCCTAGCTCTTATGCAAACGTCTTACTCTCTTGCAGCTAAGCAGTAATCCGAAATAGCATTCATGAGGCGGAATCTCAAAGTATAGCACGTTTTTCTCAAATTAATGGATCCGCAACAGCGCATCCTGTTGGAGACAACATACGAGGCACTAGAGAACGCCGGAATTTCTCTGGACGGTATCAAGGGCTCCAACACATGTGTCTATGTTGGGTTATATGCCCATGACTATGATCGCATGGGATTCAAGGACCTCCCCCAAATTACCAAGCTTCACATCACCGGAACAGGAGAAGCTCTCGTTTCGAATCGAATCTTGTACCTTTTTGATCTCAAGGCCGCGTCTGTCACAGTTGAGACAGGATGTGTAAGCGGAAGATTTTTTTTATTCTGAAAATTATCCTGTCAGTACTAACCGAACCCTCTTATAGTCTGGAAGTATGGTTGCACTACATCAGGCTTGCCAGAATCTTCGGACCGGGGAGTCAAACATGGCCATTGTAGGAGGCACACAGCTCCTTCTCCATCCCGATTATGCTATCGCAATGAGCACGGTCGGGTAAGTATTAAATGCCTCAAAAACATTCTCCTTTTGGCATACTACTTCTTGATAGCATGGTGAATCCACACGGTCGATGCTTCGTCTTCGACAGTCGAGGTTCCGGCTATGCACGAGGTGAGGGTGTCGGCACAATCGTTCCTAAACGCCTGGACGACGCCATATTCTACTTCTGAGTCGTTTCTAGCACATACGACCATAGGGTGTGGAGAACAGGGCTTCCCGTCCGCTCAGCCGTACTTAAGCCACACGCCGGCCAGTTAGTAGTATGGTGGGTGACCACATGCGAATCCTGGCTGTTGTATGTTTTTGTTTTTGTTTTTTGTTTTTACGATGGGGGAACGAGTCCGGGTTAAGGTCAGCGATATTGAAGTGGTTAACCATGAGTCCCTCTGGTCGATCTATCGCGCGCAACAGAGTAGCGATTCCTTTCCTTCTTCCATACCAGCACCGATTGCAAAGATTCTAATGTGTGCCTTCTTGTACACAATGGATCTCAGTTACTTTATCATGCACTGATGACTTTGCGAAAGCAGGTCGTCAGCGCAGAACCTCGACAAAAGATTTTCCTGCTGCATCAGCTCAATGGCGTCAGTTTCTCCGTTGAGAAGAGATACCAAATTGAGGCCGATGCGTGATAAAATCAGTCCTTCAAGACCGGAGATCAAAGATTTCTGAAGAATGAGTTCTCCTCGGAAGAGGTTGATCAATTCTTTCAACATCGATTTGCAGACTCGACTCGCTGGAAGACTTCATCCACTCGAGAAGCCTTGCGAGATGAGGAGGAGTCACTAATTCTGCCTGCGCTGAAACATGGGACACCGCCTCTCGAATATAAATTACCGCCGCGCACTCATTCAAGGCAATGATTTGCTCGAAAGTCAGTTTTCCGGCGATTTCCAAGTCCTCCGAGGTACTTGTTGCGATAATAAGAACCGTCTGGTCAATTGAAGCAGAGATAATTGTTGAATCAGTATCCCTGAAGTTGCTTCGAGTTGAGGAATAACACGTCTGGCTGCCACTGCATCCGATAACCGATAACCCATCTCGGGGTGGAATGAAGTCTCTTCATTCCTGGTCTGCTCTTCTCCAACGGCTTTCAGTTGCCAGTCTAACACATGCAGAACGACAGAGCGCTCTCCATCCGCTTTCTGCTGGAATGCGTATGTATTTCCTGACGCTGAGCGCATTCCCTCGGGATTCATCTCGAGGGCAACGACCAGTTCATCGGCAGGAGTGGATGTTATATCCGCAGCAATGATGATATCCCCAAAGAAAGTCGCCATGAGTGGCGCGTTGCTGCACTCCTTCTTGAACGACACCACTGCAAGGTGATTCAAAGAGTCGAAGACTGATGGGTGTATCACATGGGGCTGCAAAAACTGGCGAGGCATGCAGGCTGGAACATCGGGGACCTCCACCTTGGCCCAACCCTGGTGGCGTCCTAGTTGCATCTCGGTCATGCAAGTGAAAATCCAGCCGAAATCATTCCCAGATTCCCGAAGGTCATTGTAGAATTTCTGAGGATCGATCGTGGCATCGAAATGACAGGATTGCTGAATGTCCTCGAATTTGCGCTTGTAGGATGAAACCAAGAATTCTTCCTCTCGTGTCCCTTCAACCTCGTCAACCTTGGAACTCATGTCAACGGTAATGAGTCCGGAGCAGTGCTCATTCCATGAACCGGAGCCCTCAGGTGAGTATGAGAAGACTCTGAATGTCTCCCATCGACTGCCATCATTGGTCTTCATGCGACTCAGGGTAAGTTGGACTTCCACATCCGGGATGAAGCTATCCGGTCGTTGGTCAGGCACAATGATCGGTTTGGAAAGAACCACATTCTTGAGGTGGAATTTGGATATCTGCCCGGGTGCCTTTCGAAGCTGGACGATCTGCTTCATTGCCTCGATTGCCATGCAGATGTATCCAGTTCCCGGGAAAACCATGAAGCCATCAACAACATGATGTCTCAACCAAGGAAACGCATCAACATTGAGATGGTACCGCCACCTCGGCTCGTGGATAGTGCTCCCCACATCCCACAATCCCAAAGGATTGTGGTATGGGAATTGTCGCAGGCGATGATCCCGACTGAGCCGTGACTCGTACCAATACGATAGCGAGTGATCCCATGGGTAAGGACTGAGATCGCCGATCGTAGTCCATTTCTTGGTCTTGTGCAAGGCAAGGACCTGCTCGAACTGGATGCCACAGCCGGATTCGAAGAGCTTGCCGGTGAGCTTCAGTACAGATTTTAGGGCATGCTTATTTCGGACGAAAGCAGATGCGTAAGAGAACTTGAAGGACTTGATACTGAGCTTGGCCATGACCTGCCTTATGGGTCCCGACAATGCACCGTGTGGGCCAACTTCCGCAAAGGTATTAGCGACATCGCTGGACTGTTTTGTGCGTGCCATATCCTCAGCCAGCAGTTGCATGGCATCGCTGGATCGAACCTTTGACATCAGATTATCTGTCCAGTATTGAGGTCCGAAGGTCGATGCCTTCTTCTACCCAGTCACGGAGGAATAGAAAGTAACATTGCTCCGTGGAGTGCCAGCATGGACATGTTGCAAGGACTCGAGGTATTGATCTGCGATCTTCTTCATGTGGTGAGAATGATAGGCTGTGATCACCTTGAGTTTTCTGCTGAAGATGGACTGATCATTCAGGATTGTGCTCAGTTCGTCAATACCAGCTTCATCTCCAGATATAGTAGTGCTATCTGAGCTGTTGACACAAGCGACTGTGACAAGGCCCTTCTTCACCTGCTGGATGTAAGGCATAACCTCGGCCTCGCCAACTCCCACAGCTAGCATGGATCCTTTGGCCGAGTTTGCCTTTTTGGCCGCGGTTGAGCATAGACCTCGTCGGTACGCACTACGTTGATATTTGTCAGATTAATCCAATCACTTGAAAGAGAAATGCTAAGGAACTCACATTTCAATCGCAGCCTCGTGTGTGAGGGCGTCAGCAGCATAGGCTGCTCCAATTTCTCCCGAGCTATGACCACAGACATACTGAGGGGTGACACCAAACGTGGCAAGCAAATCAACCAGAGCGACATGAATGGCTGTCGTCAAAGGCTGAGCCGACTCGCTGTTACCCACCCTGGAGGACTGCTCATCCTTTGAGAGCTCCTCCACAAGACTCCACTGAGAACCAAAACTTTGGATCAAATTGTCTGATTCCAGAATGGAGTTTTTGAATGCAGAGCTGATGCCCGGTAACTCTCTTCCCATGGCATACCATTGCGCGCCCTGTCTAGTGAAGTCAATGGCCACCGACACAGAATGTTGGAGCTTTGTCATGCGTAGACTTTTTCGGCTCCAGGGCAGAAACGAGCTCATCCGCGGTCGAAGCGACAAGACTCAGCCTGAGCGGCAAGAGTGATCGTCGAACATTCGGTCTGTATGCAAGATCTGAGAGGCAGTCTTGTTCTGAAGCCTTAGTAGAGATCCAGCTCTGCACATTCTTGGCGGCTTCAAGAAGAGATTTCTCATGAGTAGCGCTGAGGACAAATAACTGAGGGTTGGCTTGTGCTGCTTTATAAACGCTCCTGACATGAGACCCGTAACCGTTTGGTTGATGGGCTCCATCCGTAACACAATTCGAGGTGTTCTTGACTTCAGAGTCAACTGGACTCCATTTGAGCTGAGCGTGGCATTGCTAATTGAGTCGCTATTCGCAGCAGATCTATTGAGGTGTACGGCTGGAGCTGGCTCAAGAATGACGTGTGCGTTAATTCGACCGTAGCCGAAACTGTTCAAGGACACTCGGCTTGGACCAGGTTGCTCTGGCTGGGGCAAAGGAGTAAGTTGAACAGGTATCTAGAGGTTCTCAATCGGCTTCCAAATTCACCCTCAGCAAGAATGGTAATCCCACCTTGATTTTTCGCTCATCAAGCCTGAGACTCGGCTTTAGCGTCTCAAAATCCAGGTTTGGAGGAATGAAACCCTTCTTCACGATCATGATACCTTTAATCAGACCAGTAATACCGCTAGCTTCCAGATGTCCAATATTGGATTTGACTGATCCAACATAGATATCTGACTTTCGCCCAGCCTCCTCGCAGAAGACCTGGTTAATAGAGGAAATTTCCGCGTTGTCTCCTATTTAGCTTCTGCATTAGCCACCAATAGAGAATTGGCTGTGGGCTGCTTACCTGCCTGTGTTCCCTAGTAGGGTCAGCATCATTAGATTTAGAAGACTTCAAAATTCATAGGAGTTTGACTTACTGTTCCGTGAGCCTCTCTATATACTGTATTGCGTGGGTCCATGCCGGCAGAAGAGTAGACCCATTTCATCAAAGCTGCCTAAGCATCTGGATTTGGCAGTGAAATGCCTGCCGGTTTACCGTCCTGGTTCAGTCCAGAGTTCCGAATAATCGCGTGAACAGGATCACTAGCCGCGATGTACGGCATTTCAATAAGCTATGAGCATGTACATAGAGACTGTGTCTTGTACACCGTGTTGGCGCTGACCTTAATTAACCCCGAGTCGTTCCACCATCGTCTTAAAGAAATCAGAACTATTTAAAAATGCAAAAAACATACAACAGCCAGGATTCGCATGTGGTCACCCACCATACTACTAACTGGCCGGCGTGTGGCTTAAGTACGGCTGAGCGGACGGGAAGCCCTGCTCTCCACACCCTATGGTCGTATGTACTAGGAACGACTCAGAAGTGGAATATGGCGTCATCCAGGCCTTTGAGAACGTATATGAGTTCGCAATCCAGAATGATACAGTCATGATTCCTCGAGTCCAGCCCGACACCAAGTTCAATGAATGGATCGACCGAGTCTTTGCAAATGATCGACTAGACACTCTGCCTTACCACCAATTCAGCCGCAGCCTGAAGCTTCACGTGGAAACGCCCTGCCTTTTGAGCAGTCTCCGGTTCTTGGAAGACCGTGGGCTCAGCCATGCAGGGCTGATTCAATGTGGGAGACCGAGTTGCCGGCGTTGGCGCTCAGCCTTTCACCAGCAGAGCCAGAGTCAAGGGGTTGATGTCTTGTCGACTTCCTGAATCGATCACCTTCACCGTCAGTGCATCAATTCCCATCATTTATATGACAGCCTACCACTGCATTGTTGAGGTGGCTCGTCTCCGACAGGGTCAAAGTATCTTGATTCATGCAGCATCTGGTGGTGTCGGTCAAGCGGCAATTCAATTCGCGCAACATATTGGAGCTGAAATCTTTGCAACTGTTGGCAGTGTAGCCAAGCGTCAGCTTCTGATTGACCAGTACAACATTCCTGAGGGTTATATATTCTCGACGAGATCAAGGACGTTCAAGCACGGAGTTTTGCGTCTTACTAGTGACAAGAGAGTGGATGTTGTCCTCAACTCGCTTTCAGGAGAATGGCTCAATGACTCTTGGGAATGCGTGGTTCCTCTGGGTACATTCGTTGAAATCGGCAAAACGGATATCTACAAGCGAAGCCACCTTAGTATGGCACCATTTGACCGAAGCATTACGTTTGCAGCTGTCGATCTGGTGGTCCTGTTTGAGACTCAGGTTTAACGGATGAATGATGAGTTCCAAACAGTCATGGCAATGTTCGAGTCAGGAATTCTTACACCCGGGGCTCCTGTTACAGCAATTCCCATCTCTAACATCGAGGAAGCTTTCCGCTTGATTGCTTCTCGAAAGCACGCAGGAAAGGTGTCGTTGAAGCTGAATCAGATGCTCTCGTGAAAGCAGTGATTGCAAAGCCTGAGCCATTGCAACTAGACCCTTCATGATCCTATGTTGTAGCTGGTGGCCTGGGTGATCTAGGTAGAAGGATCTGCCGACTTCTGTCGACTCATGGTGCAAAGCACGTTGTGACCCTATCTCGTCTGTCTTTTTCTGATGATGATCGACAGGCTTTTGAAGCCGACATGGCTCAACTTGGCGCAGTGCTGCACATTGTCAAATGCGATATCATCGACGAATCGTCTACGACAGAAGCTGCGATTGTCTGTCAAGAGAGTCTGCCACCAGTCAAGGGTGTCATCCATGCCGGCATGGTTCTTCGGGTTAGTAACGAGAATCTCCCTTTTCGTCAATTTCACACACTAACTTACCTCCCAGGATCATCCTCTGGAGCTCATGACACCAGACGACTATCTAGGTGCAACCAAGCCAAAGACACAATGCACCTTGAATTTGCACTCCAGTTTCCAAGGCCCCACACTAGACTTCTTCATCACGCTTTCATCCATCACATGTGTTGTCAGCAAGACTGGTCGAGCCAATTACTCTGCTGGAAATGCCTTCCAGGACGCTTTTGCTCATGCGCATGCTGGAAAATCTCTTACGCGCTACATCTCACTCAATTTCGGTGCGATTGATGGGTCCGATGGTATCACGTCATTGCCGATTCGCCAACAAGAGCTAATGCGCCAAGGCGCGATTCTGGTCAAATTCGAGGAACTCTTCAAAGTCCTTGAGTATGCCATGGGACCTCAGGCAGCGCTCGATGGCTGTGTCCAATCTATCATGGGCTGTGATCGACAGTCAATGGAGACGGTACAAGACACTTTCGGACTGAGTAACCCCAGGTTCAGTCAAGTGCCTTATCTTTCGAATCAGAACAGCTCTGGCGGTGGAGCGTCCGACAAGGTTGACACGGAGAAGGCTATTCGAGATTCCACCACCATCGCCGAAGCTGAGGAAATCATCACGCACGCAATTGCAGGGAGGCTTTCTCTTTTCATGGACCGAGCAATTGAAGATGTCAATCTTGACCAGTCACTTGGCGCTTTTGGACTTGATTCGCTAGTCTCGATTGAATTGAAGAACTGGATGGTTCGAACTTTCCACGTCAATTTGCAGACGTCCGAGATTAAAGATGCTCTTAGCGTGGTCGCTCTGGCAAAGACAATTATTTCGCGTTCAAAGCTGATCAGCAATGAGCTGCGCGGAACTCCTACCAGCTCAGATGAGCCCGAAGAGAGAAGATTGCAACTTCCATGGACATCATCTCTCCCATCAGACACATTACAAAATTACGACAAGGACCAAATAAATGACTAATCCAAAATCTCAGTTGAGATGGACTAAAGCCGAACCATGCTAAATATAAAACATAGAGACATTAGATATCAGTACAAGGGCGCATGCAAAAGAAGGAAGCCATCCAAGAAGCTCCTCTCAAGCACACAAGCCCGTTCTCGTTTCGTTCGCACATTTTTGCCTCGCCCCTTTATCCCGTTTAGAATTCCCAATTCTTCGCGTCTATTTTATCCAGTTTAACCGGTAACCTTGAAGATGGACTCGGCCAGGCGCTTGACGTTGCCGGAGGTGATACCAGCAACGGAGATACGGCCGTCCTTGGTGGCGTAGACGGAGTGCTGTAGACAAATATTAGTATAATGCTGGCTATCAAACGGAAATTGACAGGGGCTGTGGGGGGATTTGCAATACGATACGTACCTCCTTGGCGAGAGCATCCATCTGCTCGGGCTTCAGACCAGTGTAGGCGAACATGCCGATCTGGCTGGTGATGTGGGACCAGTCGTGCTTGCTGCCGAGCTCCTCCAGGTTCTTGCGGAGCAGGGAGCGCATCTCGATGATGCGGTCAGCCATGCCCTTGACCTCACCGAGCCACTGCTCGTTCAGCTTGGGGTCGGTCATGATGGTGGAGGCAACGCGGGCGCCGTGGATGGGAGGGTTGGAGTAGAAGGGACGGATCAGAATCTTGATCTGCGACTCAACGCGCTTCTTCTCCTCGGTGTTCTCGCAGACGAGGGAGAAAGCACCAACACGCTCACCGTAGAGACCCTAAACAATCACGTTAGCGAAAGACACACTTCGGAGCTATACAGCTCATTGAAGGATAATTCTCACCATGTTCTTGGCGAAGCTCTGGCACAGAGCAATGTTGTGGCCCTCCTTGACGAAGTGGCGAGGAGCGAAGGCATCCTGGTCAGCGTTACCGCTGGCGAAGCCCTGGTAGGCCATGTCGAAGAAGGCGAAGTGGCCCTTCTCCTTGACGACATCGCTGATCTGGCGCCACTGCTCCTGGGTGGGGTCAACACCGGTAGGGTTGTGAGCGCAGGCGTGGAGCAGGATAATGCTGTTCTCGGGGGCAGCCTTGATATCGGCGATCAGGCCCTCAAAGTCCAGACCGATGGTGTCCTTGTTGTAGTAGCGGTACTTCTCGACCTCGAGGCCAGAGTCCTTGAAGACGGCGTTGTGGTTGGCCCAGCTGGGGTTGGGGAGGTAGATCTTCTTGGCGTGGGGGTAGAAGCGCTTCAGGAACGCACCACCGATGCGCAGGGCACCAGTGCCGGAGATGGTCTGGGTGATGACGAGGCGGTCCTCGGTCAGGGCGGAGGAGTCCTTGCCGTAGGCCAGCTCGGCAGCGGCGTTGGTGAAGGCAGGGACACCGGTGATGCCGGCGTACTCCTTGTCGAAGCGCGAAGCAACGACCTTGTCCTCGGCCTCACGGACGGAGGGCAGGACGTAAGGCTTGCCCTTGTCGTCACCTAAATCGCGCAATTCACGCTCCAATTAGCAACCCATCGTTTCTTTGGCTATTTAGCTCTTCTGAGCTTCTCAATCGACGGTGGAGAACTCACGGTAAGCACCGACACCCAGGTTGATCTTCTCCTTGAAGGAGTCGGCCTTGAAAGCCTCGGTGATACCGAGAATGGCATCCTAATCAAGCGCACTGCGCATCAGCATTGGTCCCCATAGAATCGCATTTTCCATGCTTCCAACTCGAATTCATGGGGGGATGCATCGATTGACACCTACAGGAGGACCCTGGGGCACGTTAGCCCAGGCCGAGGCATGTCTAGCACCGATGATCACGGTGCGCATGTTCGCATCGCGAGCAACAGCCGAGCGGCTGGCAACACGCAGAGTGGAAAGCATTGTGAATGACAAGAGGACAGGGTAGAATGGGGAAGAAAAGAACGGGAGCAGGTCTAGAAAAGCTGGGGGAGAAAAGGAAGAAGCCGGAGACGCAATCGGAGATGCTGCGTGTTACTGTTTGGGGCCTGACTCATGTGATACTGCCAGCAGTAGGTTTCTAGGGAAGTATCGGGTACTTCTCGTCCAGTGTGGGGGTTCACCCATTCCGAAGTCACCTCTACTTCACCGCCCGGGGACAACTGCGAGGCCGATCCCGCCGGATTGGCTCCCACAGTAGTAGTATTCCGTGCGGTCGATCGTCGATCATACGGTATTGTCATGGTGATATTATGATGGTAGCTTCTACTTGAATATGGATTTGATTTGATTCATTAGTCCTAGTCATGTTACTTAACCAATAAACACAATGCAAGAAGTAGTATACAGCCAATATTTCATCTCTTTCCATCCCTTGACTTACCATGTAAATAAACATTTACTTCCAAACATCTCCAGGTCTCGCCCTATTCTGCCCGACATCATCATTGCACCATGTCGGGATGTCAAGCCCCGGTGAGCTGAATAAGGGCTAAGAAGCTCCACTCGTCCGAGAAATTTCCCCTCACGCACAGAGTTGGGGTAAATCCGTCGTGCGGGCAGGTAAAATAGGCATCATTTCGGAAGTAATTACTCGGAACAGGCATGAATTGGATATTCTCCCGGTTGCTTCACCTCCTAACAGGCCTTCTGGGAATAATTGACTATATTTGACGATCAAATATCCCCTTTTGAGGCCCCAGGGACAAAAAGAGGACAAGGTTCACAGCTCAAAAACTCGGTTAAATAGGGTGACGAAAATAGCCGGGATAGCAGGACAAAGTACATACTACTCGACGAGTCTACACCGTCTACTGAGTTTAGCCACTTGGGCTGCCTGTGCTCCGTACTACTACCACTTGTAAGTTGTGACGGTGTGACCAGGTCGTATCCCCACACGGCACACGCGGAGATTGTAGGCGACGTCTGATCGACTCCTAGAGACCATTTCAGTTAGTTATTATTATTACGTAGCGATGCGGACGTGCGGAGAGTCGGCAGGACATGACAGAAACAGCTAGCGGCGTTTAGAAAGACAAAACACAGTTTGGGTAGACTAGGGGTAACTATGCATAGCTTCTTCAAGGGCCTCATTTGTGAAGTTCGAATCAAAGTGTAGCATACTGGGTAGGAAGGTTACGCAGACTGGTGTTTCTAACAGTAGATGAAGGATGATAATATTGTCGACCATTTCTCTACTCTATACAAGACAGACCAAACAGCTCAAAGCAGCAAGGTTTCCAATAGTTAAGGGGGAATATCATTGATCATTTCGCTGCTCTATACAATACAAATCAAGCAATGCAAAGAACAGAGCCATAGCTCCATCCACATCATCTCAGCTCTCACTCAACCCAACCGAACACCAGCCTGACGATTCTTCCGCGCCTGCTGCCCCATAGCATTATTCATACCCGTATGCTGGCTACTATCCAACGCAGACATCGCCTCCCGCTTTTTCTCCTCTTCAATCTTCTTCAACCGCTTCTCCGTCTTCATCTTGCCACTACCCTTGCCATGGAACTGGTGACTGAGGTGCTTGAACGCCTCCTTCTGGTTCATCGAGCGGCCATATTCATCCGTGTACTTGAGTTGCACGTCGGGCTTGTACTCGCGGTTGAAGATCTCCGCCATCTGGCGAGCTTCTTGCTGGTCACGTTGTTTGTTCTCCCAGCGCGCGTATTCTTCGCGCTCGCGGGCGGACATGCGGTCTAGCTTGCCGGAGGCACGGTCACGCTCACGCTGTGTGCGGGCACGGCGCTCGGCATCTGCTTCGCGGTTGGCCTTCTCCTGTAGGAAGCGCTGGCGGTCACGGAGTAGGGCGTTCGAGCTGCTGCTGTCGGTCTCCTTGACTAGACCGCGTTGTCGCAGCATAGAAAGTGTAGCGCCCAGACCCTGGTCCAATGTAGATTCTTCTTCCAAGCCAGTGCCGGTAAGCTCCTGTGCGGCCTGGTTGGATTCCTCGCGCTTGAGACGTTCTTGAAGATCTTCCTCATCCTCGATATCGTTGTAGCTCCGTTCCATATCCACATCTTCGGGCTCCTCTTCGGGTTCTGATCGGACAGCGGCCTCGGCAGCGGGTGTCGCGGTTCGGCGCTCCTCTCGCTCGGGAAGAGTGGGCTTCTGTAGATTGGAGACAAACTCCGATGTCTCGTCAATAACAAGACCGGGTTCCTCCGCACCATCCTCTGGAGTGTCGGTCTCCATGGGCGTTTGAGAGTCCTCTTCCCGAAGTTGGCGAGCAAGGTCTTCCGGACGCATCTTCTTGCGCTTTCTGAAAGCAGCGCGTCGCTGGAGTGCAAGTGAAGCTTGAAGGTCGTCATCGTCCGCAAAAGACACATCTTCGTTGATGGGCTTCCGGGCAGCTGTGACTGACGCTCCGTTCGTAGAATCAATGTCCATAGATGCTCCGTTTGGTGTATTCGATTCAGTAGCAGGGAAAAGACCCTCGTCATCCATCACGGCCCGTTGCTTTGTCGTCTTGTTCTTCTTCTTTTTGGGCTTCTTAATCTTGACTTCGCTGATGTCCATATAATCGGATGTCTGGATTTCAGGCTCTAGATCAAGAGTGAAAACGCCCGTCTTCAAGCCCGCCGAGACCTCTTGTCGCTTGGCCTGCCTTTCCTCCTCGGTCGAGCCCTTCGCATCAAGCGTGAATCTCTTCCGCTTCTTGCCATCAATCTCTTCGTCGTATTGGGCAAGAATTCCTTGGTTCTCGGCAGTGGGGTCGTAAACGGGCTTGCGCTTCTTGAGCTCGAGTTTCTCGGTGGTCTTGTCCTTCTCAACGAGGTTGATATCCTCAAGCTCATCGCCCTCTTCCTCGTCATCCACGGCCGCATCTTTCAATGTAAGAATGTGATCCTCGCCGCCCTCGAAATCGCCGATCGCGTGTCCGACCTTGATGCCAGCCAGATCTTCGGCGGTGTACTCGGTGGCCGCAGCGCGCTCGCGCTCCTCCAATTCCTCGGCAAGTTTGCGCGCCCGCTCCTTCTCGATCTTTTTGGAGCGTTTCTTGGACTGCATCAGCCATGCCTTGGTATCGAGATCTGCGCCATCTGATTCTCCGAGAGTGGCGCCCTGTAGCTTCAAATTTCTTTGAGCAATGTCACGCGCCCTCTTGATGGCAGCGTTCTTCTCCTCTCGTTTCCGTTTGGCGTCGGCCTCATCTTGGAGTTTCTTCCAGTTGTCGTAACCCGCCGCTTGTCGGGTCTCGATCGTACTCGCAGGTTCCTCGTCAGAGTCGGCATCGCTCGCGTCGTCCTTGAACTGCGGACCGGTGGCGTCGTCTGCTTCAGCTCCGGGGACGGGGAGTGGTTTGAGGCCCAAGGCGACTCGAATTTTGTTATTCTGCTCGATGGAGAGAGCGTCCGCCATCTTGACGGAATGTGTGTGCGAGCACGGCAACACAAAAGGTGAAAGTGAGAGTTGGAGAACCGCGCTGTTTCTTTAACTTGGGTCCCGTCGACTCTGATAACGCCGCCCAGGATATCATCATGTGACTTTGACCTTTCACCACGCTATACCCAAAACAGACTAGGTCCAGAAATTTCTCCCGAGAATAAATACCAGGCCGCCGCCACTTCTCTTTCTCTTTTTCTTCTTACTACCACGGATCTGTGTCCAGCATTCCCGTTGACGGAGTACCAGTCTGACTGGCATCTCTGTGTTTCGGTTGAGAGCTGGGCAGATCGACGACCTTGGAGCCATTCATCTTCCAACATGTATGGCACCCTTACGGTTTCCTGTCGACAGATCTCAGATTGAATGTTTGCGCCGGGTGTCCCTTGGGTCTTGAGCTCCCGCCTTGGTGAGCTCGGCTTGAGGCCCTGGTTGCGGACGGCGTCATATTCCACCCCTCTTTACCGATTGGCCGTTGGCCCGTGAGGTTAGGGATAAACCATGACCAGCCAACATTACTCCCCGTAGACTACATTTTGATAGACTTCACACTGCGTAGACGGTGCCGAGCAAAAGGCATTCGACATGAGCCGCGCTCTCGGCGTCATATTGCTGCAAGATTTTTCTCGCCTGTATATCATCATCAGCCAGAGCTCCACGCAAGTTGCAAAAATCTGCTAGGTTGTTGGTCCACATCGGCAAACCGAACGCTGCGCCAAGCTACGAAGCTTCTTTCTAGCTGGTCGCCCGAGGAACCGATATACGGCCGCAAAGCTGTGGTCATCAAGATCATGATCATCATATCCTATTGCACAGATGGTATGCCAGACGTGTGTGTATCCCATGTCTCATTCGTAGTTTACAACAACTTCAAGTGCCCTGTTACTCCATCAACAACGCTCTTAGGTCCCAAAACGCCCAGCACAGTACGACTACCACTGGCAATCTGCGTGCGCCCAGCGTCCTGAATAACGCGCGCGCAGAGTCCAAGGCTCATCGCCTGCGCCTGGAGCAGCAGCAGCTCATCCTCCGACTTAATCTGCAGCGCGATCTTGGCCTGGCCGCCGCGCTCCCAGCGGCGCAAGATGGGCGAGTCCGGTTGGTGGGTGATGAAATATTTGTAGCAGGCGAGGGTAGCATGGGAGGCTTGGGCGGCGATTTTACCTGTTGCAAAGCAAGAAGGAAATGTCAGTCACTCGATGTTGCTAGTCTCACGATGAGGCTCAAAATCTCTGTTTCGCGCAGAGCACATACCCTTGGTCATGCCCAGGTCTGTCCGCACGACCAGCACCAGCTTCACTTCCTCTTCATTTTCCTTGAAGGCGGCGAGTTCTTCGCCATTGCCTTCGTCCTCGTCGTCGCTCTCATCCTCGGATTCTTCTCCGTCATCTTCTTCGTCGGAGGAACCCTTGTGGACCTTCACATCGTAGCCGTTGGGCCAGCCCTGTTTCTCTCTGAAAAGGCCTAGCGAGGCGCCTTGGCCGATGAAGTATCCTGTGACGCCGGCGACAATGGCCGTGGCGATCACGTAGGCGGCTGTTGTCGGAGATGTGCGATCTAATGGAGCTGCCATTTTGGTCTGTGAGGGCGCTTGGGCGTAGGTATAAGGTTCTGGGGAGAATTGTCGAGGTTGAGGTGGTGCTGTGCCAAGTTCCAATTGGAAATGGACTGGGTGCTCTGTTCCGCGCGCTTGGCCGCCTCGGGCTCTCCCCCAGCAGAGGCTCCGATTACAGATTTGTAAGGCTTTTAGTTGATCTGGGTGGTATGAAATGATTTTAATGGAATTTCTATGGTCTTGGGATGAAAATCAGATTTGGGGTCTCTATTAACGTAAAATCAATAGGGTCACGTTCTAAGGTTGGTTGCACGTGGTCCCAATGAAACCAGAGTTATACATTGAGCTGAAGCATGGATTCCATTCTGCCTATGATAGCAAGTACAGGTGTGGACACTATCAAGTTCACCAGATCAATGCAGGCAATTTAGCATCTTCTCAATATTTACTATACCTGCTAATCAAGTGGACTTCGGAAGTCAATCACTCTGTGTCCTATGGCCTCCATGGTAAATGCCGACCCGTCATCTACATCTACGTAGCCATATAACGAGTCGCTCCACCCGGGAACCACCTGATGTACACGCGACGACCGCGTTTAACAACTACGTTTCTACATGTATCGTGTTTGAATTCCGATCAAATTGATTAAATTACCTAAGGGAGCCAGAAAAGCCATAAACCAAAAGCAACCCCCGAGGAAGAACCGGGACAAGATCACCCAATGCATTGGATCCATCAAAAGCCACTATTTACAACCCAAAAATACGGAAGCATGGTATAATTTGCGAAAGAAAAGCGCCCTCCCTCTAGTTCGCACTTCCGGCGGGAGCAGGACGACGAGGCTGTGTGCCAACGTTACCCATACGGCGGCCCCTAGATTGCGAAAATAGTTAGCAGAGCGCTAATGGCTGGCATGACACGAGTAAACGCATCATCGCGACAACAGTGCAAAGAAGTCCACTTACATGACAGTACGGCTGAAGAAACTGATGGCAATCATGAAGGTCCAGCTGGGGACGGCGCCGATGGCCCAGATGGCGTAGCCGAAGGGAATGTTCAGCTGGTACTTGGCGAGCCAGCCGTCCGTGGGGTGGAAGGCGCCCTCGTAGGCGTCAGCCTTCTCGAAGGTCTTCTTGGAGTGAATCTGGTACAGGTCCTCGGGGGTGACGGTGGTGGTGTTCATGTAGACGACGTGGAGAGGGGTAGGCAGGCGCTCTTGACCCTCAGGCTGGGCCTGGGGCAGCTGATAGTAGAAGACGGAGGGAGCGCCGGCGGACCAGGTGGCGCAGAGAACGCGCTCTTCCTCACAGTTCAGCAGACCAAGGTTGGGGGAGGTGGGGTCGGCGGAGAAGAGGAGCACCGATTCCTAGAAAGTTGCGACGGAGGGTCAGCTTACATGCTCCGTTGATAACATGGGGTTCAACGGCGCGGTATTTCCGGGGGTTGCGCGCAATGGACGACTTCTTACATTGAAAGCCTTCTCAGCGATATCACAGCGGCCGAAGCAGGTCTTGTTGCCGCCGGTCACAAAGATGTACCAGTCCTGAGGGTCCTCGGCAGGAGTCAGGATGGACTGCCAGTTCTGCATGGTCACCGGGGTGACGCGCTTCTCGGAGACCTTCTCAGCCATCTTCTGGATGGGATCGGCTGGGACGGCCGTGGGGACAAGGTTCTTGGCCTTGTTGAACCAGCCCTGCACGCGGTCTGCGAGGGGCACCTGCTCCTGTGCCAGAGCCAGGGCAGGGAGGAGGGTAATGAGCGAGGTGAAACGCATCTTGATGGCTGATGACAGGCGGGTTAGCTGGGATTGATGGAGATAGGTAAGACCATGAGATGAAGATGGATGGTCCCAGATGTGTCTTGATAAACCTACCAAATTTGTTGACAGAGTCGATCAATCGAAGCAACGGCACCCGAGGGATTAAGGAGGAGAAAGCAATTGGGTCAGCTTGAGGCTAGACGACAGCTGGCCTGAGCGCCCGGGCCACCCGAGCCAACCAGACCGACCAACCACCGCCGCGGAATGGCGGGCGGGGAATCTCGCCGATCCACTCAGCGGCCGTCATGTCTAATGCTGGGGTTGACATTGACTTTTGTGATACTATAAGTATTGCATTGCATTATGGAAAGATTGGAGCTAGCTGTTCATCTCTTCATAGACATTTGCACCAAGAAAGTCCACCATTACATTTCAAATCACAACAACACCCCGTAATCTACCAAAAGCTGCAACTTTCATAGTTCTCGCGGTGGTCTCCACTTGGACTAAATAACTACTGTATGTACGGTATGTTGTGCAGCCTTCTAGAACACGTCCGAGGTATTCTACTTCTTTGATATACTGATATACAGGTATATCCATACATTTTTGCTATGCAACTCCTTTGATATGCTACAATATAGACCCTTCAACACACTCTTCTATCATGCCCATTTTGAACAGAGTATCGATGCCTGTACTCAAGGTTCCTTCAACGTATGAACCGTACAGAGGCTGCATCTTGCTCATACAATTGCCAAAGTGCAATTGCTGCTGGCTTGGGGCCAGATCCTGACCATTTAGCAGGTAGCATCCCAATCGGCAGGACATGGCAGGATCACTATAACACGCAAAAGGCAACGCAATTACTTGAACCAGAAGTGACTGCCAGGCATCGAACGCTTGCCGCATTTGTAGCCCATGATCTTTCCGGGAGAGACCGTGGAATATCCGAAGCGATGAGTCGCGCTTAGTCGTCGACCGTCCAGACGGGCATAAAAGCGAGAAGCGAGGCGGGCTTTTCATCCTTTCTTCTTCTCGCTCTTCTTCGATTTTTCCATCAAGAACGACAGCGCTGAATCCCACACTCAAACATGACTTCCACCATTCAGCGCACTTTCCACCTCGCAGCTATCATCATGCTGCTGCTCATGCACACCCTCGCGATGCCCGTGGCCAATCTGGCCGCTGTCAGTCGGGCTTGCTTGGAGATTGACACCCCCGTTTCTGGTAAGTCATACTCACAAAACAAATGAATGAAGACATTCAGCGCAGCAGAGAATGATAGAACAGTAGCTGACGAGTTGGAGATGCAGGCAACACTTCCCTTGCCCCGGCCCGCCTCCAAACCCGCCAACTGAACCTATTTGGTAAGTGTCAAAGAGATTCTGATAGTTCACAGGTACACAAGCTGACCACAACTGATTAGGCGGCTCCGACGATCCGGCGTGGAAAGCGGAGCGAGACCACGCCTCGCTAATTACCTTCATCGTGGTCTTGATCATTCTGGCGGCAATTGCCGTGTACTACCTCGTGTCCCGGCGACTAGGGCTGATGGGGGTTGATGGTGTGTGGTGCCGTGGCTGGCGAGACCGTCTTCGCCAACTCAATCCCAAGAAAGTTTGGGAGGCGTGGTGCGCGTACTGGAAAGACCGCACCCGCCAACGCCGACGCCGCCGGGAGGGCATCGAACTGCAGCCCTACCCAGGCCCACCACCAGACGCCCCCTACCAGCGCCTACCCTCTCCTGCCCGTCCCGCCCCTGCCCTCATCCGACTTGGGCGTTTCCAAGTAGGAAGGAGGGTGCTAGGGGCCGGGCAGTGAAGGACGAGGAGAGGAAAAGTGGGGAGGAGGCAGGGAGGGAGGGGGGAGGAGACCCGGTTGTGGTGGCGGCGCGCTCTCGAACAAGAGCCGCCTTTAGTTAGAAATCAGCAGAGACTGAGGCCACCACCTGTCACTGGCCACAGAATCGAGTGTCTTTACTGAGAGTTTGAATCTTCATAAATGGGATGAGTCTTCCCAGATTGTAGGATAGCATTTCCAAAAAAGCGTGAAACACGCAAGTCACTCGAGGTAGTTCTATCATGTAGCCAACTTTATATCGGAAAATTGCTAGCGTTGGAGACATGCATTTATTCTCCACAATACGTGGAGGTGCCTCCAATACGATCCCATCATAAACAACGGCATGGGAAAGCTTGAATGGACTGGCCTGAACCCCATATCGGACTATTATTTGGACATTCTTCCATGTAAGCTGAAGTTTCTTTGAAGTGGGTCTTTGATAGATCAAAGTGCCCCCAAAGACTCGCCAGAACAAGCTAATATGCTCACAGACTTTAAAGCAGGCTTATGACCCTTGCAAGTGCCTTCCAGGCTGGATATTAATTCAGCCGTCCTCGCACACGCTCGACTACAGCTCGCACGCAGCAGCTCGTACGAAACTCCGCGACCCACGATCCGGAGGAAGCCCATGTCTATATTGATAAACACTGGCCACCTTAGCGTCAGGAACCCCGACCACTCCCCGTTCAACATGCTACAGCCCGCCAAGGCCAAACCGGGGAATCGTCATCCTTGACGAAGACAACCTCAAAGTACAGGACACAATCTTCCATACCATATTCTCGAACTATAAAGGCCTCAGGAAAGTACTCGAAGGCATGATGGGAGCCAAATGAATGAGACATCGGATCAGTTCCGAATGAGCCCTAGGAACTGCTTACATAAAAGTGTCGACTACCGATGTTAATTAAAAAAGCCGAAAGCTATGAGGGCTCTGGAATAGAGCGAGAAAGGAGAACACTTGATTATCTGTCTAGGAGCCCGAGTTCCCATTGTCACACTCAAGGGACTGAAGAATAAGGCGGCAAGGCACTACTCAAAGAGAATCCAAATCAACAAAAAACAAAAACATAAACACACAACAGCCAGGATTCGCCCGAAAGAGATCGTTCAAGAGACACGGCATAATGACATTCATACTGCCTCCTTTGGTAATCAACTACTTCTAAAACAAAAGCGGACACCTGATTTTGTTTCGGGCATAGACTGCGCTAACGCAAGCAGAGCTCAGAATGGACGAATAACGGCGGATTGAATTAGTTCATCAATCAACCAGTCAACCAGCCAAACAAAATTCATGATCTCGATCTGGCTTTCTTTATATTTGCTGTCTTACTTGGCTTCTAGCAGATACAAAGAAATATAGTGTCTCCACTCTAAACAAGGGCCGGTTGTGGTCGAAGGCGACGAGGTTTCTATCTGTTTGCAGACCGCGTCAAAGAACGGAAGGGACGCAAACCTAAACCACCACAGAAGAACTGACTAAATAGTGAGCAGTCTTTAGGTAGGTTCGGTCAGTTCTAACCTTTCCTCTAGCTGTTGCTTCCAACATACGCACATACTAAAAACCGGCCGTTGAAGGACATAACCGTCTTCAAATATCATGGCTTCCTGCTTTTGTGATGAGCAAGCTGATCATGAGGAAAGGAAAATACCAAATGCACTGTGCCAACGGAAGCAGGCTCAGCCAACGGGAGTTTCGAATCACTGGACAAAATGCGATGGCAAGGAAGTGTGTTCTACCAGTCAACTTGGGGCCCGGTAAACGGCGTGGGTTACTAGGCGAAGGATTTGGCATCACATGCTAGAAAGATCGATGTGGTCCGTCGGCTACATTGGTTTTTTAGCGGCAGGGCTGCAGATATGTTCATTCTATCTATTACTGCGGAACAATCTTAAGACAAGGATTTCATCATGGTGGCCTGTGCGCTCCCTCACCACCAATGCTTGATCATCTTTTGTTGTATCCTTAGGTAGCTTGTGGTATTCCCAATTGACCCACTAAGATGGAGGTTGGATGTATACTTATTACTCCTTGTAACTTCTTCGCCTCCGAAATATCCACAAAGGTAATTGATCCCTAGAGAACCTACCTATGACTCTATCTCCTACACTCGATTCTATACCGAAAGAGGGATTTATCGTCTGAGGGGTTAGATCGGGCTTGTCTTAGGAATTTAGGATAAATCGGATACTGTAACTAGGCTGTAAGTTGGCCGCGAGAAAGCTTCCATGTATTGGATTATGAGGAAGAAATGATATAGTCTCTGAAGATCTAATAACTTATAACCTCCAGCTGAATATCGTCTTCTGGTTTGTCTTCTTGCTCCTTTTTATCTTGATATCCAAATGTGTGAAACCACGTGATGTAGCACATGTGGACGTCTCTTCGAGGACTTCCCGAGGACCCCATGCTTGAGTATTGGTGAAAATGTTGCTCTATAAATGGCTTTTGGCGATGCTGCGGGCAAGAATTACGGGTGATCTTGACGACAGTAGGCTGCGATAGAACGTACTTGATATTTATTCTTTCTAGACGTACTTAAGGATGGAGCTGTAGCGTCTGTCAAAGGAAGTCGTACTTTCCATAAAATTAGTGCCTATTTTTTTTTCGAGACTCTACCTTAGGTATGCACAAGATATTTGGCGAGTCATAAAGCTCCACCAATGGAATCAAATATGTAGATCGGCGCCGAGTGTTGGCCCTCGTGCACACTGCACACTGCACTCAGTAGTTAGGAGTATGACGAACCTAGGTTAAGCCCCAGCGGGGCAGGAATTAGTATGACGACAGCGGCCATGTTGCCCACCAAAGGAGCTCAACTCGGCGGCATCTTATCGATAGGTGAGGTCAACAAGGAATTGATTGAGTGATCCATCACTGAAAGATTATCAATCGGACAAGTCTAGAGTGTGGAAAGTCTTTTTCACCGGTGAAGTCCGCCACTGGGCCTGCCTGAGATTTGAGGGATATAAGCCTGAGGCATTAACACGCCCCCGATGTCGGTTCCGGCCTGAGACCTGCCAGTATGACATACTACAATACCAATTATCCCTTACCGTGCAAATACTGTTAAATGTAAACTATAACGTATATTGCTACGCCCTATGCAAGATGAGGAAGTAGGATCAAATTATACCCGACCGAAAAAAAAGTAATGATCGGATTGAGTCATAGGCGTCGTCCTGGAGAGCATTATTTCTGTACATCGGCGCGAGAGCGGCCAGTGAGCGACTCCGGCGGCTTCCCCACCCCCAGCGAAAGGCGAAATTTTTCAGTTTTTTCCTTTTTTTTTTTTGCCGCCGAGCGAGGGAGCGACGATTACTACGCAGAAAGGAAGCACACCGCCCACTCCACTCTTTATGACTCTTACTTCCTCTTCCTTCCAAAGTTTCAAGACTTAAATATCATCTCTGACTGTGGACTCGTTGTGTTGGTCCATTCGTCTTGTCTTTTGCATTTGAAAAGCCCCGAGCTACTCCTCCAAAGCTCCCCGCTACTCCCCATCTACCCCTCCACCACTTATCACCACCACCACCCCACTATCTACGCACAATGTGTCCCGGTGCCGACTCCGAGCCCAATGGGCAAGCTAACGGCGCCAACGGTGCCCATGGCCGTACGATTTGACCCTGAGAGATGTAATATACTCCGCTCGGCTGGCTGACTCTGATATTTCTATAGCTGATCACCCCGGCTTCACGGGTATCGAGACCCGCCAGAACCCTCACCCCTCCGCTTCCCGCAACCCTTACGGCCACAACGTCGGTGTGACCGATTTCTTGAGCAATGTCTCCCGTTTCAAGATTATTGAGAGCACTCTGCGTGAGGGTGAGCAGTTTGCCAACGCTTTCTTCGATACCGAGAAGAAGATCGAGATTGCCAAGGCCCTCGATGACTTTGGTGTTGACTACGTGAGTCATTGACAGAAGATCATGGTCGAACACAAATTTTTGGATATAGAACTAACCGTGATCGCGATGACAGATTGAGCTTACCAGCCCCTGCGCTTCCGAGCAGTCTCGTGCCGACTGCGAGGCTATCTGCAAGCTTGGTCTGAAGGCCAAGGTACGTCTCCAATGCCGTTGTGGCGAATATCGTGTGAATTGCTAGGCTTTACAGTGTCCTAACCATCTCATAGATCCTTACTCACATTCGCTGCCACATGGACGATGCCCGTGTTGCTGTTGAGACCGGTGTCGACGGAGTGTGAGTCACCCCGCATTTTTTTTTCTTTTCTTTTTTTTTGACCGAATTGGTCCCTGACTTTGTACTACAGCGATGTCGTCATTGGTACCTCCTCCTACCTCCGTGAGCACTCTCACGGCAAGGACATGACCTACATCAAGAACACCGCCATTGAAGTTATCGAATTTGTCAAGTCCAAGGGCATTGAGATCCGTTTCTCCAGTGAGGACTCTTTCCGCTCCGACCTCGTCGACCTGCTCTCCATCTACTCTGCCGTCGACAAGGTCGGTGTCCAGCGTGTTGGTATCGCCGATACCGTCGGCTGCGCCTCCCCCCGCCAGGTCTACGAGCTCGTCCGTGTGCTCCGTGGTGTTGTCGGCTGTGACATTGAGACCCACTTCCACAACGACACTGGCTGTGCTATCGCCAACGCCTACTGTGCCCTTGAGGCCGGTGCTACCCACATTGATACCTCCGTCCTCGGTATCGGTGAGCGTAACGGTATCACCCCTCTTGGTGGTCTGATGGCCCGCATGATGGTCGCCGACCCCGAATACGTTAAGAGCAAGTATAAGCTGGAGAAGATCAAGGACATTGAGGACCTCGTCGCCGAGGCTGTCCAGGTCAACATCCCCTTCAACAACTACATCACCGGTTTCTGTGCCTTCACCCACAAGGCCGGTATCCACGCCAAGGCCATTCTCAACAACCCCAGCACCTACGAGATCATCAACCCTGCCGACTTCGGCATGACCCGCTACGTCCACTTCGCCTCGCGTCTGACTGGCTGGAACGCGATCAAGTCGCGTTGCCAACAGCTCAAGATTGATCTGACCGACGCCCAGTGCAAGGAGTGCACTGCCAAGATCAAGGCTCTGGCCGATATTCGCCCCATTGCCGTTGATGATGCCGACTCCATTATCCGCGCCTACGCCCGCAATCTCAAGCTGGGTGAGGACAAGCCTCTTATGGAGCTGACCGCCGAGGAGCACGCCCAATTCGTGGCCAAGGAGAAGGAGATTGCTCTCGAGGCTGAGAAGGCCGGCGTTGCCGCTTAAGCGGGCGCCTATTATCTCTGTTCAATAGCGTGCGTTCTTTTGTTCGCCAGAAGATTCACCCGTCTCGACTTGCGGTATACCCCGCTAGACAAGACTCAACCAGAGGAATCTCTGATGATTTGATGTGATTTATGCGTTTGGGACTTTTCCTATCTTTTCATTTGTCTTATGTGGGTTTGAAAAAGTCTTTTCTTTTTTTTTTTCATATCTGGAATTCGTTCAGAAAAAGAACGACTGGACTGGTGGTGTTTGGAAAGTCCTTTACCAATGTATATAAGCGCCCAGCTCTGATAAGGCTGTAGCAATTCCAACAACTTGATCCAAAAAAACAAAGTTCATCCAAAGCTTCCAACTATATCATAGAACACATAGTTTCAATGGCTTGGATATTGTAATCAGGAAATTGTCTTGGCCATCTGTAGTATGATTGCCTATCCATTCATCATGTGGCAATTTTGTAGGTGCCGCACTTCCCCCAACCTCGGCACGGGCGCTAGACTGCGTCCGGCCAACGGGGTCCCGCGGACGCCGAATGTTACTTAACGTCCATCTCTCCGCCAAGTTTCCTGGTGCTTCATCAGCATCATTACTCCTAGAGCTTATCACTAGGGCATCATGAGTTCCTCGGCGCTCCCTGTCGCCCTACAGAACAAGCTGGTGGGCTATGGCCGGGCCTCCAGCGCCCATTTATCGGCCGTGAATCTGGACATGTAAGTATGGCCAGCGTCATTCCTTCGATGGCATCTACCCACCCACCCTTCACGAACGCGAAATCGACGATCGCCCGCTGACCATCAATGTTACTCTTGTTGTTAACAGAATCCGCAATATCGTATTTATCCTCTTCCTTTTCCGGTACACGCGCAAGACCTTCTACTCGCTCCGCGGCTACGGCTTGTTCGGCAGCATCCGCAATGTCTACATCGCCGCCCGTCTATTCTGTTACTCCATCTTCCTGCGTGCCCCCGGTGTGCGCGGCCAGGTCGATAAGCAAGTCTCGACCGCGATCGAAAAACTCGAGACTAAGCTTGTGCAAAGCGGGCCTGATGTGAACCGTTATCTCACCTTGCCCGCGGAAGGTTGGTCCGCTGATAAGGTTCGCGAGGAACTCAATAAGCTGGCTGGCTTGGAGCATACCCGCTGGGAGGATGGCCGCGTCAGTGGTGCTGTGTATCATGGCGGAGAGGATTTATTGAAGTTGCAGGCGGAGGCCTTTGGACAGTTTGGTGTCGCGAACCCGATTCACCCGGATGTGTTCCCTGGAGTTCGGAAGATGGAGGCTGAGGTTGTTGCTATGGTATGATATTCTCCTTGTTATACAGCTTTGCTACGACCGTGGATCCAACAGTTAACAATGATTGCAGGTTCTGGCCATGTTCAATGCTCCCACGGATGGCGCTGGTGTTACTACCAGCGGAGGTACCGAGTCCATCATTATGGCTTGTCTGGGCGCCCGGCAAAAGGCGTTCTTGGAGCGGGGAGTGACGGAGCCTGAGATGTATGCTTGGATGTTCCTTCGAGTTCCAAAATGCGCATTCGTTAATTTTCCATAGGATCATTCCGGACACAGCCCACGCGGCCTTCATCAAGGCTTGCAACTACTTCAAGATCAAGCTGCACCGGGTACCATGCCCCGAGCCAGAGTTCAAGGTCGATGTCAATGCCGTTCGCCGTCTGATCAACCCCAACACTGTTCTGCTCGTGGGCTCGGCACCCAACTTCCCCCACGGTATTGTCGATGACATTCCTGCCCTGTCGCGCCTTGCTACAAAGTATAAGATTCCTCTTCACGTGGATTGCTGCTTGGGATCTTTCGTCATTGCCCATCTGAAGAAGGCCGGGTTCCCCTCACCGTACGAAGAGGAGGGTGGCTTCGACTTCCGTCAGCCCGGTGTTACCAGTATTAGTGTGGACACTCACAAGTACGGATTCGCCCCCAAGGGCAACTCAGTCCTGTTGTACCGCAACAAGGCTTACCGCAGCAACCAATACTTCATTTACCCCGACTGGTCCGGCGGTGTCTATGCCTCTCCCTCCATTGCCGGCTCACGCCCTGGTGCCCTGATCGCCGGCTGCTGGGCTAGCTTGATGAATGTGGGTGAGGCTGGCTACATCAACAGCTGTACCGAGATTATCAATGCTGCTCGCAAATTTGACTCTGCTGTTCGCGGTCACCCTACGATCTCGCTCCACATGGAGGTCGTGGGTAACCCGATGGTCAGCGTTGTCGCGTTCCGCAGCAAGAACGGTGCTATTGATACCTACGATATTGCCGATGACCTGTCTGCCAAGGGCTGGCATCTCAATGCGCTGCAGTCACCACCTGCTCTGCACTGCGCCTTTACCCTCCCCACAGCCAAGGCCGTCGATCAGCTTATCAATGACGTGGTCGCGTGCCTTGAGAAGGAGCTTGAAAAGGCCGAGGAGCGCCGCCGACAAGGAAAAGCCTACATTCTGGAGCGTGGTGACACTTCCGCTCTATACGGTGTTGCCGGCAGCATCCCCGACAAGAGTATTGTCAGCCGTCTGGCCGAGGGCTTCCTTGATACCCTGTACAAAGCCTAAGTCTCTTCGCCAGAGCACAAAACCTCCGCCTATTGAATGTACACCCCAAACGGCTGCCTTTGCCTGGCTTCCTATACCCACTAGCTGGCCATGACCTGCACCGGGTGCAGCGGCGTTTGCGGTGTGTTTGCCCGTGTTTCGACCCGCATTTCCCATGATTAGAAATGGTTCAGCGCGTCTATCATTATCCTCATTACAATTCAAATTGCACATATTTGCCTCGGCCATCTCTTTCGAGGAGGAGTAGATTTGTAATGACGTCCCATATAGTACAGTTGACGGATATTGGAGATGACCCGTCAGAAGATAGGTGGACGTAGATAGAGTACATGACATAAAAGAAGCCCGCTCCATGCAAAAAAAAAAGAAATCAAGACAGAACAAGAGAAGAAAATAAGGCTCAAGAGTCAACAACCCTCATGGCCCATCGCCAGAACCCGGTATCAAAGACCACACACACACCCAACATTAAGCAAAGCATTATGCAAAGGGACACAGCACGAAAGAAAAAGAAAAGAGCCAATCACTCAATCTCAATCCCAATCTCACTGCCCACTCAACTCAGCCCGCTCATCAACACCGCTCTTCTCAACATAATAACCGGGATCCGGTTTCCGCTCAAGACGAACTTCTTGCATGGTAAGAGCCCGATCCACTTCCTGGACAGAAACAAGCTCCTTAACCTTCATGATTTGACCGGCGACGGACGGAGACACGCGGTGGAAGACGATGCCCATACGCTTCTTCAGGCCGAGGGCCTTGAGGACGTCTGTTGAGCGGCGGGGGAGACCGATTGCGGACCGGAGGAGTTGGACGCGGAAGTAGCTCATTTTAGAGATTTGAGGAGGATTGAGAGAGGTTGTTTGTCTTTTAAGGTGTTGGATTAGGATTGTTGCGGAGTTGGATTGGAGAGAATCGGATTGAATTCCCTTAGTCCGGAGGAGGTCGGAGGGGTTGATGGTTGTGGGAATGAGGTAATGGGAATTCCGGATAGGAATTGGTGATAATTGGGACTTCCTCAGAGGAAGATTCGTGGAACTCTGTGTCGAAGATTGACCGAGTCTAATAATTGAAGTCCGGTAGATGCGCGACGGCCATCGCAAAATCAGGAGCGGTGTATCACATGACCTGACATTCTGCCGGCATCATCAACGGGGGGAAACAGCTCCGCAGCTCGGGAACGCGGGTGGACCCCCTCGATTGCAGCTCACGCCGATGCAGTGTGGTGCCTAGGCATGACCATTCACTCGGCTTGAAGCGCCATACCACCACGATCATTCCTGGTTTCCCGTCCTACACCTAGCTCGCCGATCCTTTCCTAGCACCCCGCAATTGAGCTAGCCAGCACCGTACTCCCGAGTCTCGACAGTGACTACGACGGCCGTCTCGTGGCCGATAAGGCGCAGTCGACATGGCGCAAAATGCAAGCGCCGACGGCACGGTATCCATGCCACGGCTGGAGGATATCCTGCGCCATCCGGAGGATCTCGACAAGATCAATGGTCTGAAAGCCGAGTACCAACGAAAGAAAGCCGCCGTCGACTCCCGGCTCCGTGAGGGCCTTCGCGACCAGCTCGAGGCCGTGCAGCGCAGCATTGGATATTTGACCGAGGGTCAACGACAAGTCTCCAAGACTAGAGATGAACTACAAGCGATTGATAAGTTATGCGCCGAATCGCAGGATAGCGTGGAGGACTTTGCTCAGATTGACAAATTGGCTCGGATTCAACGGCATTTTGACGCTACTTTAATGATGAAGAAGGGATTGGAGAATTTTGGTGCGGATCTCCAGGAGGTGGAGGAATTGTTGAAGGAGGATGACGATGATCTGGAGAATCAGCCGAATCTTCTTAAGGCTCATATGCAGATCTCCCGTCTACGAGACTTCCGCGACGAGGCGATGGACCAGATCCAGAAGTCGCGCGACTCGAGCAGTGAAGAGACCTTGACGGAATATTTCCAAGGGCTAGATTCCGCTATCGATTGGTTCGACGACCATCTCGGTACTGCTTGCATGAACCTGATTCCATTGGTTCAGGAAGATAATAGGAGTATGGTTGTTCGATTGGCGGTGGTTGTAATGAACGAGGAGAAGAATGACGATACCGTCAAGGCATTGCAAGAAGCGCAAAAAGACCACAAGGACCTGGCAAGCCGCTTCAAGTCTATGAACATTGGTCCCAAGACCGTTCGAGGCTACAAGGACAAATTCCTCAAAGCAATTGAGTTCTACGCACAGAACCAGTTCAACAACACCAAGGACGAGTTCCTCCAGGATCCAGATCTTATGGAGAAGAGTTTCCGGTGGTTCTTCAACGATCTTTTCACAGTCCAGCAGGGTATGCAGGCCCTCATGCCGAAGAAGTGGAATATCTACAAAACATACACGGATATCTATCACCGCATGATGCACGATTTCCTCGTTGAATTCATCGACGACCCCGAGGTCCCGGCGGACAATTTGCTGAAAATCATTCACTGGAGCGATAAATACTACAAGAAGATGAAGAAGCTGGGCTGGAACCCCGCCGAGCTCCAACCTAATATTTTGGACGACCGTGAGCCAGAATTGGTGCGCCAGTGGCAGAGTGTGATTATCAATGCCGTGGAGGAATGGATGGACCGGATCTTCGAGACAGATAAGAAGGGTCTCGTGGAGCGACAAGCAGATGCCCTGGATACCAATGCAGATGGTTACTTCCGGACAAAGACGCAAGCAGACATGTGGCGTATGCTTCACGAGCAGATCACGGCGGCTGGGCAATCCGAAAGAGCCGATGTTGTGGAGGGCGTCATTGATGCTATGTTCCGGGCTCTGAAGGGCCGACAGAGTGCCTGGCAGGCATTAATCGATGAAGAATGCAACAAATCCAAGAGCCCCAACGGGGACAACGAGGGAGTGCAGCTCCTGCAAGACTGGTTGGTGGGCGTGGCCAATGACCAGATTGCCTGCATTGACGACAACGAGGAGACCGGCCAGATGGGTTACTTGTCCCGATTCAAGGCTGACGTCGAGCCAGTCGTGACGGCCAAATACATGGCGACTCGGGCCACATCAGAACTGGACGGTCTCCGAGATGGATACGTCGATCTGAGCACGCACTGCCTGGCACAATTCGTGGATATTGTTTTCACGGTGGATCTCAGCTCTGTCCTCACCGATCTCTTCACACCCAGATGGTATGGCGAATTCGCCATCAAACGTATTACCACCACCTTCGAGGATTACATGGTCGATTACAGCCCCGTCCTACATCCCTCCCTCGTCGATATCCTAGTCGAAGAACTCTCAGACGAATTGCTAGTGCGGTATCTATCATCGGTCCGCAACAAGGGTGTCAAATTCCGCCGCCAAGTGGATCCCTTCACGGACAAATTCAAAGACGACGTTCTCACCGTCTTCGATTTCTTCCAGAAATACGAGGACTCCTTCCAGTCTACTATCAAGCAGAAGTGGCGCTTGGTTGATTGGCTTGTCCGCTTGCTGGAAGCCGAGAAGGGCCAGGCTATTGTGAATGTCTACGAGTCGTTCAAGAACGAGTACTGGGATCTACAGCTTTCTTGGGTTGAGGCGGTTCTACGAACTCGGGATGACTTTGAGCGCAGTATGATTAGCTCTATTAAAGCCAAGGCGGCTGAGTTATCTGTCGAGCGTGGTATGGAGACTATCATGAGTCGTGTGAGGTGACTGACATGATTCTGTTTTCCTGTCATGGATCGGCCACTGAAAGGCCTGTCTACAAGCTTGTGTAAGCGGCGGCCCCCATCGCGGAGGTGTGTGATACGTCACCAACACAAGAAGGCTTGCCACAAAGCCCCTTCGCCCGGTCTTTCATCGCTTTAAGAAGTGCTGTCTGGATGGAGGCGGTTGGGCACCCGAGAACACTCAGCCTCGCATGTGGTATTTGATAAACCCGCCGTGCAACAGTGGTCGAAGGTTGAAATCCTGGAGCGAGCTGGTCGCTCTCTAGAAATTTACACTCCAAGCTGGCTTGGAATAGATTACCCCCTGTTGCTCCCTCCTGTGAACGACCTAGCAAGTCTAGCCATGAAAACCTGTAATGAAACTACTATTTTCGAAGACAAGGGTATCTATCATCCAGACTTCTAAACTTAATAAGGCCGTAAGACATTCAGACAAGGCCCACACCTCCATCTAAACTCTCTTCGCTACATCTCCCCGAGGAAGGTGATATCGGCCGCGGTTGGGAATCAAAACTTCGCTCAGCGATGACAGTGTATTCCTCGCCCAAGCGTGCATTCAGCCCTTGATCCCCAGGACCGCCAATCTCAAGCTTTTTCGCGCCCATTTCGCAGATACTAACTGAGTTGATCGGGATATCCCTCGCCCAGATAAAAGGATATTGAGGATGTGAAGTTGCAGAGGAGGTGTTATGGTTGGATTCAGCCTCATCACCCTCTGGGACACCAGGCTCGGAAAGTGAGGAACTCTCTGTGGAGGATCCAGATTGAGCGGAGGTGTCAACGCGTGCTGTCATTTGCGTCTCATCAACGTAGTAGTTCCTGTATCTAGCCAGGAGTGCGCGTGCATCGAATTCAAGCCTCTTCGAGCCATTCTTGCCATTCTTTCCATTCCTCCCATTCTCAAATTTCCGTCGACCACGGACGTATATCGTATTCACGAGTGTGGCATGTAAGAGGAGAGGACGCGGTTTCGGCTTGCGAGCAAGAGCAGCAGCATAAGGGTCCAGTATCTTCGGAACACTGCCGACGCTCTCAACTTGTGTGGGAAGCGTTGTCATCTCTTCAAGAAGAGGGTTATCATCGGTTTTTAAATCTTTGCATTGGGAAGCTTGCACTTCCTCCACGACTTGCGGGTCCTTTTTCTCCGCAGGTAATCCATTTTTGGCCTCACTTAACATAAATCCCGCTTCTAGGAATTTGTCTCGCAGCATTAGGCAAAATGGATATAATCGGCCTGTGGGGTCGCTTGGAGAAGCGTGCAGGACCGTCGCAGCTTTAGCCCTTGGCAAAGCATGTAAAGATTCCAAGGAAACAGTGAGCGGATGGGGCTTCTGTCCTTTGTCTGATGAGCAGCCAGATGAAAGAGACGAGGCTTCTGCGGTATTTGGCGCTGATTTGGATGAAGCCAGCTTCGATGCGCGCCTTTGACGTAATTCACAGGCTACTCGCTCCGCATCCCGCAGTAAGCTCGCCAGGTCGAGCGTCTGGAAGAAAGCCAGTGCTTCGTTGAGGCGCTCCTTAGTTGGGAGACTCATGACTCCGATAGTCAGATGGATTGTTCCCACAGGCCGCACTGCGCCTTGCGGGATAACTGCGTGCGAGGGTTCTTGATCCGGCGTCTGATTCTGGCCGTTTGATAGGTCTGCGACTGGGACGGGCGGATAGGCCGCTGTGAATGCCGCGATTGACTCTTCCAGCTGCGGGAGTGATGCTGTGTTGACCAGCGGCAGGCAGAGGAAATGTGTAAGAGCTGGTTGTCTTTCCCGTCGTTGGCCTCGAGGCCTCTGCGGCTGATTTGGGGTGTTCTGTTTGCCACTTGACATGGTGGATTTTGTGCCAGTAGAATAGCTTGTTCCTTTACTAAGAAACATGGATGTTCTGTAAGCCCTCCAAAGCAGCTGGGAACGCATCCGGGAGCATCTAATGGAATAATAGAGTGATGGATGTATATTTTGAAGTTGATGTCAGCGGAATAGCTGGTCATCTTAATCGAGATAATGCACGGACCAACTGCCACACTGGCAGAATTGCTTCCAATAAACAGATCATGTGGAACGAAGAACTCTTTAGTATTGCAATTCTGAATGGACTCGATGTCTCCAATGGTTTTAATTCTTCCAGCGTACACTGGACGGTATACTTTATAAGACTGGAGCGTCACCACAACCCCATTCATGAAACCAGGACTCCTTTCCTCCAAATGACGATGATTGGGGACCAAGATGAATGCGCCAAGTGTGGACGCGAGACTTCTCAAGTTGACGGGAGACGATATGGTTCTCTTTGGGTATCAGGAAGGGCGAGGACTCGGAAACCTGGACAAGAACGGAAGACGGGGTCTCCCCTCAGCATTCACGCTGGCAAGGATATCATACATCGACCACCCGCCCGCCTCTCGATGGACCAACTTACCTGAGAAGAAAAGAGTACTTGGAGTTCGAGAAACAACGAGAAGATCACAGAGGATCTTTAGCGGAGAGTGGGCGAACCTAGAAGAAGCAGCGGAAGACAGGGGTCTCCCCTCAGCTTTTGAACTGGTGAGGAGGGGATGGGGGTTGAGAGGTGTTGACTCACCTGAGAAAGAGTTGTTGATGTTTGAGAAACACCAAGTAGATCTTTAGCGGAGAGTGGGCGAACCTAGAAGAATCAAAGGAAGACCGGGGTCTCCTCTCAGCTTTTACACTGGCGAGGATATCATACATCGACCACCCAACCCGCCTCTCGATGGACCGACTCACCTGAGAAAAGGAAAGAAGAAAGACCTCGAATCTCGAGAAACACCATGCATATATGATCCGTAGTAGAGAGTGACCGAACCTAGAAGAAGCAGCGGAAGACGGGGGTCTCCCCTCAGCTTTTGAACTGGTGTGGAGGGGATGGGGGTTGAGAGGTGTTGACTCACCTGAGAAAGAGTTGTTGATGTTTGAGAAACACCAAGTAGATCTTTAGCGGAGAGTGGGCGAGCCTAGAAGAATCAAAGGAAGACCGGGGTCTCCTCTCAGCTTTTGAACTGGCGAGGATATCATACATCGACCACCCACCCGCCTCTCGATGGACCGACTCACCTGAGAAACGGAATGAAGAAAGACCTCGAATCTCGAGAAACACCATGCATATATGATCCGTAGTAGAGAGCGACCGAACCTAGAAGAATCAAAGGAAGACCGGGGTCTCCTCTCAGCTTTTGAACTGGCGAGGATATCATACATCGACCACCCACCCGCCTCTCGATGGACCAACTCACCTGGAATGAAGAATCCCTCTCAACATCGAAGGATAGGAGTATGCATGCCAGGATATTGTGGCAGGAATCGGATGTTTGAGACCTGGGAACAAGGAAGACAACGGGGTCTCCTCTCAGCATTCACGCTGGCGAGGATATCATACATCATCGACCACCCGCCCGCCTCTCGATGGACCAACTCACTTGAAGAAAAATCCCTCTAGATATCAGAGGAGTAGAGATGACCTTCCAAGATTGTGTGACAGTTATCGAAACTTCAGAGAACCTAGTAGAAAAAAGCAGACGACGGGGTCTACTCTCAGCATTCGCTGGCGTAAAGGGAAGCTGGGAGGATTTCACCGCGCGGCAATTAAGTCCGATGTTGCAACTCACCTGGAGGAAGAAGATGCTCAGGAAAATACCAGAAGTAGTTTCCTACAGCCGCTGCGTCAGTAGCTGGTGAGGAAACCGCTTTGATCGGGGCGGCCATCTCACCTGGCAGGGAAGAGTCCGATGAACAGGAGGTCTCCAGCCAATAGAACAGACATGGCCATCGATGAGATTCGAATCCGGCGAGACCTGCGTAGGTAAAACACCTACGTCAGCAAAGCTGAGCGAGGAAACCAAGACGTCTCCCTTCCCTCCTACCAACCCGCGGGCGACCGGCCATCTCACCTGGAAGAGGTCTCAAGCCAACAGACATGGCCATCGATGAGACTCGAATCTGGCGAGACCTGTTTAGGGCAAAAGCACGTATATCAGCAAAACGAAAGCTAGTTAGGAAGCTGGGGGACATCTCACCTGGAAGAGGTCTCAAGCCAACCGGACAGACATGGCCATCAATGAGATTCGAATCTGGCGAGACCTGCGTAGGCAAAACACCTACGTCAGCAAAGCTGAGCGAGGAAACCAAGACGTCTCCCTTCCCTCCTACCAACCCACGGGCGACCGGCCATCTCACCTGGAATCAGAGAAGGACTCAATCTTGAGCCTGGTGATATGACACCAAGTCATGACAAGAGACTATCTGCACCGGGATGAGATGTCAGTATATGCTGGAGATGTTCAGATGATGTGAACATGTCAGACGTAGAGGTCAGACAGAAGGCAGGTGGTTGGTGGAGGCAGGCAGGAAGGAAGGAAGAGGGGATTATCAAGAGGTGACACAAGATGATTGAGGTCAGAACATGTGAAGGTGGATGGCAGGGGAAGGGAAAAGGGAAGAGGGAGATGGGAAGAGAGGAAATGAAAAACACGTCAACAACGCGAAGATGTTGTCAAGCTGGATGGAGTTGAGGTGACTTACATCCTTTATCTCCGACAAGAAGATGGACAAGACCAGACGAGGTCAAAGGAGAAAGAAGTCATGTCATGACAGACCAGGGTCATGTTGAATGGCACACGAGGCTCAGAGGGAAGAAGGTTGAGGAGGACTGGGGAGAGTTGAAGAAGATTGGGGAGGCGGAGAGTTGAAGAAGGAAAAAAAGATTGGAGGGGAGAAGGTATTTATAATTTTCCAGGAGAGGGGGAGGGGGAGGCGCCGGCGAGGTAATTACTGGCTGGAGTAGGCATCGTTCCTTCCCGATTAGGAAATGGCGGACTTGGGTGCCTACGACACTATTCCCCCATCGGTGCCTGGTACACCTACGAATGACGTACGGTAGGCTACACTCTATATCTGCCTATTCGGAAAAGAGGGAGCTGAACAGGCTGGACAGAGTGGTTTGAAGGGTCCTTTAGGCACTTGCTGCCTATTCTCTATTCAACATGCCTCAAGGTTGTTCAGCCTAATGGATTGAACCTGGAGATATCCATGATCCAGCGTACTAGAACGTTATGCTTAGGACTTTAGCAGCTGATTTTCATACAGACTAGGACAATGTTCATGGGACAGTTTTGGGATGTGAAGTAGTATTATGGTGACCAACTTCGGGATCAAAGCTTGGGATGTAATAAGAGAATGATAGAGACGATCAGCCGACGTCTGTCAAGAGCTTGTCATGGGGCTACTGGATCGAAATATCAAGCAATGTAGCATCAGTCTGCGTCCTGAGAACGACAGTGCCACGCTAAGTTACACTGGCCCATCATCGCAGACTCGAAACACTACATTACAAACAGAATCACGCCAATGCAGTAGAAAATTGGAGTTCAATGATAGAATTTAAAGGGTATATAGTAGCTCAAACGACGGACCTGAAGAAAGCCATCACGTAGATCCAATAAAACCCTCAACCATCTACTCAGCATTCTTCTTCCTCCCCTCAAGCACACGCATCACATCATCCGCACTATCCTTATCACCCTTCTTCTTCTTCGGCCCGCGCTTCCTCTTATTCCCCCCACGCTGCTGGCCCTCAAAGTCCAACAAAACACCATCATCATCCTCCTCACCATCCTCAATACGGCTCCCGCCAAAGCCCATATCCATATCCGCAGCGTCCATAGCATCGCGCCGGCGAGCTTCTTCGAGGAATTTCTTTTGCCGGAGAGATGCCTCTGTAGATACGCCGGAGTCTTCCTCGGAAGGGGAGGTTTGTCGGAGAGAGGCGGCTCTTTTGAGGGCCGCCAGGATTGTGGGGTCTTTTGTGAGGGGGTTGGAGCGGTCTTCGGGTTCTTCGGGGGCGGTGGTGGCTGTGGTTGTTGCGAAGTAGTTGCGTGGTTTGGCGGGTTGTGCTGTAGCTTGATCGATGGGCTCTTCTGAGACTGCGCTTGGTGCACGATCCTTGACAGGCTTCTCTGGATGTTCGCCCTCCTCGTCAGATGAGGAGTCGTCCTCTTCCTCAATGCCGGCAAGGGGATCGTAATCAGCACCAACGCCGGCGAAGATGTCATCGTCGTCTTCTTCTGTCGCGGCGCTGGCAGCTGCCCGGGAAGCAATGTCCGCTGGGACCTCCATACCAAGAGGTTTAGCATCCCTGTCAGGCATAGGCAGAGAGGGAGTCCCACGCGGCTCATTGGGTTTATCGAGCCAGCGCGTCTTCCGCTTCGTATTACCATCAGCATCTGTGATAAGCAGAACCTCCCGTCGACGGCCGTTCTCATCTGACTCGATGAAGCGCTTCTTCTCCGGTTTGCCGTCGCCGAGCTTCTTGAACTTGGAGCCAAGCGTTGACTCAGGCACCGGGGCCGGCGCACTTGCAGCCGCTGCTCGACTAGCCTTCAACTCCCTCAGAATCTCATCGCGTGTCTTCGGTCGGGGTGGCGGTGGTGCCATCATCCCCTTCTTTTTCTCCTTCTTCTCTTTGGGCGCTGCTTGAATCTCCTCCATACCCTTCTCCTCCATCAGCCGCTCGAATGCCTCATCCGCATCCTCCTCGGTGACAGGTGGTTCCTCTGCCGGGGGAGGAGCCGGCTTTTCAAATGCTTTCGAGATGTCCTCGCCAGCGCGAACTCGCTTCAGCAATGCCCAGTCCAAGCCCTTGACCATGTGTGTACTCTTCGTGTCTCCACCGACTCCGAGCTCTGCGCAGAGCTTGTCGAACGTCGCCTGATCGATTTGGCCCAGTTTGACCATCTCCTCGAGGGCTTTAACCCGTTTCTGCAAATCGTCTTCATTCTCGCCCTCCGCATTACGTAGTTGTGCGCGGTCCTGGTACCCGGTGGGCAATTTGCTGCCCTTTGGCGCGGCAGAAGATTTGAAGCGCTTCGCGGGAGGTTGGTCGCCCTCTCGGCGATGCTCAGCGAGCTGTCGGGCAAAGTCTACCCCCGTAACAGAGCGCCTTTAGAGAAACAGTGTCAGTATCGACTGCTTTGCGAGTGAAGGATCTTGAAAACATACGGAGTCATGGGAATACTGGAGCGCATTCGCGAGCCCAGCATCGCGCTCGGAGTGGCGCCACCGGCTGGAGCATTGCGCGACGACGAGCCGGACTTGTCTCCAGACTTGGAGGTCGACGAATTACTGGCGATAAGTCGCCGGAACTGCTCGTTATTCATTGCTGCAAGTTGGGGCTCAAGAACAGCTAGAGTCGACGTCAATTTTGAGATCAAGCAGGGTTAGTCTTGGCACGCGATAAGATAAACCTTATCGCGCCTAAGGTTCGCCCTGAAAGCTGAGCGCGGGGTGATCAAGAATTTAGATATTGCCCGATCTTGGTGATCGGTCCCAGTTTTTACGTAGAGACGGGTGCATAGATATCAGTCAGAATGGTACAATCAGGAAATATCGCTTGATACTGGCGTAGACTCGAATACGCCTTGCTATGTGCTCATGACCTTGGTCACTCGTAGGAACGGGGCCCTCTTTCTCTCCAAATGGGCGGATGGGGCCGATCCATTTTTGTTGAATTAGGCTAGGAGCTTTACCCTCTAAATGATTACGTTCTCTCGAGGCACATGGCATCATGATATTGAATGGAATCAAATAAACCTGGAACTAGGAGTAAAAGAATGTCGATATACACATGGGAACAAAGATACAAGTGAAGAAATAAGTTGCAAAAACAATCCAAAAGCAAAGCAAACCCTCGAATAAAAAATGCAACGCTCAAGTCACCAATAAGAAATGAATCATCTAGAGCCATCAGCTCCAACGCAAGCGATCCGGCTTTTCATCAATGTAGTTCATTAAATCGTTTCCCATCCGCCATTGTTCATCTCTGATTCCAGCTTGCGACTGATCGTGGCAGGGATCGAGTGCGACAGCCAAACATCGCGCAGGAGTCGGTCATACCGCTTTTGGTTAAGGATAAGTTGGCGATTGCGGCGCAGGCCTGGGTCGACTTCGCCGTGGCGGTCGAGGTATGGGGCGTAGTGCCAGGAGCCGTTGTGGTTGTGCAGGTAGAGAACGGTGCACTTGCGGATGTTGATGAAGAGGCCGATGTTCTTGCCGCATCTGTTGCAGAAGAGATAGAATGTTAGCTTTGTGGGACAATTACTTGAGTGGGAAGGGAGGATTTACTTTTGCAGATGCTGGTTGCAACCGCCCAGTTTGTTGTGCATGCAGCACACTGCCTGAGAGCAGAAGATGTCACCACAGAAGAGACAGATGCTCGGGTCGCTGAGCTCCTTCTTCGAGTTCGGGCAGCGACGCCTATTGGCCTCCTCGATCAAGCTGTCGAAGTACTTGGGAAGACCGACAAGCTCAAAGATAGCCGGGTGTGGAAGACTAGGCCACAGGCGGTGGTCTTCGAAGCGAATGCCCGAGCGCGAGGCGTTCCAGTGGAAGATCCAACCAGAGATGACCGCATCGAAGGCGTTGTTACTCTTCCGTGCAGGGCTAACGGACATGAAGATCTCGTCGAGCGTGGGCAGGTGGAGAGTCTTGGTAAGTCGGTCAAGTTCCGACGCGCCGAGATCAGTAAAGCCTGTGTTGGGGAAATCAACGCCATGCTGCACATGGAGCAGGATGACAGCCTTGCGCAGGAATGTCAGGGCGTAACTTGAGACAAGACGACGCAGGGCGATGATGACGCTCGGGGTGGCTGACTCCTCTCCGTCCTTGACGTAGCCACTCTCAGCCGGGAATGAAGAGCCCTCGGCGCGTCCAACAGAGTTGGCCTTGAGTTCCGCAACAATGGAATCGAAGAAGTGCCGTGTCACACCATATCGATCGTCCGAAACATCAGAGCCAGCGAGATCTTCCTCCCCTTGGTGTGCGAGCTCCTCCTTCAGACCCAAAGGCCAGAGGATGAAAGTGACAGCAACTTTAACGATCTCAGCCACGTAGCACATCTGGACGAGGTGGCGCACATCAATGCGGAGAACGGGCAGCAAAGACAGCGAGCATTCCGCCAAGAATACAAAGGTATCCATAGCAAGCAGCGGTTCGATGTTCCTAACATCGTTCAACAAGGGTGTGCCGCTCAAACAAGGATGTCCGACCAGTAGCTGGCAGAGCTTCTGCCGGTGCATTTCCTGGAACTCGTGCGTGGGTCGGCTCTTCGGGCTGTTGCTTGAGTGGACACATCCCACAGCTGCGTAGGTCAAAGCTGTTTCTGCCAAGATGCGGAGATGCGTCAAGGTCAGTGGCGGAATCTTGTCTAGGAGAGTCGATCCGGGCTCTGACTCAACACCACGCTGGGCAATCTCGACGGACGAAATGCTGAACCCGAAGCTCCGGATCAAAGAGTCAGTGTGCACCAGGTCATCGCTGACCATTGTGTCGGGACTGTTGTTGAAGATGGAGCTGATGTGGTTCATCTTGATGGTCTTCTTAAGACGCTTGTAGATCTGCAGGAGCTCCGTCATAGGGCTATCTGAAGGCGTCGAGACCTGCTGGAGGGGGCTCGTTGGTGGCAAGTCTTCAGCGGTCGTAGGGAAAAGGCCCGGCATAGCTAGTCGTGGTGCAGATGTCATGGGATGAGACGCCCCAGTTGATGGCAACGAGGAAGTCATGAGCTGACCGATCCTCGAAGAAAGTGGAGGTGTCAAGGTCTTCGATAGGTAGTCGACGAACAAGTCAGAGTATGGCTGTTGGTACGCCTTGTCCTTCTCAATCATTAGAACAGGGAAGTTCTGCGACTGATTCAAAGCGCTCTTGAGCCCTGTAGCCATCCACTCATCAAAAGGAAGAGCAGTGTTCAGAGCACCAGGATATGACTCCTCCTTGCCCTTCCATGTGATGGGCAGGAATGCGTTGCCGAGTGCTTTGCACAGCGGGCACACAAATTCCTTGAGTGTGATATTCTCAGGATGGTGGCGGGCAATCTGTTGGCTGTGCCGTCTTTGAGTTCCGGTATAGTAAACGTCAAAGCACGAGTAATGCATGATGTGACCACAGCCGGTCGTCACAGGTCCACGCAGAGTGCTCTTCGGGTTGAAGCCCTTGCTAAGACCGACCTTTTCGCTGATGACCTCACCTCCAGATGAATCCAGCCGGCGAATGGTTGTCCTATTTTCTCCAGAAACTCCAAAGGGCCGAATGTCGTCGGCAGATCTATCCAAGCTTGTAGGAGTCCTGAGCGCCTCGCGAATCCGGTCAGGGTCTCTGATGTCGGTCTGTCGCAAAATTGTGCTATCCTGAATCAAGGCAAAAGTACCATAGAGCCTTGAATCGCTGGTCTCATCTTGGCAGAAAATACACGTTCCGCTAGGATACTTCCAAACCTTAGCCTCGTGGGCGGTTGGTGCCTCTGGCTCTGAATCACTGAAGTCCTCCTCGCCCCAGTCAATGTCACCTTGGGTATTCAGGAATTGCTGCTGTTGTTGCTGGAACTGGGCCATCACTCTAGCTTGTCTTTCCAACGCCTGCTTCTTCTTGATTTCCTTCTCATTGTCGATGTCGATGGCGGGCGAGTTCGTGTCAATGCGGTCGAAGGGGAATCTGAGAGAGGCAGTTGCCGAAGTGTAGGTCCGAGGCCGCTTCTGCCACAGGCGCTTGAGAATGTGGCGAATCTTGGGACCGCACGCGGAGAACTCGTTGGTCACCGAGATTCTCTCCAGAAGACCGACGATAGTCAAGTTGCCCGCTTTGATCTCTCGAGCCTTGGACATGGCATGCAAGTTGAATGATTGACTCTGCTCAGTCTCCATGCTGCCATCTTCGGAGTTGTCTTCCAGCACTGCAGCGAGCACAAGGTGCAGAATGACCTGGAGGAAGGTCTCTACGCGGGTTGGCGGGATGGCAGGAGTGCACTCCTTGAAGGAAACGACATACTCAAGGCACTGGTGAACAAGTTGTGCGAAAAGCATGGTCCCCGTGAAGCGTGGCAGATCGGAGAACACACCCGAGCTGATGGGTCGAAGCTTGGGCTCGTAAACAATGTCGGATGCCTTTTTACCGGTCTTCTTAGCCATCCATTCCTTGTAAATGTTCTCTGCTTCATCACGCTGGTTCTTGGTGTAATGCGCGCTGTACGGATCCACAAGGTCGAAGTACTCAGACTTCAGCTCAAACGTTCCGGAATCGCTCAGACCCTCTGGAGGGCGGAAGTTGGCGACCTCTTCAAGAACGTCTTGGAACATATCAGAATCCAGCAGCTTGTCGCTTAGACGGGTAGACAGATCGGAGAAAGACAGGGGCTTGAAGCACAGAACGTGGGCAATATCACGGCTGATGTTCTCCTTGGTCAAGTGAGAGCTGTCATCGATAGCCGTCAAGGAGGTGCGATCGGTCAGCAGGATGACCAGCAAGTGGACAAACTCCTCCGCGACGTCGACGATCTGAGTATCCTCAAAACCATTACGGGGCATGTAGTTCCGAGACATCCAATCAACCATGCCAAATCGATGAGCAATTGATGCAAGGACTCTGCTGGGATCGCAGGTCACCATTGCGGTCTGCAACAGGAAAATGTCACGGTAGTAGGCAAAGTCTCGAGAGGAGACACCACGGTATTGTGATGCCTGATGGCGAAGGCTCAGACCATTGCGAACCCACATCGCAGCCTTCATCTGAGCAAGCCAGGCACAGACTCTCAGTGGGTAGTCAAACATGGTCAACAATAGATCCTCCGGGCCAAGGGCAAGAAGGTTATCGTCGATTTGCTTGTTGCCAGCGACCTTGGCAGCGTGGAGCTCTGCCCTAGCACTCTGGGCAGCTTCAAAGAGGACATTTCGCATGACCTCACTGCTCACTCCGCGACCACACTCAATCAACCATGACAAGGTATAGTGAATTGCATGGTGGAAACTGATTGACCCCTTCTCGACCGCGAATTCGACCACGCGGTGGCATGGGACTTGACCAGATGAACCCATCTCGAAATCGAAGGGAGGCAAAGTCTTGAATTTGACTTCTTCCTTGATCTCTGCTTGATCGAAGCGCTTCCGCTCCACACCCGCTGAGTGGATGATTGCGGTCATCGTAGTCGTCTTGATGGCTCGCAGCAGGTTCTGACCATTGTCAATTTCCGGGTTCCGGAAGGATTCGCAGAATTGTCGGCAAAGGCGGTTGATTTCTCGCATCAGGATCGAGGCACTGATCCAAGCATCTGTCTCATATTCGACGTGTTCGCCGACAGCACGGACGTTGGGGCAGATACCCTGCGAAAGCTTCACCAAATCTAGGAACTGGGGCAAATACTGTTCCTCGGTCCGTACACGATGTTGGACATACTCGGATTGAAGGAGATACCGTAGATCAAGGAAAAAATGGTACAACCGCCTGTTCGTGACGGAACCAGCATCGAATGCCAACGTGGCATTCGGATTGACGGCTTGTGGTTCGCCCACTTGTCTTGTCGTCAGGAAAGTATAGAGAATCGCCATGACCTTGGTAAGAAAATTGCCACGTAGAACAATCTCCTCGGTGATGGAAGGCGTGGTGAGAAGTTGAAGGGAGAGGTTGACGATGGAGTGGTCCGGTTCTCGGTCCGCGATGAGATATAGCTGGGCCAGAGCTGTATACAATGCAGAGAGTCGCAGACCCATGATGCGCTTAAATTGAGGCACGTTGACCACGGTGCTAATGTAGAGATCCCTCAAATCCGTGCGGGTCTTCTTCCACAGCCGCAGATCAAACAGAACTAGCCAGTCGAGACGAGTGCGTTGCCAGAGGTCTTCATAAGGCGCAACCTTTTCACCGACAGCCGGCATGGGAGGTCGTACTTGCCAGTGGCCTTCAGTTCGTGCGGGAGGAGGTCTGATCACACCCGAAGGGGTTTTTGGGATAGAAACATAGCTGTCGGAAGCAGATGGTTGGCTCTCGGCCTCATTGGAAGCGACAACATCGGTTTCATCCTGCTGAGCGGACTGTTCTTCGGTCGGTTGTGGAGCTGGGCGAGGAGCCATATGCTGTGCGCTAACCAGCCCTGCCAGGATGCGCTCGGCTAGGGCAAGTTCCTCCTCATTGCCCAGATCCATTTCCTCGTCATCGTCTCCGTCGGCTTCGGCTTGAAGACGGGCGAGTTCCATATCCATATCGTCGTCTTCGTCATCCGCATCATCGTGAGCTTCGACATAGTCCTCATCTTCATCTTGCTCATTGCCATCGTCCCCTTCTTCGTCCTCATCCTCGTCGGTGGTTGCAAGAACGATCTGCCCATGCGGAGGGAGAGTGAGCATGACGGTGCGACCAGGGAGTTGGTTCTCTGTCTCCTGGTGGTCATCGATGCCCTTCATACCGATATCTGCATTGTAAGCGCCACTCCCCTTTCGCCATGGGCTGAGCAGTTCTTCGCAAATAACCTGGCGGAAGATCTCGTTGTCATCCAAGATACTGCAGCCAGCAATATCTGCCAGCCATTCAACGATGGCGCCGCACATTTGCTCCCGGAACGTGTCGCGAGCGGACCGAACGGAGACTGTAACCTTGATCTCCTCAATGATCTTGGACACTGCCAGCAGCCGTTGCAGATCCTTCGAGTACTTGATGACGCTTCGACCGATATCGTTGGTTTCATGAGCTCGGGCAACACCAAAGCTATCTCGCTCGCGACAGGCACGAGTGACCTGGTGAGCCACGTCTCGAATGGTATGCTTCTCGTCATTCCAAAGCATCACGGCGAACTCGGGTTCTTCCTCCTCCTGATCGCCCTCACCATACCAGCCTGGGCGCAATCGAGATGATTCCTCGTCTTGCTTGATACCTTCCATAGTCTTCGCTAGACGCAAGTTCTCCGGCGAGCAAGAGATGACATCACAGAAGTAATCCAGGACACGAGAGATAGTTAATCGAATAGCGGCTACCAAATCCGGGGGCAGCTCTCGCTCTGCCCGTTCTTTGCCCTTCACATTTCCACTGTCGGTGTGAATCGCGCAGAAGAGCGGCAGCCGCCAGGCTTCATCGTCTCCGCAGTCACAGCAGCCACAGTTACCAGAGGAGAGCGAAATTTGATACTGATGGCCCGTATGATCTGACGAGTCAAAGCATCGGCTGCACAGCACACATGTATCATCAGCAGCACAAGTTACGCAGCGATAAGTCGCCTCACCCGCTCGGAAAATGTGCCCGCATCTCTTGCCCCGCGCCGCCTCGCTGTACTCGGCGCCTTCACGAGCGCCTTGAGCTTCAGCCAATTTCCATGACCCTGTCGGTGTGCCATCCGGGAATAGGTGGGCTACGAGCTCATCGTTGTGCCCGACGAGCGACCGGAAAAGAAGCTCTAGCAAGTCCCGTTCGGCTTTCGGGCCATAGCGGTAGTTGTGCTGCGAAGGCAATCGTAGAAGACCTTCACCGAGGATTCTCTCACATTCTGCGAGCATGTGCATGGCTTGGGTGTCGGACGAAGGTAGAGGGCAGGGTGCCGCTCGGCTGTCACTGACGTGTGATGGAGGGCCCGTTGGCGCGTTGAAACGGCGTTCGAGGTGGTCCGAATCACGAAGAACGAGGGTACCGGAGCCGTGAGGGATATGCAGTCGAGACAAAAACTTCGGCGACAGCAAGGAGCTTGAATTTTCAACGCCGGGTTGTGCTGTTGGGCGGTTGTCTTAGCTTTCTTGATCACAGCAGATCGTAGTGGGGGGAAAAGGGAAGACAGGCGAGGTGTGGACCGATGAGGTCGACAACGGGCAGACCAGGCCACTCACAGCACGCTTGCGGTATTAAATTGAAAGGTGATAGAGACAGAGGTAGTCTCTGAGTTCCAAATGGAAGAAGAAAGAAGAGGAAGATACAATACAAAAGAGGCGAGGGAGTTTACCGGGGTCGATCCTCGAGCATTTTTGACTATGACATCGACGGAGCGGTCTCGCTGCAAACGCCACAGCGATCCAGCCTCCGAGGCATCGTCACCGACCAAATCTCTCATTTACTATCAACACACCTACCACACGCAAGGGAAAATTAAATGATCATGTCAAATACAAAATTCCAAATTCTATCACATACAAGCCCGCAGCTGGAATGAGTACAATAACAGGGTGATAGCGAGTTCCGCCATGCGCTTTTCCATCACCACGGACCCCTTTATCACGGTAGATCTATACCGTCGCAATCAAGAGCTTTGGGGCTCCTTTACTCTTCATCCTCATCCTCCTTGACCAAGTAGCGGGGCTTGATGTCCTTCCATTGACGCTGCCATTGAATAACCGTTAGCAAAGAAGTCCGCTTCGGGCCGCGGCATACTGGCCGTCGGGGCGGCTAGGGAGAATGTTGGGTGATAGGGTATTGGGTCGGGAGAACATACGCCGGCGTTCCAGGTGTCCCAGATCTTGTTGGAGGCGGTGTCGAAGGAGCTGTATCGCAATGATTGGGTTAGACCGGTGGTATGACATGGCAGGGGAGATTCGAATGTAACGCACAGCTCGAAAGCGAAGGCACCGGCGAAGATGGTGGTCAGGAAGACAGCATTCCTGCGGATGATGCTCCTAAATTGGTCGAAAGAGTCCACGGTTAGAGTCAAGGCGAGCAATTGCGACCTTCAGGTCGGGGGTGGGAAGACGTGCTGGTAGATAGCGTTGGAGATCTGTGAATGCGCCCGGAGTCAGTTAGGAACCTCTCAATTTGCAGGATACCGGTTGCATAGTAGCATCGGGGGGGAAGGAGAACATACGCCGGCCATTGTGACGGAGGTGAGGGGGTTGACACGACGGGGAGGGTTGAGTCGAGGACGAGTTTAGAGACGAGGTTTGGAAGTGGAAGTTGGAAGTTCGCGAGGACGAAAAGCACGGGAATTCCCGGCTCCCTGATTGGCCCGCGGTCCTCCGGTTGGTTTCCCCATTTGCTGCTTGTGAATCACCACAAACTATTTTGGCTGTACAATTGCACTGTACTCTCACTGGAATTTGAGCCTTTACTTGACTCTCTTTGCGGCCTCGTGCCTGGTCGGGTCGCAATTTTATGCTTTTTTAAGGAACAGAATTTCCTCTTTACTCTACCTCACCTCTCTCAACCTCGACCACATTCACCATGTCCTCCAACGTTTCCTCCGCCGGCATTACTACCGACGCCACGACCGGCGAGCGCTACATACCTTCTTCAGTGCGAGCAGACGGCTCAAAGCGTCGAGAAATCCGCGTCCGACCCGGCTACAAACCCCCAGAGGATGTCGAGCTCTACAGGAATCGTGCAGCCGCGGCGTGGAAAAACCGTGGAAAAGGTGGGGTGCCGGGTGCGGAAGCCATGAGCAGTGAAGACGACAAGGCTGCCCAGGCCGCCAGCACGGCCGCTAGCAACAAGAACGCCAAGCGCAGGGAGGCCAGACGCAAGGCGAAGGAGAATGAGGGCCCTGAAGCTGCCACCGAGAAGAAGGGGGCCGACTCTGACAACTGGCGCGTGCCAGCCGCCAAGAAGGAGGAGCCTGTGGAAGATCCCGTCGACATCGAAGCCGAGAAGGAGAAGAAGGCTCGCAATCTCAAGAAGAAGCTGCGACAGGCCCGAGACCTACGCGACAAGAAGAATGAGGGCGAAATGCTTCTGCCTGAGCAGCTCGAGAAGCTCATCAAGATCCCAGAGCTGATCCGTCAACTGGACGCCCTCGGTTTCGACTCCAATGGTGAGAAGAAGGAAAATGCCAGTCCAGAGAAGGCCTGATTCATTCGCCATCTGCAGCCTGCATCAGCTACCTCTTTCAATCGACGGCGATAATTGCTATGTGCAATACCACTTCCATGGAACCTCCAGCAGATCGGCGGTGCCATCCCATATCTCACCAGCATCGAGGCTGTGGACCCTCAGCACCACGAAGCCACCCATGATATGATTAGCTACCTACTTTCGCCAATTACGCTTCGTGTTCGTGGGTTGCTCTATCGCCATTTCCACCACATCTGAGAGCCAACACCTCCACGCATATCCGTGCTTGTCTTAAAGGCAAGCAGCTGCCAGTCGACTGAAGTCTTTGCCTGCAGTTACAGAGATATAGTTCAAGGAATTTTCTGATATCATGGTGTCTCCCATTGTATGTTCCCTGGGCAATCACGCCTTTGGAACAACCAAGGTTCGATATTTGGTATGTGCCAGCTATCTCTGGTGTTATACATTTAGCATCTAGATTTCATGCGACTATGGTACAATGATTTGTCTAATGTACAATGCAACCTCATCCAACAATCATTAATCCCGCTGTAAAGCATGACCTCGGGGGGGGGGGGGGGGGGGAACAACGAGAAGAGAAGAGAGAAGAGGGGGAGGAAGAGACGAAGAAGATGACGATGAAGGCGCGAAGGGGGACAACCTAGACCGTTCAAACATCCGACTCAAAAAGTCTCACCGGGGCTGTAGGAATACCACCCTTCAAGTCCCAATTCTGATAGTTAAACTCCTTCCACGGACACCAATTTCCAGGTCCAGCTTGAAGCACATGCCTCCCAACGCCATGCGTAGCCGCAAGAATACCCTGTCTCACACAATCACCCACCCCAACGCCATTATAAGAATTACCAGCCAGGACAAGCCGGCCATAGTAATCATCCTTGGCCGCAAGGGACAGCTGATACATGTTCTTCAGATGACCGGGTTTATACTGCGGAATGGCGTTTTCTTGCAGCCGGGTCCGCACGACTGTCGGGGCGTCGGTGATACCGATATGTCTCTCAAGCATGCTCCGCGCCATGCGCACAGCGGTCTTGTGGTCTGGATAATCCTCTTTCTTCCATCCGTCCCAGTAGTGGCCACCGAACATGATTGTGATCTTGGTGCCAGGGGCAGAATCTTGTGAAACGGTTGGATAGGGAGCCACGGGGCTTTCGCCGACGCTGGATGCCGAAGCGAAGATCACGCCCAGACCACACTCGGGGTTTTGTTCATAGGGCACAGAGCGTGGGATCAAGTACCCGAAGCCATCCACGGGGAGAAGGTTGGGATTTTGGTAGTAGAGGTTGACTACCATCACGGTTGTCGCGCCACAGTGTAATTGGAGTCTTTCAAGAGTGTCCGTGACGGGTTTAGAATGGCTCTGGACTTCCAGGGCGTAGTTCATTCTGCTGCTCTCTGGGTCCACAACTTCTTCAATTGAGAAGCGAGCTTTGGGATCCAGGATGTTGGCCAACGCAGGCGCAGAGACCGCGGAAATGACATGATCGTAGGACTGAACGCCGTTTGTCCCAGTATAGATCTAGTTTGTGTAAGCTCCATCGTCATATATAGTAGCCGGAGATAGTACGGAAAAAATACCTTTACCTGATGGCCAGGATTGTCTGGCGGATCCATGGATGTAATATTTGCGTTGAGTTGGACGTTGACCTTTTTAGATGCCCGCAACGAGTCAATCAAACCTTCAACAAGCCGCTGTGTTCCACGCTTGAAAGTAAAAGTGCTAGCCTTTTTAACCACCCTGAAGATATCTTCTGTGCGATTCACAGATTCAGGTGTCTTGGTAATTGCATCCACGGCCAAAAAGTCATCCATCGATCTCGTCTTTTTGCCCATCATCGATTTCATAAGTAGACTGTACAAGACGCCACCATCTTCCAGGTTGCGCATGCCGCCCAAGATCGCCTGCGCACTCATTTGATCAATATCACCGGCATATATACCGTGCATCACCGCTGACACCAGGTTGTCCGCGACCTTGTGATTGAAGCGCCGAGAGATAAACTGGGCGATAGACTCGTCTTTACCCCATAGCTCCGGCGGCCGCGAGGGTTTGGTGTGCTCGAAGAGAATACCAGGTACCAATCCGTCAAATAGGGGCTCATTCATGACAGCCTTGAAGATGTTTTGGACATTCTGGGTGAACGAAAGACTGGGGTCCGGTGTGGGCAGGCGGACTAGGTGATCTGGATAGTAGATGTACCGATTTAACGCAGCGGGACTTCGCTTGGAGGTTGTGATCAATTCATCGAAGAGTCCTAGATTTGAGACCTAAGATTACAAAACAATATGTCAGTATTTCCAATTGGTGCGGAAGGACAGTCCATTGGGGCGCGTTCACCAAGTACAGCAGAGGCAGCGATGCCGGCATTGCACTTCTCAGTGTGCGTGGGCCATATTCAAATACCACATCTCCGCCATCCACAGGGATTATCTCAGAATCTAGCCAGCCACCAAGGCGGGCTGACTTCTCATATAGCGTGATCTTGGAGCATTGGGAGTCTTGAGCTAGCTGCCAAGCGGCCGTCAGGCCAGTGATGCCGGCACCTATCACGGCGGCATTGTAAGCGCGTTGTTGGCACCGGATTGCGGAAACTAGTGATCTTTGCCTGGATCGGAGTCCATTGGAGGCGCACAGTAGCCGCATCTCAACAGTAGAGTATCGTGGTCATTCGGGTGTTTGGGGAATGCGGCCTCGAAGGTCTCCGGATGGAAGTCCCCGCGGCCGAGGCCGAGCGACTTACTTAAGCTAAGCATGGCCGCCATGGCCTGAGATGGGGATCTTACGAGTCATACGATCTATCAAGAAATTCGAAAAATTTTGAAGGTCACCTGAAAATGACGTGCGAAGCCAGACTTATTATGCTGTCGCTTTCTTTCTTTCATGTCGGGGAATATCTATGTACAGGCAAAAATAAGGACCCCATCGTCTCGGTCCATCAAGCAAATGCATCAAATATGAACGAACGCCCTCCCTAACCACCATTCATCATCACGGATCAGATTGTGTACAATATTGCTCCTCGATGGAGCAAGCTCTCTTTTGTATCCAGTTAAACCTTTTTGGCTCCCTCAGTTGAGGCGTAGTCACGCAGTAAGCTCCTGGCTTTGCGAGGCCTCGCCTGTCTCGGGCTTGACCAATTCCTCTGGTGCGTTCTCATCTTCGACGAATTTCCGTTCACTGGTTGATCCAGATGCAGTCCAAACTTTGTCGCCGAAGTTACCGCGCTGACCCTCGGCGTGCTTGTATGTGCAGCGAGGGTTCATGCAGGGGTTAAACTTGCAAGCAATCTGGACATGGGTGAACTTGCAACCTTCGGTCTTGCAGTCGGCCCCATTGCGGCACATAGGCATATCGGGATGCTTGAAGTGGCAGTGTGGATTAGTGCAGTTCGGGAAGAATCTGCACATCTCTTCGGCTTGGTGGGCGGACTTGACGGCTGGAGACGGGTGACGACCTGTGCATTTGCGGTTCTTGCAAGCGGCACCGTATGAGCAGACATCTGATACATCGATAGATGTGCCCTCGGGAGCAACAGGAGATTGGTGAGCGAAGGGGCAGTCTTTGCGAGTGCAGCGGAGGTTGAACCGGCAGACGTTGTTGGGGTTGCTTTCGTCTTGCTCGCCGTCCATTCCAGTATCCATGTCGATATCGGCGCTGTCTGCGCCCCTGTTTCGTTGTTGATGTCCTCCACGTCCTTGGAAACGTCCACCACGTCGGCCTTGGGGCTCGACACGGTCGAAAAGTGAGCGGCCTTGTTGACCACCATTCTGGAAGGCGGGGTTGACGGCGGGAGGAACGAAACCAGGCATGAGTTGAGACATCATGCGTGCCTGCTCTTCAAGCATGGACATGATTTGCATCTGATTCTCGGGGCTCATTTGCATCATACCACCACCCATATTGCCCTGCATTCCCATTCCACCCATGTGTCGACCTCCACGGCCACCTCGGTTATTTTTCATTTGGTTCTGACCGTGGCCTCCAATGCGACCGTTTCCTTGGTGTCCGCGAACACGGTGAAGTGCGCCATCGCCCGGTCGGTCCAGGCTACGGTTGATCTGGTTCAACATTCGTCCTCGACCAGCTTGTCGGCCGTTGCGCATAGCCTTGGGGCCAGTGGGGCTGTGAAAGAAGCGGTCAGTAAATTATATTATCTTTAGATAAAGCAAGCAAACTCACATAGAATCGCCCGCATCACCCATCTCTGCGTCCATTCCGTTTCCTTGTGGGGTGAAGTCTGGAGCATTGGCGGATAGCACGTGCTGGGGAGCAGAGTCGTTCGCCGCGGGAACACCGTTGATTTGTTGATCAAGGATCTCAACTTGACCGAAGAGCCATCTGGAGAACTCAAGGGCCTGTGTATCACCCTCCTCCAGTCCAAGGAAGTCGTTCGAAAGCTCAGTTGCCAGTTGTTCCTGAGTCTTGCCGTTGACAAGCATCAAGACGATGTATTCGATGAGAGCAGACTCCTGGCCGTCGTCGGTGCTCCAGCCCATTTCCACCAATTTGGGTCGAACAACGTTAGCAACCGCAGTCGCAAGTTGCGAGTCTTGTGTGATTGTCGGAAGCATTTTGAGGGATGTTCAAGAGTGGCGAGAGGATCAAGTGACGGAATTTGAGATCTGAAGAGATAGCCGGTCTTCTTGCGCCACCGGAACAAAAGCGCTTTTCAGATCGGTTGATTGCGAAGAAATCGGGTATCCGGAAGAAATAAGTGTCAATGTCGAAGAGGTTAGAAATAGGTTCGGTCTGCACAGGGTCTGATCAGGCAGCAGTTCAGAGCAAGGCAGGTGAAGGTGACGCGATAACGGGGAGCTTCCTGTCGGCGGTCGAAAATGCGACAAGATTAGTCATGTGACTCATTATCATGCAAACATGTCAAACATGATATTTCCCGAAAAGGCTTAGTATGTGTTGTCAACTAAATAATGATGATGGCACTGGATCGCATAGATGTAGCCTCTCTGTATTCTCCTCAAGCAAATTCAATTATTCTTTTCGTTAAAATCTGTGCGCTGAACAACAGAGTGTGAGTAAAGTGACCTGACTGAATGCTTGTGAAAAACATCGCCTTTAAACATCATACATGCTCAACTCATCTCGCTCGAATATCTTGGCTAATACCAGGCTAGCAGCATTAATTACAAGGCAGCAAACCTTTGGAATGTCTTTCTCAGATTTACCCACCGAACTATATCTTATAGTCGTGACATTCCTGAGGCGGGAAAGGGACATCAACTCGTTATGCCAAGCCAATAGAAGACTCTACAACGCCCTTAATCGACATCTATATCGATATAATGCTCGACATAGTAGTGGCTCAGCACTGATCTGGGCTGCTGAGACTGGGAATGTGGCTACAGCCCAACTATCTATCCATAGTGGAAGTTCTTTGACAGTGAAAAGTCGCCACGACATGACTCCATTACAGTTAGCTTCTAAGAAAGGTCGTGAGTCGGTGGTGAAGTTGTTGTTGGAGGCAGCTAGACCAATAGATATCGATGCAAAAGACTTCCGCGGTCGATCTCCACTACTATTGGCATCAGAGAAGGGCCATGACGGGGTGGTGAAGTTGCTACTAGCGACTGGACAGGTGGATGTGGGCACAAAAGAACACGGCGGCCATACTTCGTTCGAATTGGCTGCAGAAACCGGGCATGAAGCGGTGGTAAAGCTATTGCTTGAGACTGGACAAGTGGACATCAATGCAAGGGATCATAATGGTCGGTCCCCAATATTTTGGGCCTCAAGTGGAGGACATACGGCAGTGGTAAAGGTGTTATTAGAGACTGGTCAGGTGGACATCAATGCAATGGACCATTATGGTAAGACCCCAATATTTTTGGCCTCAATGGGAGGACATGCAACGATGGTGAAGGTGTTATTAGATACTGGGCAGGTGGAAATCAATGCGAAAGACCTCGAGGGTCTGACGCCCTTACATTGGGCCACGATATGCGGACATACGTCGGTGGTGAAGGTGTTCTTAGAGACTGGTCAGGTGGACATGAATGTGAAAGACGATGAGGGTCAGACGCCGTTATATTGTGCCGCTAAGAGTGGGAATCATGAAATTGTTGCTTTATTCCTGGAGACTGGACAGGTAGATGTGAACGCAAGAAACAACCTTGGTTGGACGCCAATACTTTGCGCTTTGCATCGGGCTAACTTGGAGGTCGTCAAATTATTAGCGGAGACTGGAAGAGAGGGCCTTGACTTGGGAAGAGAGGCTCTTGGCCTGACGAAGCCACTTTCCTTGAGTCGCATAAAGCAGATGGTGAGGGAGCTCTTGTGACCCGGATCAGCCTAAGGAAGAGAAGCTCAAACCTATCCCTGAGATTGCTGAGATTGAGAGGCATGGTTCCGGGAAAACAATCCGGGCTATGGTCATGCCTGGCATCTGGCTTTGAGTATAACCAAGACTTGCTGTCGCTTGTATGAAGCTTGACAATGCTTGATATTGCTAGGTCCTATCTGGTGCTATTGCTCAATATGATAGCTTCAAAGTTCGACTTCAAGTGTTTGTTCGTAACTCTTAGTGTCAGTTGCTTGGCTTTCTTCTCTAAGAGTATTTTACATGTAAACCCCTTGACAACAGCCCTTTCTTCCAACCAATGGCAGTCAAAGATCCCATCATTGATGGAATTCTCCCTAGTACCTTATGTTAGGTAGTCACGCTGATGTAGATGGGGAAAGCAGGCGGGGGATAGAGGGAAGCCGAGTGTGGGGAAGAGCATCGTTCCGGGGCCCTAGAGCGGGACTTTTGTCTATATCCATTCGCAAGTCACTGATAGAGGTTTAGAGACCAAGGTCAGGACATGAAGCTTATAGATTTGCTTTGTAGAATGATCTCAGAGAACAGAAGAATTGTTCACCGATAAATACACAGGCTATCGAGCTTGAGTTCGGTCAAACTCACAGTTTATTGATGAAAATAAGTATGAAGCAATCTACAGGAATGTGTACCCGATGAGCTTACAAGACTATAAGGATGTGGAGGGTGAAAATAGAGGGATTGAGGGACCTGAGGTGCCACGTACTCCTTGACTCTGGGGACGCTACGGCCCTGAGTCCTTTCATGACCCAACTGTTCGGAAACGATATCATCTCTACTGATGAGACTGTCTATTAGCTTATCCGTCGCGCGCTGCCTCTAAGGGTAGGGTGCCCGAGGATAATGCTCACCGGAATGACTAGGCATTCCTTAAGTGTTTCTATCTGGAGTCGTGTAATCATAACGCCGAGGATAGCAAGAGCCTCACCACGATTTAAACGTGATTCGTCATAGGAACCATCGGTGTAAGACAAAAGTAGTTTGATGTGGGGGATAGACTTATTAGAGTGCGTAAGATAGTCATCGCACGACCAAGACGACTGATTCGACTGCTGTAATGATTGATCCTCCTCAATGATATCTGATAAAGACTCATTAAAAGGATAACCTCTAAAGAATATTAGCAACGTTAGATAGTTATGTTAGGGAGTAGGGACGATACTGTTTGGAAGTCCAGCTAGTAGCGGAAAGAAGGGACTGTGGATTTAGTTCCGTTTTCCGCAAAAGGGACAGTTGATCGATCAATCGTGAGCAGTTAAACTTGGGATATTGCGTGGGATCGTCGTAGACATCCATGATAGCCGACAGACCTCTCGGCTTCTTCTGGCCTAGCACGAACCGCGTGATATCATGCTGTCGACGATCCTCCACATCATCTATGCTCGTCGGGTACTCTTCAAGCTGAGAAACGAACCAAGGTTGGAAAAAGCCATCCGGCGGCGGTGTTTTTTGGGGGTCAAAGGGCTCGATTTTAATTCCCGGGATACGGTCGCTGGCTAGGGAGGAATCAGAAGAGTGGATCACGCAATGAAGTAGAGTTTCGAGAGCCCGTAGCACCGCTTCTTTCGATGAGGTCCGGCTCTGAGGGAGAAGGATTCTTTTCAGCGGCTCTATCACTCGGTTCAGCGTAAGAAGCAGACGGGCCTGTAGAGACATGGTCGGTAGAGAGGACTGCTGATAACGAGAATAAATAAACAAAAACGGAAATTTCGAGGTGAATGGAAGGGTGCCAGCGAGTGGCAGGAAGAAGAAGAAGGTGGATATAGATAGAGAGCGAGGGTCGGTCCGTCTAGAGCGGAAGGTGAAATCAACACGCGATCTCCAATATACAGCCTTAATGGTCTTAATTTAATTACAATCTCTTTCTTTCCGGTTTTCGCTCTTCGTCTCTATCGGCTCTTAACTCACGCCCGCCACCATGACTTCATATGACAATGAGACTACATCGACCGTTGACTCCTTCACCGGAAGCTTCTCGATTCCTGCCAGCTTTATGATATTTTAGATAGGAAGATGGTGAGGGTGGATGGTGATATAAAAGCTACTTGGACTTGAGGTTTGAAGGGTTCTTTGTGATAAATCTTTTAGAGGATGATTGAGCTGGCTATGCTTGGCTTGACGGCTAAGCTGGATCTCGATGGTAATATACACCACATGCTAGATCATTAGGTGTCAAGGTGATAGCACAGACATAGGGTATACGCAATCTATGCTACGGTAGAACGCGGACTCATCCAGTAGAACAAAAAGTTCAAATGCATCCATTGGGTATTGGGTATTAACTGCTGGACCTCTAACCACATTTGAAAAAACCCGACAGCTCACGAAAACAGCCCGAGGCCTCCAACCCAGGTCAATAGAAAGATGACAATGCATGCAGAAAGGGGATGCAGGCATGTAGAGAAACGGAGACAAAATTACGAAAGAATAACGAAAAACACACAGCTCGGGGATATAAGTGACCTGGTCAGGAGGCTCGGAGGGTACTCGGGCTGACATGAAAATCGCAGATCATCGTTATTCGATCACTTCATTTTCATCAGCGGTACTGGTCCCGGTCTAGGTAGCTGGCGTATGAATGGGGTATGCATATGCATATGCGTACTGCGTACTGCGTAATGCAGATAAAAAAAAGATGAAGCAGGTGATAAACACCAAGCGAGCAGGGAAAAGAATAAACAGACATCACGGCATGCCAGTAAATACGGGAGTCGAAGTGGATTCGTCATAATGCGCCAGGAGGGAGAGAGAGAACAATAAAAAGAAAAAGAAACCAAACGAAAAAGAGCCAAGCCGACCAAAAAGAAATAAACCTAGAGGGTCTTCCTCCAGGCTACTTTAAGTAGGCTTGTCACATCCAATCCGTCCCAGCAAGGCCTTCCGGTCACTCTGGTCAAAGGGTACCCGGCCACGGCCTCGGGCACGCACAGAGCCGGACCCATTTGACCGCCGGCGGTCCAGGCCAGGAGCGTTTTCGTTAACGACGACGGGGGCAGTGGTAGCGCCCTCCTTGGCGGCCAGCCGCACGGCGCCGTTAGTAGCGGGTGTCTCATCCGTTTCGACCTCGTCTTCCTCGTCGCTACGGGTATCCTCGGCAGCACCGCTGCAGACGACGCGGTAGGCGACGCGGACGATCATGCTGAACCAGACAATCGAAAGAAGCTGGATGGATAGCAGGAAGGACAGGAAAATCCACTTGATGGTGCGGTTCATGCAGATGGGGTTCTCCAGGCCACGGAAGGGTCCGAACATGTACGCAAAGGCATCCGGGTAGCCGTTCGTGCTGATCATCTTCGCGGTGCTGCCCGAGTAGCAGCCGTAGGCCATCTGCTGCGGGACGTTCTTGTAGATTGACCACCATAGCATGTTATACAGGACGTGGCGGGTGACGACCCAGGTGGCCATGAAGATACCGAAGGCGACATTGCAGGCGTTCTGGAACTTGAGATATTTGAGGACCTTGGCGGACTATTGCGAGTGTTAGCAAAACAAAAGGCCTGTTTCAATGGGCCGAAGATCAAACGTACGGGAAGCAGAACGTCGACAATGTCCATCAAACACAGTACCACATTGGACACATTGTAGAATCCGTAGATGTAGGCCGAGCCGAGCAGCGTGCTGGTAATAACGTGGTGCGACAACATCTGATAGTGATCCTTGCGCTTCTCCTCCACATGAATGACGAAGATTTGTTGCAGCAAGAATGCCAATTCCACCAAGATATACCACTTCATGAGACCACCGAGCGGACGCGCCGGCCACTCGATCCAAATGGCGCCGAAATCGAACCAATAGTAGGAATTCTTCCAGAGGTACTGGAAAGGACGAAAACAGGAAATGTAAGCCCTCCATAACAACGCATATAAAACGGGAATTTCTTCAGCCAGAAACATACCAGACCAATGGCCCAAATGAACCCATAGTACAGAACCTGCCAACCCTGTTCGGCCAACCGCAGCGCCGCCTTACGCTTCAATCCCATAGACCGCCCGAGAGGCTGGATCACCCATTCAATAACAATGGCGCGAATCGCGGTCAGCGCTAGAGCGGCGCTAGCGACAAAGTACACATCGTTCCAACCCTGGACATATGTGTTGGAGGCGGGGTCGTGATAGGAGAGCTCGAAGAAAGGCTGGGTATACGGGCGCAGCGACGGGTAGAGGTTATGAAGAGCCAGCAACATAGCCAATATGGTCAACGAGATACCTATAACGAAGCAATGCCGGGCGGCCAGGAGTTAGCTTGAACAAGAACTTTGGTCATGCAGAACGCCGAGGCTAAGCATCCCAAGACAAGAGTGGAAATAAATCAACAAAGAAAAAAAAAGAATAGACGACTCCGCGACACCAAGTCCTGCGTGCGACGCAGAGAGTCCTCGTTTCATCTCGAGTGGCCGCCATTCCGTCGCGAAGGGTATTCTGTGAGTATTCAATGCATACCGATTTGGTTGGTGACCACCCACTCCCGGAACGTGGTCTCCTTGGCTGGCCGCGGGCCACTGGGGCTAGACACATAGACATTGAGCTCCGAGGCCGGCAGAGGCGGCGCGATCGTCTCTTTGGCCATGGAGAAGAGAGACCGAGAGGGTCGCAAAGGGTAGAAGGGAGAGAGGAGAGAGAGAGAGCTCTTTTGTGTGTCGCGAAAGGGTTGATGGCGGCCGGGGAAAGGAAAACGAGCGAGGGCTGGTTCCCGGCACTAATTAAGCTGAGAGGAGCGGGATGGGGTCTGGAAGAAAGTCTGGAAGCCTCATAGGCGGAACCGCCGCGCGGTCAAAGCGAGGAGAAAAAGGGATTCTGCAAGTGCCAAGAGGCAAGATGCTTCTTTTCTTTTGGCAAGATCGAGGATTTTGAGATCTTGCAAACGTGGACTTTTTTTAGAGGATTGCCAGAATCCAGTGTAGCGAGGGGACGGAGGAACGGAGAGGAGAATATTTGAGGAGCAATTGAGGGGAGAGAGGGGGGGAAACGGTGAGAAGCTCGTTTCAAGACAACTCCTCAACACATGATGATCGACGCTCCACACCGCCTCGTCGAATCGCAGTGCCGGGAATTTTTATCGAGGGAGATTTAGGGCTAAGGAGATTTGTAGGAGGAATAATAATAATGGCCATGTGTTACTTTACAATGGGGGTGGTTGCGGTTGATCTGTGTATTGTTGATTTCTAGAAGTAAGCTTGGGAGATCCATGTTGGGTATAGTTGTCTAGGGGTCTGGTACCGTTACACACTAAAACTCCAACCCTGAAAAAGACTAAACTTTGATAGTCTTAGTTTTCTATGATCCTTCTCATGGGTAGAGTTCTAGCCAGTCTTTCGGATCATTCGGCATACAATATGATATCTCAAGTCACGAACAAAAACAGTATATTTCAAGGTTTCCACTCTACTGTACTCCACACAGTAGTATATGTGGTATGTACTCCGTCTATGTTTGTCTCAATCCAATCCCTCCGTAACACCGCGCACAAACTCATTCGCATTCATCCCCAATTGCGCCAAATCAACTCCTCCCTGCCCAGCCATCGCCCGCGACATAGCTCGAGCCACTTCCTCCTCCTCCCAAATATTATCCACCACGTCCACCCGCTCCACACCCTCAATCTGCCCGGCTCCCCCGGAGCCTCGAGTGGGGTTCTCGACCGCCACCATTGCCTGCCAGTAGACATCGTCGCGCGCCTTTAGCGCCTTATCCCGGACCACCGCATTGCGGGTCACACTCGCCGCATGGAGCTTGTTGTTAGCGCCCGTCAACATTGTCAAAGCCGCAGAGACTGCTTGGTCTAGTTGATCCGCTTGCGAAGGGGGTTTGAAGAAGAAGCGGTTGGTGGAGGAGAGGTAGATGATGATAGCACAGGCAACGTCACACACCGTAAATGCGAGTGGCCGTAGTAGGGTAATTAGATTGTAGAGGCCGATCGGGGGTACTTGGCCTGCCCGCACGGCGGGGGATGCTGATGTGATTGCATCGTACCGTACCACGATATAGATGTCCAGTGCTGCTAGCGCTAGGCCAGCGAGCGTGAATTTGGTGCGCCAGCGGGCGGATTCGCGGCCTGCGAAGGGGGCTGATGTAGCCACGCCCAGGATCAAGAGGTGCACCAGGTGGGGTAGGAGGATGTGGAAAGGTAGGTAGTAGAGCAGGTAGGTGTTGAGATCCTCAAAGGAGCAGTATTGGCATGAGACCAATGCGTCCGGGCCGAAGGTTAGGTAAACCTTGCGGGCTCCGAGGGAGGTGAGTTTCTCGCGCAGCCGCACATCGGCGTCCGTCAAGAGGCTGTCCGGCCGGAGGCGCGACAGACGGTGGAAAACCACATCGATGGGAGTGTTGATGCGGGAGCGGGTGAGGGAGAAGATGTTTGGTTCGGGGGCGTGAGGGTTAAATGGGAGGCTGAGGACGAGGAAGAGGGCGATGCTGGCGAACAAGAGGTTCAATGCGCGACTGGCGCCAGCGGGGATTGGGCGTGGAGGAGGCCGGCTTGCGATTGATACGCGGAGACTGCGGTAGGCTGTGATCAGGCGAGGGAGGAGGACGGGACCGAAGAAGATGAGGAGGGACTTGATGCTGTGAGAATTGTTAGAGTCATTGCATCGGAGGAGGGTGCGGAGTAGTGGTGCGGAGTGCTGGAATGACTGGAAAAAGACTTACGTCCCCCAAGAGATCCCGATGCCAGCCATGTTTGCAGCCAGCAAAGAGAGGATCTCTATCTCATCAAAAGCGCAGGACGGAAGCTTAGGAGGCGAGGTGGAAGGAGTGTGGGCTGGGAAGAAGAGACCAACTATGTTATGCGACCAACTTGCACTCGGGGCCAAAAGCGGTCGACCCTGGGGCCGGTGGAGTTGCCAGCCAGCCCGCAGCCTCAGTTGTATACTTCCGCGCTTTGCTCTAAACAGTGTCTATTAATAATTTAATACTCCTCCATTCCACGACTGAATTACATCTGATACTTTATCATGGCTCCTTATTGATACCTCTTACTTGTCTATGGTCTCATGCACAACTACACTTTTATCACGCCATCCTAGGCTATTAACGTCACGATCCTGGGGTCTCATTGAATCACAATCAAAGCGCCGGCTAATCGATACATCAAAATTTAGCTCCAAAGAAGCAATAAGAAAAGCAAAGGCATATTAGAAACATCAACACCGACTTATGCAGCTTCCCCAAAACGCCATTCTTCTTCGCCCCTCTCAAACCATCGATCCATTCCCATACATGGGATGATGAGCCGGGTCCGGGATAGTAACGCCCGCCGAATCACGCGAGTACCGAGAAGACGCAGCATCATTCACGGGCGGTACAGTCAAGCTCGTCCCATTGTTGGTGGGATTCATAGGATTGGAGATTTTGATGGGGAAGCGCCCTGTCAGACGCTTGGTGAAGCGCTTGGTGGCAGATTGCGGGGTGTAGCTTGGGAGCGAGTCCTCTTCACGCTTCATATTCAGACTGGGCTGGAATGAGCGGTTACTGCTGGCCCGACTCACCACCTTTTGGGGGGCGACGGCCCCGTATTGTCGGACGTGACGGGCGCTGAGGCCCAGGGTGCGGTTGGTGAAGATGAGAGTCTGTTGATGATTATCATTAGTATATGTGTTTGTAAACTGTGGAGAAGAGGGGGGTTGGGGGTTTGACTTACCGCTAGGATATTCACGAGACTCACGACCATGGCGAGGATTCCGGCTGAAACGATGATTCTCCAAAATGCCAGACCGAGTGACTGCTGGCTCATGGCTTCTGTGTTCAGGTTTCCCAGTACGGCGACGCCGAGGATCATCATGATTGCTGCTAGAGCGAAGAAGCCGGCCTCTTCGCCAAACATGGGATATCGGCGGTTGAAGAATTCACGGAAGAAAGGGAGTTCGGATATGATGAGGGCGACTGTTCATGGATATCAGTATGGATTCCAAGATTTTGCTTTGGGGGGAGAGAAGGACTCATTCGCTGGGTACTTACTGCTGATGAGGGTAACGACTGCATGGGTAACGGCTTGGAAGAAGAACCACCCGTTGTACATGTCGATCTTGACCAACATGACTACACAGGCGGCAATGATATCGAGGAAGACGATGATGTTGAGCGCGCGGATGGTATTGAGTATCACGTACCCTGGACCAGCCAAGGACTCCTTGAGCTTCGACATCATGACTGTTTTCGATGGGTAGGATGTAATGTCGGAGAGGTCAAGAGCTGTAAAACGAAGAACTGATCCTCCAAGTGGATCAAATATTCTATGTGTCGATATGTCTGTGTTGTGTTGCTAGGCAAGACAAGACAAGCCACCAGTTGGACTGGGAGCAATTAAAAAGGGACGGGAAGGAAGTCACTGGCCAGCAGGAAACCGAGTCCCGGGAAGAAAGAAAATAATGGACAATGCGAGATCAACTCGAGGAACGAAGAGAAAGGAGAAGAAAGAAAAGAAAGAATGGCAGAAATAGACCGAATAATAAGAGAGAGGGGTTGTTGGGTGATTCATCTCGTTTCTATTCCATTCATGCCATCCCACACAGGCTGCAGGCGCCGAACAGTCTGCAACAAGACGATCAGCCTATGAATAGCCGAACCTGAAACAATGGGAGGTGGAAGGAAGAAGATACTAGATTCAAAAGCTGGACAAAGAAAATAGACAAAGACAAGGTTAGCTCGTTGTTTGGGGTATTTTGGGAAGGCAGCGAACTACAGCGAGCAAACTACTAGTCTACCTCGAGCAATCGTTAGGAGACACAGACGTCATAGTTAGTGTCAGGCAGAGATTGTTTCAAGGCAGTCCTGAGGGAGTTCATTGGCAGCCAGGCAAACAGGGCTGCTGGCTAACCAACTTCGCTTAGGGGATCTATGCCTGAATCAAGTCTGAGATAGCTTCGATTCTGGGCTATTCTTCAGGGTCTCGAAGGGATAGGCTGAGAGCCTTCGGTAATCGAGATGATGAAACTAGCCCCAAACTGACCCCCTTTGATAGGCGCTTAGTTGGTTGGTGGAGAGTTGCACTCGGCAGAGTATACACTCCAAGTATAAACTGCCGGCGCCCTTGTGCCGATGCTTGATATCTCGCCATATCTTGATCCAACACAGGGAAAGTGGTGGCCCAAATCATCCTTAGTCAGTTGTATCCCTGCTCTATCAGGCTCTTTGCGCTCATGATTTCCGATCTATGCAACAAGACCAAGTTCTCCGAGGTTCGATGCGCCGATTTACGCGCCCAATCACGGCGGCACCCCAACCGCCCAGGAGTCGTGCAGAAACTCCTCCCAACTCCATATGACGGGCATCAACAAGTGAAACCAAATACCCGGGGTCACACTAGTCCCTCAGGAGCCTCCTATCCCAATTCCACAAGATGAGGCTGAAGAACAACTAGGTCGGAGCAAATCCCAAGAAATGCACTCCATACCCGAAATGGCCAGAACCCATAGACTCGGCCCGGCCCTGATTCGCCAACCTGCGCGGTTTTAACGCCGGGGGAAGCGCCCCGCCCCTCTTCTACTTTTTTCTTTTCCTCTTCTTGTTATCTCAATCCAAATCCCTGCAACTTTGCGCCCAGTCACGCCTCTCGTTCGCGCTTTCTTTTTCTTTTGTCATCCCTTTATCCACCTCAAATCTATAACCACCATGACCCGGGGTAATCAGCGCGACACCGATCGGGCCAAGGCCCAGAAGAAGGCGGCCGCTTCGGTAAGTTGTCGATCTATACTGCGACTGCATCCACCTAGACAAGTGGGCTGACAACAGTCTTTTTTTTCTTTTCAATTAGAAAACCAAGAACACCATGTCGGGAACTCAGTTCCAAAAGGCCAAGGAGGATGCTGCCGCTATCATGCGCGAGAAGCAGAAGAAGGGTATGTGCAATCGACCACGTTCTTCATGCCCGGACAAGTCAACTAACCTCTTACCCTCCCTCAACAGCCGACGAAAAACGAGCTGCCGAAGCCGCAGGAGGGAAAAAGAAGTAATAAGCAACTTTTTCCTCCCATAATATCCAACACCCTCGTCACCTTCTGCTCTCCTCCCCGCGAATCAAAGTCTCGTTCAATCCCATTGGAAGCGGATAAACGTGGCCAGGTGGCGGGGAGGCCAATTTGCGCGATGGACAGTCTTGTCACTGGACATACATCCCTTGGATCAACAAGCGCAAATGCTACGAGGGTGATAACGCCTCTGTTTGGAAGGAGGAAAATAAAGTACATAGATCATACCCACCGGCTATTAAATCCCGCAATGTTTTTGACGGGGCCGGTGTCTAGCGAGGCGTTTCAGTTGTCACTACGGCGTTCATTATTCTATACCTTTCCTTGCATTGCCTTCTTGGTAAAATTATGTTTTAATGAAAAATCAATGAGGATATGATTAGGCAAGCCCCGGATACCCATACATCGTTGGGTAGTGGGTGGGAGGGGAGGAGGAAAGAGGTGAAACATTGCTATAGTACCACCAAGTACTATTATGTATCATGGTTGGAGCAATATACAGCCCAATAGGCTCTGGCCCTGTCCAGCCGCGCTCGCCATGGCCACTTCGATGGGGAGGATTGTGCAACGGTGGTGGACATCGGTTCTCGTCTCTCTTTATCGAGGAGGAACGCTTCCTCCACCACGCTCTCGAGATCAAATTGGCGCACCGCCTGATCAACAAACGTCCACAAACTCTCGCCTTCCCATCCCACATCCCGCGCAAAGCGAAGCACCCTGCCAACAGCATCAACTCGAAGCTGTCGGTCCGGGACATGGCTAAGCAAGTATATCCCAAAAGCCCAGCCAGATATGTCGCGTGGATTAGCAAGACACCAATCCAGCACGGGAGTCACCAGCGTTTTCGCCAATGCAGCTGACCAACCTAGAGAATCCTTCTTCTCGACTGGGGTTCTTGCGAGGAGAGTGTGAAGCTGGCGCATATAGGTAAATGCATAGTAGTTCTTTGGGTGAAGCTCTCCGGCGCGGAGGACGATGGCCAGCTCATGGCGCTGCAGGTCTAGCAGAGCCTCTGGGCTGTGATGTTCGATTTTGAAAAGTTGCTTCAGCAACCATAGTCGATGTGACCATAGCGTGGGCGATTTGGTATGTCTATGCAGTGGTGAACATTGATAGCTCTGTAGGAGCGTGAGCTCCGTCTTTAAGATCCGAATCAACAGGCAGTCTCGATCAGGAGAATCCTGTCTGCACGTGAGAGCAGCCAGTAGTCGGCGTTTGCGCCAGTTACAGGCGGTCAAGTGTTCGCAGTCGAAGAGCAGAATAATCTCGGTGATCACTTGATCTGATGCGATGCCGGGGCTCGAATCGGTTTTCAGGAGATTGACGAGCAACTCGTCCTCCGTCATAGGTATGAGCCTTTTGAAAAAGCGGTGCCGTGCGACCGTATAGGCTTGCACCAGGGCTTTCTTGGTGATGCCGATGAAACTCCCATCCTGGAGAAATGGGGAGCCTAGACTCGGCGGGATGATCTCGATCTCGAGGATCTCGTTGCCCCGAGAAGCGAAGACGCCGGCGAGCTGCTGGAATGCATCTTCGGGGGTAGTCATGGATGATCGGATATGAACTGGAATTAGAGTAGCGTAGATCAAAACCGAATCATATATCCAAGCATGACTTCTTCGTCGCAATATTCCTTTTTCAAAGATATGGTTTTGTGGAGAGGACTAAGTCCCATAGTGTAGGCGGACAAAGTGGAGGCGGAAAGCAGCAATTCCAGCCAGATCGCCCTCCGCACGTCATTTTTCCCATCCCGAAACCTTCAACCTCCACAACCACGACGGCAGGCGCTCCCTCACAGCACCAGCAGATCTTCCTATCCCAAAGGTTCATCCGCTAGTGACACCTTCGCCCATTTCCTTGTCCTTCGCGCCAGACTCGGATACACCCCCGGGCCAACCGGCCAACCACCCCCGCCATCATGCTATCCCTCGTGCTCACGATCTTGTTCGTGCACATCGCAATCTACCTAGTCAACACAATCGGCGCTTCTACAATCGATGCCCTGGTACGTCGATTCTCAGATCAAGCTTCTCAAGCTTCGTGTCCACATTTACACCCCCCTGGGACGCCCCAGCACGCCGCAAGTCCGATCTCCAGCTGACAAGCATCACTTTACTATCTAGCTATGGCAGCTATACCTGAAACTGCCCACATCGACATCCCGCAATGCGCGCGAGCAGCAACGCATGAAGCGCGAAGTGGTCCAGCTCAAGCGCGAAATGAGCAGCACTAGCTCGCAAGATGAGTTCGCAAAGTGGGCGAAGCTGCGCCGGAGACATGATAAGAGTCTGGAGGAATGCGAGGCGATGAGTACGTATTCCGTTGTTCTGTAGCCTACAGCCTACAGGTCCAAGCATGGCTAGCTGGCTGTAGTTTGCGATTGAGTGTCCTCCTATTAACACCCCCAACCATCTCCACAGACAAAACCATCTCCGCACAAAAAACCTCTTTCGACTGGAGCGTTAAGAGCGCTCGCTGGCTCAGCACAAACGGCCTCAAGATTTTCCTGCAATTCTGGTACTCGAAGACACCCGTCTTCGCCCTGCCGGCTGGCTGGTTCCCGTACTACGTGGAATGGGTATTGTCGTTCCCTCGCGCGCCTCTGGGTTCTGTCAGTATCCAGGTATGGAGCAATGTCTGCGCGACGGCTGTTGCGTTCTTCGGAGAGATTATCGGGGCAATGCTGGTGCAGCTAGTTAGCAAGAAGGATGCTGTACCGGTGGATGCGGAGGCCAAGAAGGCTCAGTGATGGAAACAAAAGCAAAAGAAAAAGAAATGACGGTACCCATGTCCGTCATATAATGGAAATGGATCTAGACATGGGACATGACCGTTCTACGAGGGCTGGGTGTCTTGTATTATAAAATGGGGCGTCGAGTGCCAGGTATAATGAGTATCGCATAGCATTGCACTGATTTTCATCTATCGATTCTTCAGGGTCCATCGGGTTCTCCATTCGTAAATCCAGCTTGGGAATGGTGTTAATCGTAGCGAAACAGCAGCCCGAGGACCGGGTGTTTAGCCGAAGCGAGACTGGATACTGTAGAGGTGTGCCTAGGATTATGGTGCTAGGGGTCAAATCTACAACAAGTGACTTGACCAGTCGCTAGGAGAGACCTCGACGGAAGGGCCATGTAGGTGCCTTGTAAGCCTGGCAGCTACACCCGTGGGTACCATCGTGCAGATTAAATGTTGAGTTTAGTCTACAATGTCCGGTGCGCTAAGGTAGATAGTACAAAACCATCAAGCTACTCATTCACCAAGAGGAATCGAATATACGACGAGGTAGAGAGGACAACAGTAGAACAAACTACAAGCAAGCAATGAGTGCCAGGATATGACAAGTGTCGACCACTGTTTTTCTATTCATCCATTCATACTTAACTATCTAATACAAAACAATCTAGTCTACGAAGTAGAGATTGCAACATCTTAGGGAAGAAAAGCACCCGAGGGATATGGCTAGTAAACAAAAAGCAAATTCGAGCGCTTTCAGGACCCAAGAACCCCGGATGAGAAAAAAAGCGACCTAAAGATCTGCTTTGACTAGTCCGGAATTCTTGGATCCGAGAGAACTCGAATTCAATTTTTTGTAGACACATTCAAGCAACGCCATCGACGTGCAAGATTGAAACCAACTGCTCCTGAACACACAAAGCCAGTCAAGATATTCATCAGATATATGAAAAATCGTTTCTCGTCAAGGACCCCCTGCCGTAGCTAGGGGATCTCGGGGCTTGACTCTATGATTGTTATATCATCACGCGAACACGAGCTCATGGCAAGAGACAAGAAGGCATCATCTCAAAGGAAACTGTCTGTAAAAAGTCCGGCCCCTTCGACAGGGCTTCTGCAAGGACATAGGCAACAAAGCCCAGCCCATCACCGCTTTGCCATAAGCTACAGACTCGAAGGGAAAAAAAAGACAGGAACTCCTCGCCTCAAGAATGAGCCCCATTGAGTTACCCCGTCCACGAAGGAACAAGGGCAATCGCATGACTATCGAACCACGACGAAAGGCAACCCAATACAAGAGAAGACCGAAGTCCCCCCTTCTCCCCTCCAACCCCAGGCCGCACGCCCCATTGTATCCAGCGGAGACTGTCGGACGGCGAGCACAGGAGCTGGTGGGAGTAGGGCGTAAGCCGCTATCGAATTGCTTCTATGGCGGCGCGTTTCCGCAGTGCCTGGCTTGAAGAACTCTTGGAAGAGCGCAGGGTGTCCGGGGACTTTCTCCCAAAGCGAGTGCGAAAAAGAAGAAGGATCTTCTTTGTGTGTGAGCTTTGAATGCGATTCTTTGAGCGAGGAGTTGGGGAGAGGAAGAAGGAGAAGAAATTTTGCCGTGGGTCTTTTTTTTATGTGATGGGGTGAGCGGTCAGGTGACCGCGGAGCTAGGTCATATTGGGACGAGGTGGGTCAGGTGATGGTATAGTTGCCCTGGACTCCTGGAGCATCATCTAGAGAAGCCTACGTCCATGATAATTGATTATTACTTCCGCAAGAGCTAAATAGTAATATTGTTTTCCATTTGTCAAGATTCAGTGGACTAGAAGGTCTATTTTGGTCCCCAGGACCGTTTCTGGAGTTACTCAATAGTTCAAAATAATGCATGACATGGCTATGGACAGAAAGAAACGAACACCAGATAACAATTTTGTACACCCATTACGCCTTAGCCTTGGACTTGCCAGTTTTCTTAGCCGTCTTCTTGGTCTTGGTAGCAGGGGACTTGGCTGCTGGGGACTCGACCGTAACCTCCTCCTTGGGAGTCTCCTGCTCCGTCTTCTTGCCCTTCTTCGTTTTCTTAGGGGTATCATCAGTGGCGGCGGGGGCCTCGATGGCCTTCGCAGGCTCCTCAGCAGCCTCCACGGCAGGGGCAGCCTCGGCACCCTCAATAGCCTTCTCCTCCGGCACCTGGATGGGCACATCCTCGACGGCCTTGAGCTGAGGCAGATCGATCTCGTAGCCAAGAGCCTTCAGCTTGTCAGCCTTGGCCAGACGCTTACGCTGCTCCTGCTCAATGCGCTTCGACCACTGGTCGCGTGTCTTGCCCTTCAGCAGGCGCTTGCGCTCGATCTGGTTCCATGGGGTACGCTTGAAACGGCGGTTGGCACCCTTCCAGACCTCGGGGTGCAGCTGCTCCGCGGGAACGAACTTGCACTTCAGGATGTGGCTGTACATAAGGTAGTTGTCCATGGTCTCGGCGACGATCTTGGCGACGGTGACGGAGGCGAATTCAATGAAGGCGTAGTGCTTGGAGCGGCCGGTCAGGCGGTTGCGGGAGAGGCGGAGCTTGGTGATCTCGCCAAACTGAGAGAAGTATGCGCGCATTTGGTGCTCGTAGAAACCGTGGGGAATGCGACTGAAGAAGCGAGGTATTAGCATAGGCGATAAAAAGGAAGCAAGGTCCTGGACTGGACAGAAACTCACCCGACATAGACGGTACCAGGCTCATCCTTAGCATCACCCTGTTGCTTCTTCATCTTCTTCTCTGCCTTCTTGGTATCGGGAATCTTGGGGATTGGCATTTTGGAGTTATAGCCCTCGTCGCCGGACTCGTCTTCGTCGCCACTGCTCTCGAAGCCCTTGATGAGGGCGGCAGTCTGGTCATCCTCAACGTCGTCAATCTCCCCTTCGCTCTCCTCAGACTCGGAAGCGTCAATCTGGAACTCCTCGCCGTCGGACTCCTCGAGCACCTCCTCTACCTTCTTGGGCTTGGGTGCAGGCTTGGCAACTTTGGCGGCGGCAGACTTCTTTCCAGCCTGTGCGGAGGTGGCCTCGTCCTTCTTGGTCTTCTTGCTAACGGGCTTCTTCGCGGTAGCGGGGGCAGGCTTCTCGCCCTCGTCCTCGCTGAGGAAATCGGCAGCACGCTTGCGGGGCTTGGCCTGGCGAGTGGAGGCACCATTGGCCTTCGCAGTAGACTCAGACTTGGTCTCCTTAGTCTTAGCAGCACCGTTCTCCTTCTTCTTCAGAATAGACTTGGGAGCGGCATCTTCGGCGACCTTGGCGGCTTTGGCCTCGACCTTCTTGGTTTTTTTCGCGGGAGAATCGCTGGCGGCAGGCGCAGCTAATTCGGGGATTAGGATCTTCGTGACCAATTCCAAAAGATATTCCAGATTTTACATACCCTTGCGCTTGCTTCCCTTCTTATCTGGGGCCATTTTGAGTCTGGTTGACGTGAATTGAAATCTGGTGGTTTGCACGATCTCTGCGGGAAACTTTTTTTTTTCGCTGACCTGCATCCAAGGCGGTGAGTCTCCACAGGCGGCCAGACAACCAACCAAGCCAGACCTCTAGTCCACCTCCGCCTTGAGAGGCTTATGGGCGGCCATGGGGAAGTCTAAACATGATCAGTCCCTGACTCATGAGGAGATCTGGGATGACTCTGCTCTAGTGCAGTCTTGGGATGAAGCGGTTGAAGAGTACAAGGTACGTTAAATCATCACTCACGTGACCGTTATCTGACTGACCTTGTTGATGGCAGCTCTATCACAGCATACATGCCAAGGGCGAGGATATTGAGGTTGTTCTGAGAGAGGCCGAAGCAGCAGGTCTTGATGAAGAACAAAATGTCCTTGATGCAGGAGATGTGGTTGCTGAGGACGATGCTATGGAGGCTGAGAGCGAAGAGGCTGTGGACCAAACAGCTGCGGATTTCACTCAGGTATGCATGCATTTAATTTAAAGAGACATCACTGTTTCTTCCAACGTTGCTAATTGTTCTTCAGGCGAGTGAGCCTTCTGCTCAAACAAAGCCTCCAGTTGCCGAAGGAAGCGGTGCTACCACCGGCCCAGCCCCAACCTTTCCAGCCGGTGCTATGCCTATGCCTGGCGCTGTGCTCCCCCACGGTAGGTCTTTTCTATTCTAATTTGAGAGATGACAAAGCTGACTTGTTTCTAGTTCAAGATGAAAATCTGAAAAATCTCATGATGTCTTGGTACTTCGCAGGGTACTACACCGGTCTGTACGAGGGGCAGCAGCGAGCAAACCAGCCGAAAAGCTGAAAGTGTCTGTCTTGGCCTCGAGGAGAAGTCTCCCATCAAATGCAGAGACATCAAGGCTATTGACTACTGAACGAACGGGATATGGTGGGCACAATTACCTAGAGCATGACTTCCACCTATCAAGATGACCTAGCACGAGAATCTAATAAGATATGACCTTCAAGATATGTTGATAAAATTGAACTTTCTAACGGGTTTCATAACTCAGAACGCATTTTCCATCAACACTAATAGGTAAAAAGTACAGATCGAAATAAAACATTGCGCCTCCTAGCGGATTGCAGAATCAAAGCATACTGCATCCCATCTTCCAACGCCCTCGTCTTGAGATGATTGTAAAGAATGACCTTTCAGTCATTTACAGGGGGCCACCAGTACCACCCAGGAGACCACCGACCAGGGGGATCTTGCCCAACGCGTTCGGCTGGGAGGTAGGGTGGTGTGTGTGAGTGGCGGTAGGGGTCTGGAAGTTGCCAGAGTACAGTCCCTTCTCGGTGGGAGTGGGAGCAGTGGTGTCAGCAGCTGGCTGCTTCTCTTCAACCTTCTGCTCCGCCTGGGCAGCGTCCTGCTTCGCGGCCTGGTCATTCTGAGCTTGGTTGCTCTGGTCGTTGGTGTCCTTGTTGTCCAAGCCTTTCATAAACTTGGTCGCATCCTGGTAGCACATGTGTCAGTGTCAAGCATTACCGAGTGCAGGCTCTTCAAAACTAACCTGCAAGTCTGAGAGAGCAGTGTCAAGTCCCAGGCCCTTGCTCTGGTCGCGCTTGGTGGGCATCGACATGGCGAATGCCGCCAGAACGAGGAAGACGGCGAGGAAAGAGAGGCTGAAGCGGGCCATTTTGATTGTTTTTATGATTCAAGGCGGGCGAGGAATATAATCTCGAATATAACGGCTAAATGAATGTGGTGGTATAAGTTGTAAACGAGTGTATAGAAGAAGGCAGATGGGACGAGGGGAAGGGAGCCAAGTGGGAGGTTATGCGAGATTTATAACCAAGCCCCTTCTAACTTTCGGTCGTTACAGGGCGAGAATGGAGCGCAATTAGGGAAGCCAGGGTGAGAGCCCTGGTTGGAAGAACCAACATGGCTTACGATTACTCCGACGCGAAGTATTCCAGCTGCAAGAGGTATAAACACACGCCTGCATCTATGCACTCAACCCAATGGACTAACTTTACTCTGAAGACATGAAACCGCAACTTATCGGACGCAAAGAAATGCATCTAACCCAGTTGTGTCGTGAGAAAGATCCGTAGAGCACAATCTACAACTCCGATTTAGAACAAGGGATGGATTTCATCCTGTTGGGCCCTACAGGGACCAAGGAGCGGCCCAGTTGCAGGGCGTCGAAGAAATTAGCAGTGGGCCCTTGACATTCCACGGGGGTTTTGAGGCATATGTACAGTGCAGTTTTGTCCGTTGTGACTTTATTGATCTCTTCGAATGAATAAAACGGAAAATATTGGACCTCGCGAGAATATGGACCTAACAAGGCAGGGAACCAGGTGGCAGGGCTTCGATCAGTAAATACTTTGGACAGTCTAAGCCTACGTATAATCAAAGTTGAACTCGGAATCAATCAAAAGTAAATCCATTCAAAGTCTATCTATGCTACTAAGCAGGCAGCCAGGGCCACGAAGCAAGGTGTAGATCCTCATCTCGTCAACATTCCACAAAAATCGGAATCAAACACGCAGACCACGACATGCGCCGGTCTAACCGCGCCCCATCACGAGGCGATGATCGCCTGAAACACATCTTCCGATATGGTAAGGAATGTATCTCCCTACTTTGACACGCACAGCCCCATATAGAGGGGGCGGACGCAACACGAGGGAGTTTCCAGAAAGACATTTTGTCAAACTGTGAAAGCTCACTATCGGCACAAATTTGACCTCGAATATCATGGAGAGCTGAAGGAGACGAGACTTCGAAAGTGCCAGGTGGAGGATGGGGGAGGGGGTTCTACGTAGCGGGGGCTGGGGTGGTGTCCTAGTTTGTTAGTAGTCGCCAGCATGGCATGTCTTGTCTTGCGTTGTACCTCCTGTAACAACAACCATGCAATTGCAAGAAAAGACATTTATTTCCGCAAGTCCATGGTCGAAGCTTCAGGGAGAGAGACGGCGTTGAAGGCAGTCAGCCGCTGGTGTGGATGACTTGAATGCCGGGATAAACATGGCGACAACACGTCCTTTTCAGAACAATGCGACCGATGCATTTCAAATCCCATCGTATCTAAGGCCCATTGGCCGCAGATTCCGATAGGCGTAAGAAACAAATCCCTTGGCCCCTAAGGGGTCAAGTGTGTGTGCTCAAAAGCGAACCCAATCGCCTTAACGAGGATCGGCAGAACCGATCCAAAGGGCAGACGTCGGGATTAGAAGAGCATTCATCGGTCTGGGTCTCACTCTAAAATTTGCGGGTGGAATTGAGTCCAAGCACAAGGGTATGTTGGAGACCGTGAATATGTTGAAGAAAAGAAAGGGAGAAGTCTTGTGCGGAAGGGATTTTTAGGCTGCGCGATAACTTGCTTATGTCAGCGTCACGTGCATGGCCGCAGGTGGTTGTTTTGCGGGGCCCATATCAAGGCCAAGAATATCTACTTTGCAATTATCAAAAAGCGTGTGGGTGGTCAGCAATGCCATAGATACTCCAGCACAGATCTGAACGAGGAAATACCATCCGTGTTTAATTAAAGATCATGTTCAATTGAGGCTGCTTAAGACTTTCTAATACATCCAATTTTGCATAATGTCAATCTTCCAATCAATTACTCAACTTTGATACAGACACCTAAACCAAGCTCTTTCCAAAGAACTCCACACACTTCGCACCAGCCTCATCAACCTTGTCATAAAGGTCCGCATGAGTCATCCCATCGACGACATATAATTCCTTAGGCTCCTTGGCCTTCTGCACACCATCTTCACTGTACCACTTGGTAGCCGCCTTAGTACCAGTGATCATAAGCAGCGGTCGCGGGCTAATCATATCATTATGCGCAAAGGCATCAAAATTGCCCATGATATCCCAGCTGCGAGGCAGGGAAGTATTCGTCGCGCGAGGATGGAAAGCACGCGGGGTGCGGTAGTAGTTCATCAAGTCCCGGAATGACTCAGGGAGCTCTGCTGGTGCATCCTCCGGCTTCTCAGGGAGCAGATGGACGATGGGGACCTTCTCGCCGCCCACATCGCTATTGCGGTCCTTCCCGGCAGCCTCGAGCTGTGTCTTCAGGATATCCATGTTGGAGGTATCCTGGTCGAAACCACGACGAGCCATGGTGCCGACACAGACTGCGGCCGAGGTAGCGCAGGCCTTGATGCGTAGATCGGTTTGAGCTGCGAAGGGGGCATAGCCGCCCGATGCACAGATTCCGAGGACACCGATCTTCTCGGAGTCGACGTCCTTGCGGCTTATGAGGTAGGTCACGGCACATTTGATGTCCTCGACACGCTGGTAGGGATCTTCCAGGTCTCGCGGTTCGCCTTCTGACTCGCCCTGGTAGGCGGCATCGTAGGTCAGGCAGGTGAAGCCGCCTTGGGTCAGAACGTGGGCATAGTTGGCTGGTGACTGCTCCTTGATAGATGTCCAGGGGTGAGCAATGATAATTGCTGCGCCAGAGCGATCGGGGGAACCGGCCACGGGCGGGTAGAAGTGGCCCGCGAGTTTGTAGTTGCGGGAGGGAAAGGTGACTTTCTGTGGCGACGACATGATGATAGAGTAAATATTTAGTTAGATGTAATGAATATGAATAGGATTGAGTGAAATAGGTACAGCTTGAGAGAATATCTTGCTCAATTTATACCTTGCAAGTGCAATATGGAAAAAAGATTGATATGTCCGACAATTTTCGGGAATCGTGAAGCTTTTCGGCTCTCCACAGCTCCCGTGGGTCATGACATCAGCGTCCAAACTTTCAGAAAGGGTCTATCGAGTTCTTTTTTTCGGTTTTTATACACTAAGGTAGACTGATTGGAGAATCTTCTTAAGTCGGTCAGGAATTCGTTAATTGGTTTAGGTAGCTGGTATTTTATACTCCCCGCATTCTTGAGCATCATCACGGTTCTACTATATATCCCGCCTCTCTTGCCACCCTGACACGTTATCTACTCTTCAGAAAATTTCCCTTCAAGCTATATTATGAGCAAAAAACTTCTCTCTTCCCAAACGATGTATCGTGAATTATTCCTAGTCTTTCAAATAGCCCAAGGGAACATGGCGCGTTGTCAGAGCCCTCTTTCGTCACGACGTAATTGAGTGCGATAGCCTGAGCAAAAACCCAAAATTTAAACTATCTTGGCCACGGATTCATGATATCCGTGGCCCTTGAGACCGGAGTTACCGGCTGTATGACCGTAGTCATGCCATCCGGGTCATCATGGTATGCTAATCTCGGGGTTGCTAGACCTAACAGTCCCCCGAGCTCTTTGTGAATCGGAATTGACCTCGGGAGTCGAATATGTTCAAGATAGGTAGTCAATGGAATCAGTAAACTAATAAGTACATTCTGCAGAGCAAACAGGCTGCGTGCATTCGTGAGTAGGGTGGTAAACATATCCCTCGCGAGGTCAATAATCTAAGTGCTACCAAGCTAGGTGGTAGACAGTCTGGCAACAACGCCAAACCCATTAATCAATAAGACGTAAAACAACCTCACCCTCTCCATCAGGTCTCTCAAAGCCAGCAATAAAACTCTCCAAAGTCTCCTCCGTCACCAAGAATGCCGAATCCCCATCTTTAACAACCAATTGATTCCTGGCCTTGACTCGCCGCCGCAATTCATCAGCATCCACATCCAGATACACCAGTACCCAGCGGCCCCCTGATTCTTCAATTAGATCTTTCCACTCATCTCGCGTTTCCTGGAATGCAAATGCAAAGTCTAGGATAGCATCCCGGGAGCCCTGTTGAACGAGTTGGGCTAGTTCGCTCCGCAGTGCAGCGGCTGCTTCTTCTTGATAGTCGTTATATTTTTCTTTTGGATAATCCACTCCGTATAGACCATGGTGGCTGTAGATATATGAGTCGATAGAGAGACGATGAAAAGATGGATGGTTGGATTGTATCCATTTGGATATTGATGACTTTCCGGACCCTGGACCGCGTCAACATCTTAACCCCCCTAAACTTATAGGCCTCACCTAAGCTCTGCAATCAACTGAAATGTCTCACATACCTGCAATTCCACATGTCATCACCACTACAGGGCGGGGATCACTTTCTGTGCGGCATATGAGGGGACTGAGCGCCTCGGGGGTTCCGAAGCTGGATGTGACCTCTGCCATTTGCATGCGGGGCCCCGAAAATATCTCCCGAATGACAGACTCGCACCAAGCTTTTAATCGATATGAGACTCAGCCTTATGCATGCGCTGTTCAGACACGTCCCGCGCAGTCCAAGTCAGTGAGTCACATCTGATACGAGACAAGCTTTCAGGCGCGATCGATCTAGGCTATCTTCTTCATGCCTAAGGCACCAATCCACATGGTTGCCGGTCACATCCGGCCGCGAACTAAACTATGGCAGATGCACATCAAAGAGAGGTTTAGAGAGATCCACCTTTCTTTTTGGTTTGGTTTTTTTTTCTTTTCCTCTGCAAAAGGGAAAAGAAAAACAAGTCTATATACTGATGCAATAACCATGCCCCGCAAAGTTCACAGGTCACTAATCCAATTGATCTTCTTCTGCGACATCCTCTTTCTAATCCTGTACCTGAATCGTCCAACAAGCATTCCTCCAACCTTCGCATGGACCAAAATTCGCTACCAAACGACCGCTCCTGCTCTCCGACAAGTCCGTGGCAAATGTCCTGATCTATCCACTACCAAAAAACCTGCCCTAATCGTCTCCCACGTCGACGCAGACGGTGATCCGTCTTGGGTAACTTCTCTTGCGGATCGCTACCACCTCTGCATTTACGATGTCGACGCTCCGCATGATAAAACTTCGGAGTATCTCCAGGTCCCCGCGAACCGCGGCCACGAGGCCATGGCATACCTCACATTCCTGATTGATAACTACGCCGAGATCCCGGCCGCGGGGGCGGTATTTGTACATGGCTCGCGGTGGGCGTGGCATAATGATGCGCCGGACTATGATAATAAAGCTCTGCTGGCTGCGTTGGATGTCGAGCGTGCGCTACAGGTCTCCGGGTACCATAATCTGCGCTGTGACTGGAGTACCAGCACGTGTTTACCTTCTGCGCCGGCACAGGGTAGTCTCGAGATGAGACTACAGTCTGCGGTAGCGCCGTGGAGTGCACGCGCTGCGTCGGATGTTGCCTTGCCTCGAGCTTTAGTGTCGATATTCGGTGGTGCAGATGGATCTATATTGAATGGTCGATTACATCTCGGACGGACAGATACAGTGCGCTCGCAGTGTTGTGCGCAATTTGTTGTTTCCCGGGAGCGAATGTGGCAACATACAAAGGAAGAATATGTTGCGCTGAGGCAGTGGTTGTTGGATGGGGGTGTAGATGGAGATGGGAGACGTTTGTCGAGGGGTGATCAGGCTGCGCCGCAGGATGATCGGGTTGCGGGTCGGGTGTTGTCGTATTTGTGGCATATTCTTTTTGCCAAGATGGATGCTGATGGGGCGGTGGATCTTGCGCAGTTGAATCGGGATGCTTGTCCGAGTGCGGAGGATTGTTATTGTCGGTTGTATGGAAGGTGTGGACTGCAGTGTCCTAATCCGGGGACTTGTCGGGGTCAGTACCAGGTTCCGCAGTATTATAAGCTTCCTGATGATTGGCAGGCTACTCACTCATGATCAGCAGGGAGGGAGAGAGGAACTTTGGTAAATTTTGTACATACTTTGTCCTCGCATCTGGAATGTGATGGTATAGATCTGACAATCGTGTACAAATTCCAAGCACTTCCGCCTAATCGGGGAATAATTTGAATTGAATCGTTATCATGCCATACTATATACAATTTCCACGAAGCACAATACAAACTTCTTAGAAACGAGCAAGAACCCGGTCCTGAGCATCAGCAACAGCCCACTCACTGCTGTGCTTCTTGCTAACAACCGACTTGGCCTGCTCAGCAGTGAACCCACGAGCCTCGACAGCAGGGTTATATCCAAGACCATTCAGCTTGCCCACAACATCCGAGGGAACGGCCGCAGCAACCTTGCCATCAGCGCGCTTGTACACAGTGACCACGACGGCACCGCCAAGACCCAAGTTGTGTTGCAGGGCAGCATCAGTACCGGCAATCAGGCGGTTGTTAGCCCAACCACGCAAATGCCAGACCAACTCGGCGCACTGGGCGATACCAGTCGCGCCTAAGGGGTGACCCTTAGAAATGAGACCGCCGGAGGGGTTGATAACCATCTTCCCGCCGTAGGTGATATCACCACGACGAACCATCTCGTGCGCCTTTCCAGGCTCACACAGCTCCAACGCGTCGATAGTGATCATCTCATTCGCCGAGAAGCAGTCGTGCAGCTCGCACACCTTGATGTCCTTGACGTTGACGCCGGCCTCGGCAGCGGCAGTGCGAGTAGCATACCGGCTCATGCCGAATCCCATCAGGTCGATCGCGCTTTTGTTGTACACCTGGTCGGTGTCGGAAGCCAGGCATTGGCCGGCAATCTGGATGGCCTGTGCCTTGAGGTGTGGGCGGGCATCGAGGAACTCTTGCGAGACGATGACGGCGGCGGCACCACCGTCGGAGGTGGGGCAGCACTGGAGCTTGGTCAGGGGCTCGTGGATCATGGGGGCTTTCATGATTTGCTCGAGAGTGTATTCGTTCTGGAACTGGGAGTAGGGGTTGCGCTTGGAGTGTTCGTGGTTGATGCGGGCGATCTCGGCGAAGTCTTCATTCGTAGCGCCGTATCTAGGGAGACGCATCCATGTCAGTATAACTTTTCCTGGAGAGGTAATTCCATCGAGTAGGGCCGAACTCACTTCTCCTTGTATTCACGGCCGGCATTACCGAACATCTGCGCAGCACCGGGGGCGTTGGTGATACCGCGGGTCTCGGCCATCATCATACCGAACAGACCAGTTGGGTTGGCACGGTCATTGTACATCGATTGCAAGCTACCAGGGTTCATCTTCTCAAAGCCCACGACAAGGACACAGTCCGCGGCACCGTGTGAAACCATCGTACGAGCCATAGCCAGACCAGTGCTACCGGTGGAGCAGTTGTTGTTAACATTGTAAATAGGGATATTGGTTAGACCAAACTGGTAGAAGACGCGCTGTCCGCAGGTGCTATCACCATAGACATAGCAAGCAACACCCTGGTCCACATCGTCGTAGGTAATTTTGGCATCGAGCATGGCCTTGATACCAGCCTCGTAGCCCAGCTCATTGTAGTCGACCTTGCCGCGCGGCTTGATGAACTTGGTCATGCCCACGCCCAGGACGTAGGCGGGACTTGTTTGTTTCTTGACCATGGTGTCGGTGTGAGAAATGGAGATAGGGGTTTAGGTGTGTGTTTTGGAGAAGGTTAGTCGTAGGTTAGGAGATGCCCGAACGAGGCGCCTATATACGGAGGAGGACACTGTTTATGTCACGAGTGGGGAGGGGAGAGAGCTGGGGTTTGCGGGGAGGACCGAGGTCCCGAGGAAGATAGGCCCGAGGGCGGCTGAACATCTTTAGTACGGAGTACTGTAGTTGCACAAAATCTGGGCTGCATAATACTAATTCCCCGGAGATCGTCGTCCTTTGTTTCAAATTTGGACTCGGTTGGATATAGGCTATATGAAATTCGGAAGCTGTTAAGTAAAAAAAGGGCATGTGTCGACGCTGGTTCTTCAACTGTCCATTATCACGTGCACGTGTCAATAGTCGATAGTCTGCCCTATGCGATGATCTCTATTCCACAGTCTATAATCAAAAGTCTATATTATAATGTTGCCAATGTAGGCCGGCCGTCTCTTCACCACAAGGCGAGAAGCCCACCGGAGTGGAATACCCCAGCCTCTCCACATTCCGCAGTTCCAAGTATGGTAATGAGGCAGGTGCAAGAGGTATGCTATGTATGCGATCACTGAGGGGGGCATTCTCGATATAATTACAAAGTTATATGTCCTGAAAAATCAGTTTGATTCTGAAGTTGGCGACTGCCATCCGCCCGTTTGGCGCATCCAGCTGCCGAGCTCCATAGCTCGCCTGGGGAAGCTCTGCGAGCCCCAACCTCCCCCGGCCAGCCAGGAGCCCGATTCCATGATCTGCAGGCTCTTTCCCAATCAACACCTCATTGACAAGTCAAATTAAATAGAGGCTGGAATCTGCACAAACCACCATAACCAAAAACCAAGTTCCATGCCTGCCATTCCCAAGGTTTTGGTTCGGCATTTGCCATTGGGCGGGCTGCAAACGCAATATGATCGATGGGCGCACCAGGGATCGTATCCCTGCGAGAACTACCATTGCACGGTCGGAGGACTGTCCTCCAGCAAGATATCCGATGCTGCTCTTGAGTGATGGAAATCGGATAGATTCTGGTCTGTGTCCCATGGGTCCGCACTGGTCCTTATCGGCGATCATGGCTCGTCTGATGGGGTCTGGAATGAATGCTCTTGTCTTCAATGCGCCTTTTTCTTCCGCTTTCCCTTTTCTGATAGCTCCTATCGAGTCACTACTCGCTGCTGGGCGAGTATATCCAATGGTGGCCTTTCTTTTCCCAAGATCATGCATACCAGTTTGCATTATGGCTGATAGTCAGTCTGGGGTGCCATGGCCAAAACCGGTGGGCAAATACGGAGTGCGACCAGGGAGAAAAATATGTACCGCTGCCACAGTCCTGTTGCTATCGACATTGGGCCTCAACGGAGCTCTATCAAGAGCAACGGAAAAGCGAAAAGAGGGAATTGGCCAGGATCAAATGCCGCAGTCTGCAGCTATAGAAGTAGTCCTCCAGTCTTCGACACATACCATGCTTCAAAGCTATGGAAATGTACCATAGACGACTTTTTAGTGGGGGTCTTCCCGCCCAACTTCACGACGACGTCACTTGGTCTGGCCCTAAACCCATTCGAGCACGTCTGTTAAGCTCGGTCCACATGCCATTTTGGCTGCCCTCTTCTTTCCCTCTTCATCTCCCTGCTTCTCGTGGGTTGATTGGGCTTGTTGTATCTGGGAAATTGGGCTTGTTGTATCTGGGAAATTGGGCATAGAGTGTGCTTCAGTAGGTTGATCTCTGGTCTGGTCTCTGCAGTGAAGTGGGTCACGGGGAAGAACGGGCCACTGGATGCCATGGGCGATGGTCGGACGCTAACGATCGGCTTTTCAGCTTCCTGAGATTCAACCATCAACCCTCAACCCCCCCCAATTGCAAAGGGAGACATACCAGTAACCACGCCAATCGAACTCGACTGCCTTCTGTCTGGTACAGAGGATCTCATTGTGAATTGTCTTATTCCTTTCCGACAGTCATTCAATTGCTCCAGCACAGGTTGCGCTGCCTGTCTCTCGCCGCGGGGGTTTCAATCCACTTGCCGCTGCTCGTCCCGACCTCCATAGCCGAACATCCCGTTGCCTGATCTGCCCGAAAGACAACGACACAGACAAAAACCGAAGCCTAGATCAAAGATCCTGCCGGATCATATCTATTTTCATCAGGGGAGAGCCTCCAGACTGCTACCAGTCTAGTAGATGGTCAATTGTGGGACGCCAAACGGTCTACTCCGAGTGCTTCTGAGAGGCCGCTTTGCGTTCCATTGGGTTCCCCAGCCTGTCGCGGTCACGATCGCATCGTCGAGGATTGAGTGTTGTGTGCCCGGAAACTGAAAGAAGCTGAAATATTGTATGGGGAAAGAGCACAGGCCGTTTTCCAGAGCTGCCATTGCCCCCGTCCAATGGAAACTTTATAAGGGATGACTGTTGGTAAACGAACTGAACATGCTCCTCCCTTCTCTCCAACTTCCAACCCCACACCCGCCATCATGCCAACCAGCAACGCCTGGATCATGGATGAATCTACTCGCAACAGACTCTTGAAGAAGTACAAGACTCAGGTGGCTTCGGCGACCTCGACTGTCTGCGCAACTCTGGCAGTGGTGAGTTCATATCATTCTCTTGAGGCCTGGAGCGGCCTGGTAACTTCGGCGGCGGCGCTCTCACGATTGATACTGACTCCGATGACCCTTCCCTTGCAGACTCCTCTGGAAAATGTGAAGACTCGCATGCAAACGTAAGTTACTACTTGAATATCATATATTTGCAGCGATTGAGCTAATCAAAATGCATCCTCTAGCCATAACTTCAAGAACATCTTCCAGTGTGCCCGGTATCTGTGGCGGACTGAAGGACCGCGTGGTTACGTGGCAGGTACGTGGTAATCTTCTTTATTCTTCGGCCTCGCAGGCCTTTCGTCGGATCTTTGTCTCTTCCGCTGCATGTTTGGTCCTTTCGTCCGATGTGGCAGTTTCTATGGAACTTTCCGTGGAACTTTTTGAATCTGTCTTGTTTTTTCAAGTTGGAACGCATTTCTGATATCTCGATCATTTCTCAGGTGCTCTTCCGCCACTGGCGAGTGTGACTGCAGTCAGGGTGTTGAACTTCACCTCTTACAACTACGCCAAAGAGGGGATTGCCGATATTGTCAAGCGTATCACCGGCACATATCCCCTGAACGAATCCGAGAAGTCTGGCAAGATCCCGACTGTGGCTGGCGTTTTGACCTTTACGCTTGCTGGTGCCTTCGCTGGGTTGGTGGCAGCGCCTATTGCATGTAAGAAACCCTTAGACTCATACATCATTGGGTTCTTTGATATACTAATACATGATGGTATCTTGTTATAGGCCCCTTTGAGCTCGCCAAGAACGTGGTCCAGACCTCCGTTCTGGTTTCCAACCGAGCTCAGGCAGCTCCGGGTGCAGCCCGCGACCCGTCCCTCCGCAGCAAGCCTCGCATCGGCACTGTCGAGGCCATCCAGCAGATCATCAAGCGGCACGGTTTCCGCGGTCTGTACACTGGCTTCCACCTGCACGCTCTGCGTGACACGGTGGGCACGGCCATGTACTTCGGGATCTACGAGACCGTGAAGCAGGTGGCCGCCAAGGAGATCGGATCTGATCAGTCCCCCCTTGGCGCGCCCGCGATTGCTGGGGCCATCTGCAGCACCATCCCCTGGTTCTGCGTAAGTTCAACCACTCCCCATATCAATGTCAAGAGAGAATCCTCAGTGAGAGTTTACTAATAGTAAAATTCGTTATTATAGACTTACCCCCTCGACACCCGCAAGACCCGAGCGCAGAGCGTGCTGCTCGGAAAGACCAAGGAGATCGGCGAGGCCTCGGTGGCGGTGGCCAAGTCCAGCATGTACAAAGGCATCTCCATCATTCTGGTCCGAACCGGGGTCAACAACATGATCCTTCTCAGTCTTTTCGAGTATATCAAGGCTCGGATTGACGAACTGCCCAACTGAAGGACATGTTGGATGACCCCGGGGAGGGGATGAATTGATCGACCGCCCTAGCTACGGGGCTGGTCTAATCTGCCGCATTTGTACTTTTTCCCCCAGAGATACGCCCTTTTTTTTTTGTTCAAGTACATACCTACATGGATGAGCGTGGTTGCTCATCAGCAAATACGACGCTGGGGTTTCGAGTATTTACTTTGCTTTGTAGAGTGTAAGATGTAGCATATTTACTGTATATTAATGTAGAGATAAGCCTACCTTCTCCGCCGATCTATGTGACATCTCGCATCTCGCATCCGCAGATCTCGTGCGATGCGGAGTGGCTGCCTTAGGCTGTCCACACGTCATCCCGTTGCCCGGTGGGGTTGCAGCAACGTCTCGCGGTCAACAAACGAAGCCTCGTTTTTCGCCTAGACCACTCCCACTCTCCCCTCTCCCCCTTACCCCGCCTATCTTGACAATGACATCGTGAGTACCTACCACTATCACAAGCTATTTCTTTATAATCCAGACCTCACACCCATTCTCTGCAATCTAGCAATATCCTACAACTCCCGTTCCGCCGGTCCCATACCGTCTCGCTATCCGATGCGATCACGCAGTATATCTCGTCCAAATATGACCAGCGCCCGGATATGTTCGCGGACGATCTGATGATTATCGATCGTCTGCGTAGCGAGGCTGTCAATGTCCAAGAACCGCATATTAGTGGTATTAGTCGGTTGGTCACGTATGCGGCGCAGTTGAAGTGGCTTGGGGGGAAATTTCCAATTGATGTGCGCGATCCTCCCGACGTTTCCGAGGTTTGATTTGGTGGATTTGCGGTTGACAGTTTTTCTGTGTTATAGGTCGGGGTTGACTTTTCGTGGTATCCCGCATTGGGGTTTAATTCGGCGCGACCTGGTGAGTTAGACCCTGTTGGTGGGGGTGGTGGTCTTTTCTCTCAAAGTATATGCTAACTGGCGGCGGTGTCTAGTATCCCAAAATAACCTGCGTTTCGAGCTGGCGAATATCCTCTTCAACCTTGCCGCCTTATACTCACAACTTGCGTACGCGCTGAACCGGACAACTGCGGATGGCCTCAAGCAGGCATGTAACTATCTCTGCCAAGCAGCTGGAGTCCTGGCCCACCTCCGAACAGACATAATCCCCGATCTGCGCTCGTCCCCGCCGGAAGATATGGACGAGATGACACTGCAGAGCTTGGAGCAGCTCCTACTAGCGCAGGGCCAGGAGTGTTTCTGGCAAAAGGCCGTAAAGGATGGACTCAAGGATGCCTCCATTGCCCGGCTCGCGGCAAAGGTTTCCGACTTTTACGCCGATGCGGGTGATTTTGCCGTCAAGTCCAACGCCATTAGCACGGAATGGATCCACCATATGTCGGCCAAACACCACCACTTTGCTGCCGCGGCGCAGTATCGGCAGTCGCTGGACTGCTTGGAGAAGCGCAAGTATGGCGAAGAGGTGGCGCGATTACGTGACAGCTTGGCCTGCGTTAATGAGGGACTTAAGGAGTCTCGGTGGATTAGCAAGACCGTTCTTGGCGATTTGAACGGGTTGAAGAGCCGTGTTGCGGATGATTTGAAGCGCGCTGAGAAAGATAATGATATTATATATCTTAGTCCCGTGCCGCCAAAGTCGGAGCTGAAGAGTCTTGATCGGGCTAGCATGGTGGCTTCCAAGGCTCCGTCGCAGGTGACCGATGCGATTTCGATGCTTGGAGAGAATGGGCCGTTGGGTCAGCCGTTGTTCTCGAAGTTGGTCCCGTATGCTGTGCATATTGCGGCTAGCATATACTCGGATCGCCGGGACAGATTGGTCAACGAGACCTTGATTGGGGAACTGGAGTCTATGACTGATAAACTTAGGGAGTATGTTTGGGATTCGATTGCAATACTTGAGATTGGGGTTGTGCTAACCGCGTTACAGTTTGTTGTCATCACTGAACCTCCCCGGCTCACTACAAGCTCTGGAAAAGCCACTCGGTGTCCCAGGGACGGTAGTTTCCCACGCAGAGGAGATGCGGCAGCAAGATGGATTGAACCGTCTGCGCCGGTCAGTCGAGGACACGGCCAAGGTCAAGTCCAACGATCGGTCGATATACAACGAAGGCGTCGAGCTGCTAGCAGCCGAAAAGGCCGAGGACAATGCGGCTCGACGAAAGTATGGCACAGATCGATGGGCGCGCGAGACCTCCGAGGCCGCCGCACCAAAGATCTACAACACGTCGAAAGAGATCAGTGGTTATTTCACCTCTGCTCAGAGCAGTGACGATCTGGTGGAGCGTAAGCTACGCGACTCTGATGCTGTCTTCCGTGTGTTGACGGGAACGAATCGGGATCTCGAGTCTTATGTGCCCAGCAGTCGCAGAGCTGCGATCCCACCAGAGGTAGAGCGGGAGGCTACCAAGTTGCGAAGCTGTTTGAGTGAGGTCAGTCGGATGGAGAACCGCCGGCGCCGACGGATCCAGGCACTCAAGGACAAAGCCCGCGCAGATGATATCCGTATGTCATACCCTATATCCGACTATGCTTTCGTGAGAACCTGCGTGAGAAAGTAACTGACAGGAAAACTATCTAGACCCTGCTCTGCTGAGGGAGACGGCGCGGTTAGAACGCGAGTTCCCAATGCAAGCCATCCAGGCGAGCCAATTCGAGGATCTCTTTGAAGATAGTCTCCGACTGTACGATTCCGACAATGACATGCTCGCGCAGGAAAGGCGAGACCAGGACCAGATCTCTGAGCAGGTCCGCGAAGCCAACCACGCTTTCACTCGGGCAAACAAGGGCGACGCATCCACCAAGGAGCGCGAGACCGCCTTGCAAGAGCTGGAGAACGGATACTTGAAGTACAAGGAGATCATCTCGAACCTAGAGGTCGGTCGTAAGTTCTACAACGACCTCGCCAAGATCGTCAGTCGGTTCCGCGACGATGCAAAGGCCTTTGTGCATCAGCGCCGTATGGAGGCCAGTCAATTGGAAGCGTATGTTTACCTCCCCGTCCCTCGATTAAAACCCGTATAAGGCCAGGAATGTCAAGTACTCATATTAACATCGCACAGAGATATTTCCAACGTGACCGCCATGGCATCCCTGCGCCTCAATCAGCCTCACCTACACCAGGCTCCTCCCCAGTCCACCCGCACACACCACCAACCATCTACATACTCAGGCGTTCCACAAGTTCAGGCACAGGCACCACCGGCACCGGCACCGATACCCGCTCAGTCAGCCCCTCAACCCCCAGCCCCGGCCCCCGCTCCAGTCCCTGTACAGATGCATTCCCACCGGCCGTCAGGAACCGCCGCACCCCTGACCGCACCGCAACCAGTACGCGCCGCGGTCGCTCCACCCTCGGTTCCGACGCCGGGCATGTGGTCGCCTGAGATGGGGATTCGGTTTGACTCGGCTGGTGTGCCGCCTGGTGCGAATGCTGGTCCTGCGCCGACAGCAGCGGGGAGAGGACAGACTGGGACTTGGGATCCTAGTCAAGGTGTGCGGTTCTCGTAGAGAGAGTATATGAGTGGAAGCGGTGGATTTGGGGGTTGTACATATGCATTTGCTAGATATTGCTACTTTTTTGCATACACTGGAGATTTCATTGTTATTTGGAAATAAGCAATGTTGTCTCACGTTTCCGGAATAATAATGGACATGGGTAGGGAGTGGTTACACTCAGGGACTTGTACTACCTACGGATATTCAGTCAATCTCCGTTGATCTCCCGCATAGACATAAGACCACCTTTCATCAACCTTTATTTTGCTCTTTAAAAAGGTTACAATAGCCCTATGGATAAGTACGGAGTAGTACTACTCCGTACCAACTACCGAGCTTCTCCCCGGTCTTTGCCCCAGTCACAATGCTCATCACCAGTCACCGGGTCAGCCTCGCAGGGCCCCCATCACCAGCCATCTTACGCAACTCTGTCCAGATAAAGCCACGGAGTAACTATTAAAGCGCAACACCCCAGAAAGCACAGTCACTTTACCAGTTACCCAAGCTAACCGCACGAGCTAATTCAAATACCTATAGAAGACTAGTCAAAAGAATGAACGCCTGAGCAACCTGTCAGACCCTGTCAGAACCCGCGCTAAGTGTCTCCTCCGCACTTGCCACTTGCAGTCACAAGTGACAAGAGTTAATATAGATTCGCTTAGAGGGGGTGTCGAACTAAAGAGAGACACGGGTAAGCCAAGCCACAGTTATTTCTCTTGGAGCCTGGAGGGTACGGTAGTAATCTGGAGTCTGTATGGAGTATACTCCGTACTGTGAGTACAGTGGTAAGCGGGCTGAGGCATTTGGGGTAATTCATGAGCCTATGAGGGGACTAATTCAGGGCGGAGTTGCGGAGTAACTAATTAACTATTCCTCATGACTCGGTAAGTAAAAAGCCATGTGAATGGCGACATGGCGTTGAGAGTTGAATTGAACCCCTACTGGCAACTACTAAAGTAGTTAGTACGGGCTTATTAGGTAATTACAGTACTCCTCTAGCTAACTACTAGTTAGTAGTTAGACTAGTTAGACTAAACTAGTGGGATATTAGTCTCTGCGTTGGTCCGTAGACCCCTATCCCCTATCCCCTATCTAGTCTACACTCTATAGTACTGCTAACGTATATAGCTCGGTCGCTGGTACAGGTGACTAGTTATAGACAGCCTCGAGGAGAAGGGGGGTTAGGCTAACCGTTTGCAATTTGCATTGATTATTCAAGAGCTAACCGGGGGTGCCGTGGGCCTGCGGAGCGGAGCCCGGCTTTGTTTTCCCTTTTCCCTACAGCCATTCAGGGACTAGGTTTTGTGAACGAGCACGACATCAGATTACGAGTACATTTTGGGTTTAGGGGTTAGGGATGGGGATGTTAATCTGATTAACGTCCATGATTATTTCTATGACTCGTTGCACTGTATGGAGTACGGCAGTTGGATGTGGATTGGTTGGTGATTATTCTTTGTTGGAGTTTCTTAGCGGTCGGATTAGATTGTTCCATGGAAGCACGTTGCCGTATCTTATTAATGTTTCTATTAATATCGATACGACTACGACAGTACCAGTACTGGATCAGTGGATATAACTCCCGCTAGGCTTTGTCAAGTCTGACGGCTCGTTCGGCTACCCCCAAGGCCCGAGACCTCCGGAGCCAAGCCCAAGTGAGCCAAACCGGATGCTCGCGGCGCTTCCGGAATATTTTACGGTGGTACTGTAGATTATTGAGCCACATGGGGTTTAACCATCCTGGATTGTAGTGCGGGATTTGCAAAAGAGGGGAGGGGGGGGGGGGGGTGTTCGTTGGAGTTGATGTCAATCTCTTTTCTTTTGCTTTGAATGAACCCACTGTTGTACATTTTGTATGAATGAACGCCATCATTATTTGTTCGCCAGCCACCGTACGCGTACAACTGGCAGCGGTGACGTCGACAGAGTGTGGTTTATCGTCTGCAATTGCTGGACAGTAGTACCCGCTGGACCGCTGATCCAGTGGTGGATCGCTGGAAAGGTGCGCGGTAGATGACATCAGTGCCTCAAGTAGAGACCTAGGCCGATCGGGACTGGTCCAATTCAGGGTCTGAAGCGATCAATTCGAAGAGATGGAAATCAGTGTGATAGCAATATGCATGAGTTCCTAGTGTATCTTGAGTTACAGTCATGGTCAAATCATATCGGTTATAGTTTGGCGTATGGTTGATGTGGCTGGTTAAAAAACCGGGAATTGGAGTCGTGAAAAACAAGGTGGTTTAGGGTTCGGTTCGTTCGGCATTGGGATCAATCTGATTTCATTGATCTTCTTTCTAATCTCACGATCGACAAGCAGACTAAAAGTGATTAACATTTCCCTTTCCACTTTCCAGGCCATGTTCAGGGTCAACTCCATGACAAAGCGATCGGGGAAGTCTGGGCATCTGAAACATACGGGGTGTGGCAGTGTTGGGCGGACGGGGCCGGGATGGAGTGGTTAAGTATTGTCTTATACGCAGTACTACTTACTTATTGCATATTATTTGAATTATTATTTTACAGCCCTTTAATGACCTTGGTTCCAAAGAGTAGGTAGTACTGTAAGACTGTAAGTAAGCCCCCGTAAGCCCATTATGGATCTTGATGGAGTTAGTCTCAGGGTGTCTTATGTTTTCATTCGGCTCTAGACGCCCGTTCCTTGCTGATCCACACCCCCCACGAGACCCAGCCTGTTCCTTTATGGCGCTTTCATGGCGAAAATTATAAAAATATGATGTTGCCTTGCCCAGGCGCGCGCTGCCCCCAATTCCCAGTGATCCCACACCCCCCCCCCCATATCCATTTTACCGGTTCCCGAGCCCATGATGGCGTACATGTCGTCCCTGACCTCCAACTAATCCCCCCCATCTCCATCATCTCAAAAAAAACCTTGCTATCGACACACACTCGCTTCTCGACAGCAAACTCTCCCACTCGCTGTGTCGCCCTCACTGGGCAAATCCTCTCCCAACGTCCACCATCATGCGATTTCCGCGATGGCTGGCGACGGCTGGCTTCTTCGCCCTCAGTCTGGCCCCGCCCGTTGCCGCCGAGAAGTTGCTACAGTCTCACGCCCTGATTCCATGTTCCAATGATGGAATTATTTCAGTCAACCATTTCGATATTGTCTTTACGCCGGGGAATAACAGTGCTATGGTGAGCTTTGATGGGCAGGCCACTTACGCCGGCAAGATCCGTATCGAACTCGAACTCTACGTCTACGGTTACAAAGCCACCACCAAAACTTTCGATCCCTGCACCTTGAACGTCGATGCACTTTGCCCACTTAAAAAAGACACGGCCTTGAAAATTGCAAATGTTCCGCTGGATCTCAAGGGCGTCGACTTGTCCATTATCCCGGGTGAGTCCAATTTCCGTTCTTATCTGATAGCAACCCGTCGAGCTCGTGCGAACGAGAATAACTCGATCCCCGGATCCCGCCGGATCACCCCCCACGATTATCTTTACTGACATGCGAGATCCTCACACATAGACATTGCATATAGCGTCCCCGATCTCGATGCCTTGGTCCACCTGGAAATCATGGACGCCGATACCGGCAGTAAAGTCACCTGCGTTCAGGCCAAGGTCAACAATGGCGTAACGGTCGATCAAATGGGTGTGGCCTGGGCCATGGCCATCTTAATAGGACTAGGTCTTCTCGCAACGGTGGTCGTATCTATTCTCGGTCACAACAATATCGCAACGCACGTCGCTTTCCGCACTTTGCTCTTCCTGGGCTTTATGCAGAGTCAGGCCATGTGGGGCATGACGGCCGTCACCCAGCGCCCGCTGGTGCAATCATGGACGCAACTCTGGCAGTGGACGATGGGTTTAGTTGGTGTTCCATTCTTGCAGACCATTTGCACTTGGTTCCAGCGTGCGACGGGTGGTACGCCTTCCCAGACTCTTGCGCAAACCGATGAGTATTCGGTGATTTTGCAGAAGCGCTCGTATATTCCCGGATCACTGGTCGCTCGCACGGCGGATATGACGAAGAATGGTGGAGAAATCGAGGTGCGAGGTATCGAGCGCGTGGGTTTCCGAATTAACATCGAGCCGACCAATATCTTCATGACGAGTTATTTGTTCTTCTACTTTGTGACGGTGGCCTTCCTCTTGGTGATCTTGTTCCTCAAGCTGGTTCTGCCAAGGTTGGCGAGAAAAGCGAGAAGCGCAAAGATGGAGCGCACGATGGTCGCTTCGTCCGATTGGAAAGACTTTATGCGCGGCAGTCTGTATCGACTGGCTTCGATTGGATATCCGCAGATGTGTGTACTCGGTCTTTGGGAACTAATCCACCGAGACTCCGCCGCCGAAATCGTCCTGGCCATCTGCATGTGGCTTACAATGACCGTCGTTCTCTGCTGGGCAATCTTCAAGGTCTTCCAACGCGCCCGACTATCACGAACCCTCCGACAAAGTCCCGCCTACACTCTCTACTCCGATCCCGTCTGCCTCACCCGCTGGGGCTTCTTATACGTGAACTACAGAGCGCAAGCCTACTACTTCATGATCCCGCTTTTCCTCTACACCCTCACCAAGGGCCTCGTCATCGCTTTCGCCCAATCTAACCCGCTAGCACAATCCATCGTCCTCCTCATCACCGAGGTAGCCTTCCTAGTCGCCACCTGCGTGATCAGACCATACATGAACAGAACCGCCAACATCTTCGCCATCATCGCCGCGGTCCTCAACTTCCTCAGTGCAATCTTCTTCCTCTTCTTCACAAACGTCTTCAACACCCCCGAACTCGTCGGCGGCGTCATGCAAGTCCTCTTCTTCTTCCTAAACGCTCTCTTCATGCTCGCCCTCCTCGTCTTCTTCCTCATCGGCTTCTACTACGTCGTCACCCTAAAAGAACCAGCTGAGCAATACACCCGTCTCGCCGATAACCGCTCTTCTACCGTTCTCGTGGAAAACCGCCGTATCACTGAGCTGCAACCGCTGGAGAAGAATCTCGAGGTTGAAGATGGCCATATGGCTTCCCGTGGAAATGTCTGGGAACCTGTTTCCACGCGGTCACCCTCCGAAGATGATATCACCGAGGCACCGCAGCAGCAATTCGGCCATGTCGTCCAGCCAACATTACCTTCCATCCCGACCAGTGATTCTGACAGCTCACGAGATGTACCACGACAGGAAGAGCGGTTGGTTTGAAAATACCACCTTCATACCCTCCTGCTCTTCTACCTCTTTCCTTTACATGTCTATATCAGCATTCGTTTTTTGCATCTTTTTGTTCATAGTGATGACCACCCTCTCATTCCCAACCATCTTCTTTTCATTGCACATTTTCTGGAAGAGAAGCCTCGGGAGCTTCGATACATGGGGAACACGGCGCTAGGCTCTGCATTCTTTTTTGTTGTTGTATATACAAGGCCTGGCGTTTTCTTGTCTCATCTTTTTCTCTTTTTTTTTGTTTACAGACATCTACACATGCACAGTTGCACTTACTTACGGCGATGACATTGGATATTACTTCATTAGAGAGCTGCGAGCTTGATTATGGAAGATATCATGTCCTCTGGAATGAATGAAAATATGCCTCCTACAGGAGAGCTATTTAAAATTGATTCAAGAAATGGTGTGTTTGTACGTGCTTGCTTCATTAGACATTAGACATTGAGTGGTAAAAAAAAAGTGACAAGTGAAAAGATGCAAAAGTATTATACAGAAGCCGTGGGCGCGAATGCATGTACACTGTTCAATGCAGGTTCCACGCTCCCCTTGGACGATCATACCCACATTCCAATCGTGGCAAGACAGGTGGACTCGATTTGAATCATGGTTTCGGGAACAACCGACCCGACCCGAATCGCTTCATGCAGGCCATTATGCGATAATGCAAGGGCGACAACCTTACCGTTGACGACAATTCGGTCACGGTAGGCAGTAATGCCAACTCCCAAAAAAAACAGACCTCACGTCTCGAGATCTCATTCTCGACTATCAAGGACTCAAATGGCCCTTCGCCACACCATTCCCATTACCCTTAACAACCCCATCCCGATCCCTCGAAACATCCTCCCCCTCCGACTCGTCCTCGGACCGATCATCCTTCTTCTCGCCGGTGGAAATAAACTTCCACGCACTACGCAAGAGACAATACAACCAGAACAGATTGAGACTCTGCAGCATCGCCAGCAAGGCGAAAGTGATGATATTCGAGATCCAGCATTTATACTGCTGCGTCTCCCAGTTCAGCTCGTAGGGGCCCACGGTGCGGAATTCGGTCAGAAGCGACCAGAGGATGCGTAGGTTTAGGTAGTGCCGGAGATAGATCCAGGTTCCGACGTTGAGGGCGTAGAAGGGAATGACAAGTTCGGAGTCGATGTAGTGGAAGGATTTAGAGACCTGTCAAGCACACAAAAGAGAGTGTTAGTTATAGATATCGGGGAATAGCAGTCCAAAAATGCTCTGAAACCAAGTGAGAGAAGACGAATAAATCCACAACATACCGCGAGAAAGAAATCACTGATATCATGCGTGATATAAACCGCAATCCCAATATACGTAAAATGAAACCGATAACTCAACCCAATCAACGCCAAAGTAACAATATGATGCGCAACAAGCTCCCTAAAATCCTTCCTGGGCTTCTCCATCCCCAACACCATCACAAGCGCCTGCTGCGCCCAATAAGCCGCCTCAAAAAGATAATAAAACTTAAACGCCGCCTCATGCGTCCGATGCGGAAACAACTCATACATGCCCCGGGTATTAAAATACCACACAGGCGTCTGCCGCATAACATACAACCCGACCGGCCCAGACACACCAAAGTATATCGCCGTGTACATCTGCTCCATGAAGCGCAGTTGCTTGCCGCGGGATTTTATGCCTGCGGCGCGCGCTAGCGGGTGCAGGAGTTCTTGCATGATGAATTCGCGGGTGAAGGTTAGGACGATTGTGTAGAAGGATACGAAGGCGAAGTCCCATAGGCCTTTGCCGTATTGTGCTGGTGCGTTTGTGCCCGCGGGCGGGTCTTGTCGGTAGGAGAGGAAGATGAAGTGGTGGATGACATTGGACTCGGTCGGATCGAGGGCGTAGAGCGAGGCGAACGCGACTAGCAGGAGCAGTGGGATCGACCACGTATGCTTGATAGCGCGCCTTTTTAGACGTCGTAGGAGTGAGCGCGGCTTCTTGCGTGGCCGGGCGGCTTTGCCTTCTTCGTGTCGTGCATGGCCGTTGGAAGCGGGTTCGACCGGAGCCGTTGATGTTGCTGTAACTTGGTCTGTCTTGCGGCGACGTGCGGAGGCCCCATTGACAGAGGGCCGCTGGGCAGTGGGAGAGTGCGCGGGCGCCGCCATCTGGAGGAGGGGATAGGGACGGAGTGAAGAGGAATGCCCGCGGAGGATGGTGAATGTTGGGGGACGTGTTTACTGTACAAATCGGCCCCCACCCCTTTTTTATTTCTTCCAATCACCGCGACAGCCTTGTAGGTCTTTGAAGGAGCGTTTCATCTTACAGATCCGATTTGTCCCCTTTTTGGGTTAGGTTGTGGAGGTCGTGGCTGCGAATGAGAGGTCCGTGTTGGCCTCGGAGACCGCGGATGCCGATGCTTTTCACTGACCTTTAACTGGTGGGCACTCGGGGGATATCTATTGAAACTGTGCTCGGAATTGAGATTCTGAATAAAGAGGGACATTGAACAAGCTAAAGCTATGTACTTGATTGGAACTTTCTTTGTTGATGTCTGGATCTTGCGGGACTAGGTAGTGACCCACATGGATAGGAGCCGACCCGAGATATACATTGCGGTATGTGCAACGACACATGGATTTTCCTTGAGTTCGTCCATGGATGAAACTATCGGGCAAAGGTAATTACTCACCTAGTTCAAGGTATGATCGCAGATTAGCAAACAAAAATCTCATGAAAGTAGTATTGGGAATTGTATAGATGAGCGACGTGATATAAAACTGCCTAGACTACTTAAAGGTAGTATGCAAGACGGCGGGCGTGACGGGAGATTCCTTCTCACGGAGGAAGATCCCGAGTGTATATAACGGTTTCGCACTTAATAAGTAGTGAAGGAACTTATGAATAGTTCAATCTACTAACAAGAAGGAAGCATCGTTCTCATCCAGGCCCTATAGTTTATCAGATTCCAAGTCCCTCTGATGCATGAGTATATAAAGATATCTATACTATACTACAACATCTCCATCATATTCTGCTAGACAGTGTCAGCGCCAGGTCTGGTCTTCACACGTGGCTTTAACGAGAACTTGCTCAAGGACAACACAACAGATCCAACTGCACAGCCGAAATGACATTGTCGAAGGCAACGAGGTGGATATGGTATTCAATCCACCTAGACATCTTCCCATGGATTCTTGAAGTCACTTGAAATCTGGCACTAACCTGGGGATTACAAGGGTACTTAGTCTGTTACTAAGCTAAGAAACAACAGCCCACCTGTCTGTCTTACCGTCGGTCGCAATCACCAGACATAAATGCAACATACTGAGCTGTATTCAAGGCTGAAATCTACAGGGACGAGAGAGGTAACATCTCCAAAAAACTGCTTCCCCGGATACTCAGTTTCTCCCAAGCACCACCTCTTATGTTCACTAAAGTGGACTGCTTGAAAATGACTTCATTCTTGATACTAGCTTTACACACCGAACACTACTTCCTTTTGAAAGTCGCGTCCTTTGGAACACTGCTTCTTCCTGGACTGAACTCCAGGGCTGCTTTCTCAACAAACGATCTCCTCATAACATCCCCTGCGAATAACAATACTTCCTCCCTTTGGGCACACTTTCGAGACCTCAAGTCGAGCAACACACGCTCTGAAAAGCTGCCTCTCTGTGATCTCCCCAGCGAGATCTCATCCATCATCATCCAACACCGGGACAACATTGGAATGTTTATCAGCCTCACATCCACATGCCGTCGACCTCGGGCGTTCTTCCACCAGACCTTCTGTTATGGAAAAACAAGGACCTAAGTTCTTGTCGCAAGCGCCGGACCCTGTGACTGAGACCTGGGTCTGTAGACCTTAGGACTAGGTGGCGGCCTTGCATCACCTTGCGCAATGATGTCGTTGACTTCTGGAAAATTGGCCTTTCAGCTAGTATTACTTAGGTAGTTTCAAGTTCGTGCAAGAACCGAGCACAGCTGAATACGAGATGAAAGACTCAAGTGATAAGACTTTTGGACCCAAAAACGATAGATAGTCTTTGTACATATCCGGACTGGGATAAATTTCCGGGAATCTAGTAAATTGAATGGGAACCAGCCTCAAATCTTTAGGCTTTGAATTTATCACCGTGCATTGCCCTCTTGCTTTTTCTATCGATTTATACTTTCTATCCACCGAGAAGCGTATTTAAGAAATCCACTCCTCTCTGCATCTCCGACTGGATGGTTTATTACCCTCAGCATTAAGGAATAAGCAACCTTCCAAAGCGGCCTACTAGTACGTACTTCTCATAAAAAGAAAGCAGATTCAACACCCCTTATCACCCATCGGGCAACGCTCGATAATCGAATGAATTCCTGCTATCTGAGGGTCCGGAAACCGGGTCAATTTACGTCTTGAAGCCAGAAAAGCAGCTCATCTATGCATAGATGCATTTGCTCTCCTGTATGAACGCGGTGTTGAAGAGCTTGCTGAGCCAGATCACCTAATTCATGCACAGGTGTCCAGACGGCAGTCCGGTTATCCATCAGTCTTATCCTATCTAAAGGCTAGGAAGCTAGAAGCCCCGTACAGGTAGATTCACTGCGTCTGTCAGAGTCAATTTGCGACAGAATCTCCAGAGCTGGACGATATGGCTATAATTGACCTTTGATATAGCTTGTGGACATCTCATTGTAAATAGATACGAGGCCATCTGGGGAGTTACAGGATTGTTTGAGGATTGGCGAGATAGCCGAGATAACCACATGGCTCTTTAATATGCAGAGCAATTATGCTACGTAGTTTCAGAGTCTTGGTGTCAGGCCCCCACTTCTTGCTGCATGTGACAGAATCTGTGGTATTATATTCGTAAAGGTAGCACTGTCTAGGTTTCCCAGGCCTGAAAGGGAGGCTGTGTCGTTATTCCCGTCCAATGGGATCCCTTGATTAGCGAAACAAGGATTGCTAGCATATCATGTGTAGGAAAAAGATGCCGATGAAATGAAAGACGAGCCAGCAGCCAAGGCTGGAATTGCAAGGATAGCGACGAATACTTCGCAACTGTATAGGTTCGGATTTTGGTACATGAGAGGGGAAAGAGGAGAACTGAGGAGGCGATTGACTCAAAATCAGCCACAATATTGAAAAATGGGGAAAGCCACGACCCACAGGGCTGTGCATCATCCGACTGACACTATCCTGTGAGTGGCCACTGAGTATAACTAAAGGGCAGGTAGTGAGTCATGTGACTAGGAATTAGTCAAGATTTTAGTAGGGGAACTCTGTACTGTCATTATCATGAAATCCAGCGGTAATCAGGCCACAACTGATTTTTAATGCAGTAACATTCCTAATCGGGTTTATGGTACAGTAGTTGCGGGAAGCTCGGAGAGGTGGTGCCGGTAGCCGTTCCCATAATCTAGTTAAAGGATTATCGCCTGGATATCTGCTAAGGGGTGGTGCTCTAGGCTTTCAGAGGTGGTGCCGGTAGCCGTTCCTATAAGCTGGTGGTGCCGGTAGCCGTTCCCTTCTTATGTACGGAGTACCTCTAGTATGGGTTCTCAACACTTCAAAAAGGCGGGTGTATTAAATAATAGTTGACATAGTGTATGGCTGTATGCTAAGGTATTAAAGTGGACCCCCGCCAGACTTGGCTGCTAAACCTCATTAGGAAGCGGAATGCCAAGTCTGGATTCAGCTTTGTCAATTCTCGAACCGAACTATTTCCTGCTATCTGGTACGTTATTTCCTTCCAGTGCAAGATTGTCTGCCCCAGGGTCAAGTGACCTCAATTGGGACTCAGTCCGTCCCTCGATAAAGGGGGCGAATTCGTTGTGACTCGTCGAATTTGACGTTCGAGCGGGGAAAGACTCATCATGGATGATGGGGTGGTGGCCAGTTAGCAAGGATCCTCAGGAATTTCAGTTTTCCCCACTTTCCAACATGATCATCACTCGGTACGCCCCACACAAGGTGAACGGGTAGAGTCAAAGTAATGATGATTCTGGGGCCCGAAAACCGTTTCCGTTGCTCTTCAAAAATTGGAAATCCTATTTCTGGGATCGACAACATTTTGAGAGCTGTAATCATGAATATAGTATCAGATAGTTAACCCTAAGGTCCAGGGCGAGCTCCTCATTTTTCATACCCTGGTCGCCACCCTGGTCCCAGGGCTGATATGAATTATGTCATTATCACATGAACGTTGTAAGAGGGAATAAACTGTCCATTCGAAAGCCACCTCGTTGCCAAGGAGATGCCAAGGAAGCTAGACCCTCGTACAACCCCGCTTCCGGGGGCTTCGCGCTGAGTCGCAGGACTCGAGGAGTAGGCAACATGATAACGCCCGCCCCTCTGGAGGAGCGGAAATCTGGCCAAACATGCGACGGAGCTGATCTTCGATTTGCCAACGGCTATCTGTCAGAACCCATGTCAATAATACCAAGCTGACTCTAAGGATCCGCTCAAAACCAGTATTCCTCCTTCAACTTCCAAGATAAAAAGGTCTTGCGACTCCCAAGGAAACTTAATTTTTGGACAAGCTACGGGTTTTTCTGAGCCGCAGCAGCCAAGACAGATGGCTTCTACATGCAGCACCCCCCCGAACAACGCGAATTTTCATGACAGGGATATCAAAGGCAGCTCACCAAAAGGTCTATCCTTGCTCAGTCTGCTGAAACGAAGTGGGCAGCATCTACGGCGTTCCAGCAAAGATGACACTCAACGAGCTTCCGATACAGCTTTTCAAGCTGCGCCGACCGAGAAATCGGGCCAAGCACAGCACATTGACAAAGCAGGTCAATTACCTGATATGACCGTGATTGGTAAACCGCTCCAGGCAGTCAATTCCATCAAGGAGCCGCCTGTCTCAATTCTACGAAAGAGCAATTCCCTCGACCTCGATTCCATCATCTGGGATGATTCGTCAAGAGATCGCCAAAACATGCAAAGATCAGTGAATCTGGACGATATGATCGCGCGACTCCTCCAAGTCGGATATTCCAAGCCATCCAAAAGCGTCTGTCTCACCAATGCGGAGATCATAGCGATTTGCTCGAATGCGCGCAACCTATTCCTTTCTCAACCCGTTCTTCTGGAGCTTAATGCTCCGATTCAGATCGTCGGCGATCTACATGGGCAATTCCCAGATCTCATTCGACTATTTGATACGTGCGGACATCCCCCCGCTACCAACTACCTCTTCCTCGGAGACTATGTCGACCGTGGCAAGCAAAGCCTCGAGACAATGCTGTTGCTACTATGCTACAAGCTCAAATACCCCGAGAACTTCTTCATCCTCCGAGGCAACCACGAATGTGCCAACATCACCCGTATTTACGGGTTCCACGATGAATGCAAGCGACGTTGCAACATCAAGATCTGGAAGACCTTTACCGATGTTTTCAACTGTCTCCCCATTGCCGCCATCGTCGCAGAGAAGATCTTTTGCGTTCACGGTGGTCTTTCGCCCAATCTTACGAACATGGATGATATCCGGAAAATATCGCGACCAGTTGAAGTGCCCGAGTACGGCCTTCTGAACGATCTTCTATGGAGTGACCCCGCCAACATCAAGGATTGGGGACCTAATGATGATCGCGGCGTGAGTTGGTGTTTTGGAAAAGCGCCGATTGTGAATTTCCTGAAACACCACGGATTGGACTTGGTTTGTCGGTCGCATATGGTGGTGGAGGGTGGGTATGAGTTCTTTGGAAACAAGTCATTGGTGACGATATTTTCTGCACCAAATGTAAGTCTTGGCTACTTTTGTCTGGTTTTATTGTGTTGATGGAACATGCTGACGTTGTTGGTCTAGTATTGCGGAGAATTCGACAATTGCGGAGCCAGCATGTCCGTTTCGGAAGATCTTTTGTGCAATTTCAATTTGTTGAGACCGTTCGACTCGAAGAAGCTGAATAAGCAACACATGAAGAGAGCGAAGGAATCTACAACGACGGAGAAAGCTTTGTAAGTGTCCATGGGTTCTTGATTGTGTAGCTCCCCATTTCGAATCTAAGCTAACATCATGAAAGACTCCGCCAGGTATCATGGAATTGATCACCAATCCAAAGGCTGCATGGTCTATGAGCATCGTGGTGTATCAGTGTAGGATAGTCTGACTACTTTCTTAATTGTTTGTTTTGATACGTTAATGGAAATGAATAACGAGTCTTTATCATACTGGCTGTGGCTGGTACATGGGTGACTAGAACGACGTAAAGCATTCCAAATATTACCCAACCGAGTAGACCGACTCTTGTCTGCTCTTGACATCGTAATCAGACAAGGGATAGCGACCAGGAGGGAATTTACTCGAGGTCATCGATATGCTAGTGGAGGATAGGTGATTCTGTTGGGGGCCGGAATCACACCAGCGTCGACACACTGGAAATGAATCGTTTCAAAGAGAAACTGGCCGCTAAATGGGCTATAATTAGATGCTGAAATTGCTTCTTAATTGCGCCTCTAGTTGAGGTCTTACAATAGTTTAAAGCAACCATGTGTTTTAGGCGTGCTAGCAAAGTAGCCCCTCTAGCAAGGTAGAGCTTTTTAGTCACTAAGAGCGGAGATACAATATTAGCCTTACAAGATAATATGGCCACTTAGAGATCAAGCGCAGTTAAGGTATTTGTCTATTATCTGATTAATTTGTGTTGAGAGGGCCACAGGCTCGGTGAATACTCGTTGAAGACGCCCTGATCGTAGCGAAAGAGAGACGTCCTCCTCACGTAAATGCGAGACACGTTAACACCACTGAACACTCACTTATCCGCTGGACCCTCGTTTCCGACACAATGAATGATGTGAGCAAATTAGACTTTCGCTGCGCCGGCGATTTCCCCACCTGCGGCAACCTTAAAGTCTAGGTAATAATACCTACATACTTCTCCTGCCACCTTCTGACTCTTCCATCTCTAACTCAGGGCTCTTCCTACCGCAACATTCTCTTTCTTCAACTTCCTGATTCTTCAACCTTCTTACAACAATGTCGTCCTCATCCTCGCGCTGGTTTCACCAAGGAACAGACCCTGGCACAATCATCACCCTCGATCAACTTGTCCCTTCGCAGTGGAAGATCCTCGAGAAGCTCAATGAGTGTAACTTCCAGGCTAGTGAAGAAATGCGTCGTCGCCATAACCACTACTCTTACGCTACGGCTAAACTCCTCTGTTGCGATCCAAAGAAGCCCTCTAGAAAAGCCTTCATGCGAGTTTATCTTCAGGTTCCTTTTGAGAACACTGAGACACAAGATCCGAAGACCAGATCCCGCCAGGCCACAACATACACGCCCTCAGAGTTAACTGCCTACCAGGAGTTTACTCAGAAGGATTTCAGCAATGTACCAAAACTCCTAGGATACAAGGTCAGCACTCAAAATAAGTCAGGGCTGGTTCCAAATGGGTTTGCGATCTGACTGGCGTGGGAAAGGGTCCCAGGTCTCCGCCTCGGTGACAAGCTTGGGAATGATCCATACTGGACTCTGTCCGCTGTTGAGAGAGAACATGTCCGTATGGTCTTTATGAAGGCTATTCCGTATGTCGATCCTCCCGTTTCTTAATTATGCTAACGATAAACTTTAGTCAGGCGCTCGAGAAAGGGTATGGACCTTATACGCCCAGTCTCTCTAAGCTAGTCTGGCACAGTCAAACATGCACCCTGTATGTTATTACATGTTGTGTTTGATATCAAATAAGTGGACTAACATTTTCCGTTCTCTTTAGTTACTTCATCGGTTACTTCTACGGCATCAACGACAAACCTAAAGACCCGAGCAACATCAAGATCGGTCCTGAGGCCCTAGCGCTCTATGGCCTCGCGAAACCCTCTTCGAATGAATGGCATAACAAAAATTGAAACGGGGATACCACAGGCTGGAAAATGTAGCTCCTATAGAGGGGGAGTTCATCTAGCACATCCCTTTCTAGCTTCATCATTGCTCTTGATAAAGGCACTTCTTGAATCTAATGTGACTATGGTTCGCCAGTACCCATTTTCAGCGCCTAACTTAGCGTCACCTAGCGTTATGGTGTAAATTTGGGTATGATCTAAACCTCATTGTTCTCCAGGTTCATCACAAGTCTCTCCACAAAAGGCCCGACCTCGCTAATATGCTCACCAAGCCATGTCTGAAACTTATAATCTCTCGTCTTATCACTTTCAAAATCATATACCCCACACTTTCCATCCGGGCCCAAGCGCATGAACCTTCCGTTCTGCGAGTATGGCTCCCATGGTTGTTGTCCGTGGGCAAATGCGGTCCAGATCCGAGCAGCCTCCAACGCAACCTCTTGTGTCGGCGGCGGGCAATTGGGTAGCTCATTCAAATGCATAATCATTGCACAAAGACCGTGGTATGAGATGCCTTGAGTGGGACCCGGGAATGGAGAAGGCTCCTCGAAATGGTAGAGGTAGACCTTGTCCTTCCAGGCCTCAGAGTTCTTGGAGGCTTTGGCAATACCAAGGTGTGAATAGTTGAACAAAGTATTTCCAACAAGAAGCCTGAAGGCTTTACGGAAATCTTCCTCTGATTGTGGCTCACGACTGAAACCAAATTTGAGGTACAGTTGTTGGGCATCTGCGGCCGAGAAAGCCTCGTCAACCAATTCGTGGAAGCGGGCTTGAGACAGGCGCTTGAGTAAACCATCGAAGATGATACCTTCAACATTGGTATCTCCCAAGATCAATTCTTTGCATCGCTTGTTGGAGACATTCTCTTCATAGGTCCAGCCTGACTTGAGCAGCTTGCCATCCGCGACGGGACCCATGGCAGCAGGGGTTGCCTGTTTCAAGATGACATCCACATCCAACGACCGAAGTTGCTCTAGCCTTTCAGCCGCCGTTGATGCTTTGATTCCCGTTTTCTCACACAGACGATCCCAGTCCCTCTGATAGGTATCTGGCTCCTTGGGACCCAAGACAGGTGCCGCACCCGACATCATGATAGCGCGATCGAACAGAGCGTGCTCAGCAAGGAGGTGCAAGTGAATACTGACACTTCCAGCGCTAACACCAAAGACGGTGATGTTGGACGGATCTCCCCCAAAGTCTTGAATATGCTCGTTTACCCATTCAAGAGCGTTGCGTTGATCAACGAATCCGTAGTTGCCAACGGGATGAGTTCTAGAGCCACCATTGACTTCTTCAGCCAAGTCTTCGGAAGCCGAGAAGCCTAAAGCGCCGAGTCGATAGTTTATTTGAACAAGGATGATTGGTGTTCCACACTTGCGTGCGTGCACGAGAAGTGCCTGTGGACGATACCGAGCGACCGAATTCGCACCGAAAGCAAAGCCACCACTGGAAAGAGATTCAAAGAGATGTTAGAATGGTTATATGATGCACGCATGAGGATAACACTTACCCGTGAATCCAGACCATAACTGGCAGCGGCTTAGAATCTGGAGCATCCAGTGTTTCTTTTGGGACGACGACATTCAGATTCAGACACTTGAATTCATCATCTCCAGGTAGAGGATCATTGGTTCCTCCAGAGACCAGCACCATTCCGTTTAGTTGGCTGCATCTGTGTCCAAGTTTTGTCGCGTCGAAGTCATTGTCAAGAGAGTGTAATGTCTCGCTGTGAGTCCATCGCTTGCTCACAGATGCGTATGGAATACCTCGGAATAGAGCAACATTGTTCTCTTGATCCAATGATCCGATGAGATTCGCGCCAAGCGATGGCGCGTTGATGGATACCTTGTCTCCGTCCGTCATATTTTCAAAGACGAGTCACGGTTGACGGATTGAAAGAAAGGAAATGAGCAATCGTCTCGAAATATTGTCCGGGGTATATCATGCGGGGAGGTTTTCTCAAAAAATGTAGACTGTCGCGGGGTTTATAAGACCGGATAAACCAATCTCTGCATGCTGCGGGGCGATTTATGTGGAGACGATTGTCAAGCTACGGCTAAGCGTTATGTTGCGAACGCTTATCCCCCATATCTTGAAGCTCTTTATGATCCACATCGGGAGATTCTGCTACTGTCATGGTCGGAGCTCCAAGATCCGATACTTTAACGAGCAAATTAACGCAGAAAACCGATCTTTGCGAGATGAATTCTGCTATAACATTGAGATGTATCAATCTACAGTGAGGGTGAACGCTTTCCCCAGCAGCTAGATTAGTAAATACAAGCGAGACAATAGCCGATTCTACTGCCGTGTGCGAGTGATCCTTCAGCTAGTGGCTTTGAGCCTGACCCGAAAGGACCTAGATCGATGTCCGGGGCCCCAGATAGCGTGCATGCTCGGCAATACGTCGGCTCCACTCCCAGCTCGGAAACGCGGGGAGGAACAGATGCGAGAGCTCATAGGGTCCAAGCGGGGTTCGCTTATGGCCTTTCCAACAGCCTATACGTCGGATAAGCGCTATACCGCTATGTAGGAATTAAGCGACAGTGACTTTGTGGAGTTTACAGCATCTATGAAACGAACATCCGCCCATGGGAGCTGTTCATAAAAGGCAGTGGGTCTCTGTGACTCCCCAGATTTTCCTTACTCCCCAGATTCTCCAGATTCCTCCAAGGCCTGGGCAATCCTCGTCAACTCCATTTTTTGCGGCTCTGACACGCTTGGTTTAAGACAAGCCCTCAAAATGGCAACACAGGCAAACAAAGACGGGGCCGAGGCCTTTGAGATGGAGAATCCTCCAATGACGCGACCGGCCGTACTTGCAGATAAGCTCCAAGATGGAGATGAAGCCCTTAACATCCTTCAGACCGAGTTTGTGGAATATACTCCCGAGGAGGAAAGACGACTGCGGTGGAAGATTGATCTTCGCCTGGTGACTGTTATGTTGATTGTCAACGGAATTCAGTTTGTTGATAAGTTGGTATGCATTGGTGTCCAAGGAGCTTGCCTTTTCAGAAAACTAATGTTTGTGAAAGACCATCAGCTATGCCGCAACATATGGCATAATCACCGAAGCCCATCTGAAAGGGCAGGAGTACAGTCTGCTGGTCACTCTGTTTTACATTGGATATCTTGTAAGAACTCCTCTCCACATCCTCCACGAAGACTTGAGACTGACATCGTTCCTTTGACACCAGGTTGCCCAATATCCGACCAACTATCTCATGCAGCGATTCCCGACCGGAAAATACTTAACCGTCAACTTCATCCTCTGGGGTTAGTCCGTTGTCCAGAATCTAAGTATAAACCATCGGCTGACATGTTCAAAAAGGAATTACACTTGCCGCGACTGGAAGCGCCAAGAGTTTCGCTACACTAGCCCCTGCTCGGTTCTTTTTGGGGGTCTTTGAATCTTGTCTCAACCCTGGCTTCGTCCTGATCTCTTCATCATGGTGGAAGAGAGAAGAGCAGGCAGCTCGCATCGGTCTTTGGTATAGCGCAAACGGAGTGGCGGGAGTCCCGGCAGGTGTTTTGTTCTGGGCCATCGCACACATCAAGGTTGGTTCCACTGAAATCGCTATTTATTCGGGCGAGGATATTGACAATGTCTTCAGGTTGGCAACATCTTCCCATATCAATGGATGTTTATCATTTTCGGTGCCTTGACTGTCCTTGTCGGGGTCAGTCTGTGGTGGTTGCTTCCCGATACTCCACTCACATGCCAGTGGCTCTCAGACCGCGAGCGAATCATTGCTGTTCAACGCCTCAAGGACAACCGCACTGGTGTCAAGAACATCCATCACAAGAAGGATCAGGTCATTGAGACCCTCTCTGACTACCGTGTGTGGATGCTGTTGCTTGCCATCTTCTGCCACAACATGACCAACAGCCTGCAGACAAACTTTACTGGAATTATCATCAAGGGCTTCTGCTACAGCACCTATCAGGCTGTGCTGCTCCAGATCCCCGGTGGCGCCATTATGGCGGCTACAATGATCCTGGTCGGCTTCTTCCTGTCGTCCAAATGGGGCGAAGGAAAACTGATTTTCACCATTATTGCCTGCTACATTCCGGGAGTCATCGCATGCGGCATTCTCTACGGGATTCCGGTGAACCCATCTACTCTTAGCTCTCACCTCGCTGCTATCTTCCTGATCCCGATAGTTGCAGCAGCAGGAGGAATGATGTACTCGATCCTCGCGGCCAACATCGCCGGATATACCAAGAAGACCGTGACTGGTACTCTTTTCTTCTCAGCCTACTGTGTGGCAAACATTATCTCGCCGCAAACTTTCCTCGCAGAGCAGGCACCAAGGTATACGACGGGAGTCTTTGTGACCCTTGGGGCTTTTATCATCAACATCATTCTCTTCTCGGTTTTGTACGTTGTTTATTCGAGGGAAAATGCCGCACGCAGACGTGAAATAGAGGAAAGTGGAGAGATCGACGAAGTGAGCGATTTAGCCAACGCGTTCTCGGATCTGACGGATCGCCAGAACCGTCGGTTGATCTACAAGATTTGAAATAGGTTGAGCAATACCCATGTGATGAGGCTACATGATATGTAATTAACTTTGATTCGGAGAAGAAATCTCATAACTCATAAATATTATAGCGTGGTCAAGACATAAAACCCATAATAATCTCAATATAGAAGCCTATTTAGGCAAGAATAGCAGGTCTTCCTGTTATATTCTGGGAATATTGAGTTGGTTCCCCTCCAAGTAGATGCTCCTGCGTGTTCTCAAAATTCCTCATTGAAACTGGAAGTTCAAAGTGTTTCTTAATATTTATGTAATCGGTTTGGTTCTCCCCATAGGGTATGTTCAGGATGTTCACTGTCGGCCGTTCATAGATGGGTTGATTCAAATGTGCCATCGACCGGACTATATGACTCTGTAAGTTTCATGTTTGGGAATTAGGAGTGGTTCAAAATACCTTCACCAGAGCTTGAACTGAATAACAAAATGGGCTGACCCTGATGGTCTCCCTCCTCTTTTTGCTCGCCCTTGTCGCGTAAATCCCATCGGCGCTTTGATGGTGGAGGTATAAACTCCTTGACGGGTTTCTCAGCCCCGCTATATCGACCTCTTGACGCGATGCCCGCGCCCCAGCGAAGTCTGATTTCATAACCTTCACAGGTGACTCCTCTAGAGCTGCACTTTTGACAACCGGGTCGAGTTTCATCGCATTGGATGCGTTTGCGCTTGCATGTCCAACAGCCTTTATGGGAGCGATGTCGGGCGTTGGAGGCGTCTTTTCTTTTGGATTCTGAAGGGGCCATAGCTTAAATCTTTAATGGAGAACAAGATGAAAAGGAATTTCGAAGCGACAAACGGGACTTGTGTCCCTCATTCTGTTCATATAGGTCCCTTGAAGTATAGCACCGCGAACGAGCTACGGCCTCTGATTGGCTGATCAAACGTCTCAGCCGCGAATAAATAGCGCGCTCTAAACCTTTCTGGGGAGTACTTTCCGGTTGAGCTGCAAGGGCAAGCTTATATTTGGCTCGCAAATTCCCTCGCACTGTCGAGCGACTCGTGAACACATCTAGTCTTATAAATGGATTGCCCGTCAGGTCCGTAGTCGGTCCGTGTCGGTCTCGTCGGAAGATCGCCACGGCGAAGCGCGGCGCCGTTTCGCCCCAGCAACCGTTTCGGGAAGGTACAAGCACACACTGAGTATTACTGACAGGGGTCCACTGACAATATCGACAGGGTGGACTAGGCAGATTAGGCTAATGTATCGCTTGTATATGGAGTACTCCAGGAAATCCGATGGTACCTTGTTCGGTGGCATGTTCGAATTGGCTAGTACGATCTACGGTCGGCTACCCCAGAATTCGACGGTTGGGGTGGAAATCCGCACGGAAGCTACCACTTCCGGGGCCATGAAGAAAGAATATCGAGAGACTGGCGTATCACGAAATTGTTCGAGTATGAAAAACACTACTCTCGAGAGATAATACCCTGTCCAAATTCATTGTAGTAGTTGGTTGCCACGTGAAAAATCAGATGTTCGAGAACGCACCTTCTACAAGCCGCGTCTACCTTCCCAAACAGGAAGTTTCAAGCTTAGCTGCACGATGCCATGGTGGAGAAAATACTGTTGCAAAATCTGTGGAGTGAGCTCAATGTTTTGCCTGAATCCCATAAGCAAGTCCAGACTTTGGTTGCACCGGCTTGGCCATCTCGGTGTCAAGGACCAGCTGTACTTCGTGAGATGGTTCCCCAGAGAAGAGAAATTGCGCAGATTCATTATTAAAAACCGGGGAAGCTGACCTCGATCACACCTCCCTGTGATGGCGACATAAGCTTCTCAAAGACTATCCCTCGATATTAGGCCTTGGCACTAGAATCCGCTTGGTGCTCGATAAGTCCAACGCGTTTGCTTTCTACATTGAGTATCGAAGATTGAGTATCGAAGATCAACCGAATTTGATAAACGTATCCCATAAGTGCCCGTAATTCCAGAGACAAAGACAAATATCTATAAAAAAATACTGAAAGTATCCATTTTGACCAACACATAACACAAAATATTCACACAAATATCGTTCACAGCTTAGACTTCATGTTCACATGAATAGCCTTGACACTAGAATAAGCATCCAGACCAGCCTCGCCCAGTTCCCGACCAATACCACTCTGCTTCACACCTCCAAAAGGAATCCGCCAATCACTATCATTGCTAGAGTTAATCCAGACCATACCAGCCTGAATCTTCTTAGCAACCCGGTGAGCACGGGTCAAGTTGGTAGTAAAGAGGGCACTGCCGAGACCGTATGTAGTATCGTTGGCCATCTCAATAGCCTGCTCTTCCGTGCTAAAGCGGGCAATCACAACGAAGGGACCGAAGACTTCTTCCTGGTAGATGCGCATGCTGGGGGACACGTCCGTGAAGACGGTAGGCTCGACGAAGAAGCCCTTTCCATCGCCAACGCCCTTGAAGGGTTTGCCGCCGTAGGCGAGGGTGGCCTTTTCGGATTTGCCGACATCGACGTAGGACATGATGCGCTCGTATTGGGCCTGGGTTACCTGGGGACCCTGGAAGGTGGACTCGTCGAAGGGATCGCCGACCTTGGAGACGTTCTTGACTTGGGCTTTGAATGCGGCAAGGAACTTATCGTAGATCTTATCTTGGACCAAGATACGGGATGTTGCTGTGCAGATCTGTCCCTGGTTGTACATAATTCCAATGTGTGCCCACTCAACTGCCTGTTCGAGGTCGGCATCGTCAAAGACGACCAGAGGACTCTTACCACCGGTCTCCAAAGTGATGTTCTTCAGGTTGACGCTGGCCATCTTCATGATATGCTTGGCGGTGGCGGTGCTTCCGGTGAAAGCGATCTTGTCGACGTCCATGTGAGAGGCAAGTGCGGCACCTGCGACGGCTCCGTGGCCGTTGACAATGTTCACAACACCCGGGGGGAAGCCAGCTTCCACGATCAGGTTCGCGAGGAACAGAATCGAGAGAGGGGTCTGCTCAGCGGGCTTGAGAACGATAGTGTTACCGCATGCCAGGGCAGGGCCCAGCTTCCAGGCGGCCATCGAAAGAGGGAAGTTCCATCTGCAAAAGGGCAAGAGTAAGTCACTGCTCGTATTACCTCCTACGCCTTTCCATCCCGGGCTTAAGAGACACTTACGGAATAATCTGACCACAAACACCAACCGGTTCCCGAACGGTATAGGCGAACTTGTTGGGGGTGGTATCGATGACCTGTCCGAAGATCTTATCGGCATATCCGCTGAAGTACCGAATAGTCTCTGCCGTCTCGGTCAAATCGTCGTCCCGCGACACAGTGTACGGCTTTCCATTGTCGCAAGTCTCGATCGTCGCCAGCGTCTCGCGATTGTCTTCGATGAGCTGCGCAAGGCGGTTCATTAGCTTGCCGCGGTCGGTTCCGGGAAGATCACGCCAGCTGGGGTGGTTCAAGGCCGCGCGCGCAGCCTTGACAGCGGTATCGACATCTTGCGTGGAAGCAGCATAGACTGAGGTGATCTCCTTAGCAGTTCTATTGAAGTCACGAAAAGTGTTAGCTGCGCGAGATCTCTAAACCGAATCGACTCAACAGACAGGTCCTGTTGCAAACGTACGATGGGTTGATAGTTGCGATCTTGTCACCGTCCGAAGACTTGACCCATTGATTGTTGATGAATAACCCGGTGGGCTGGGACCAGACACGGCCATTAGGGGCGGTCAACTGAACGGATAAAGAGGCCATGATGTTGGTATGATCAGATAGCGCGATTCAATTCTTACAACTGACTTGGGAGGAAAGAACAGGCGATCCTGGACAACTGACGATGTGCAAGCTCTTAAGTCCGCTAGGCCTAGCTTGCAGTTGCATCAGTGGTAATCATTGATAACGGATTCGGCACGACATGCCAAATCAAGAAGGCGAATGAGATGCACGGGTGAAACGCATCTGGAGAACGAGGACCCACACGGCATCTCCAAAGTCCAGATAACCAGAGAATCGAGTCGGGGTTTCGATTCGAAGCGTGGGGAATAGTTGAGGAGCTAATCAGAATCAAGTGGCTACCGCTGCGGGTGTGTCCCTCGGGACGCTAGTCCTAAAGAGGGAGGTCCACGCAACGATAAGGATAACTGGTGGCGCTGGGGTCAGGATCGTGGTGAATCTGCCAGGGCTGTTGCGATGATTCATTCTATGGTGATAAACCGCCAAATCAGTCTGGAAAGTACAGATTGGCTTAAAAGAGCCAATAAGTCAGTATTCAACTAGACTTGATCCTGGCTAAGCTTAAATTTAATCTTGAATATATTCAGCCTTTAAGATCTGTAAGTGGCCTGTAGGGCTCTCAATAAATCCAAGAAAGCCTGCTCTCCTCACGTGGTTTCCCCGCGAAAAAGATAAGCTTGAATTGGATGGCCCTAGACACGTTGTAGGGTGAACCTGCCCGATCGGCACAACAGTCGGTGCCTCTGCGCTGGACATGCCGTTCGGTCAAGGGTGTCTCGACTTCTCGTCTTCTGATTGGCTATCAGTTCCGCGAGAAGAAGAGTTACGAAACAACCATTATGGAATGGCAATGCACGAAGGCAAAGGGGAAAGAACAAAACGTAAGTTCAAAGGAGCCTTCTCCAGGCTTTCACCAAACTGAGAAATCGGGAGGTAAGAATCCACCGTGTGGACTGTGGAGTGGACTCGGGAAGAGTCGTGAGATTTCGGTTTCTGAACCAGACATCCTTGGAACTGCCCGATTGGGCAGGTCCTTGCGGACTCTATCGATCATCAATCTAGATAGAGAGGCGACCACTTAGCTATAAAGACCGGCTGGGGACGGCACGAAGAGGATGTTGGTTTTGATCACAGCTCTACAAGTTCTTCTCTTGTACTATATTCCACCATGGCTTCTGCCCCTGATACCACATCCATCCCGGGATACACGATCTTCCGGGAGGGAGACTATGATAGTGTCGCTGCCACTGCGATGCTCCCGCAGGGTGTTCCCCACCCGCTAGGTACGGACTCGCGATTTTCTTTTTTTCCCCTTCAAACCCCGCCCGCTGACTTCTTTGCATAGACCAGCTTACCATTCGGGAAATCCCCGATGCGGCCAAGATTATCCGCGATCATGCCAGCCCCAAGACCGTCAAGTTCAACTGCATCACCCTGCGTGAGCCTCCCAAGGCCGAGTACCAGGCCTTCCGGGCCGGTAAGATTGCCGCTCCCGATCGCCGCGCTTTCGCCATCATCATTGAGCGGGAGACCCAACAAGTCGCCGAGGTCATTGTCAACCTGAAGACCAAGAAGGTTGAGGAATGGAAGGCCGTGAAGAATGTGATGCCCACTCTGACTCTCGAGGATCTCGATGTCATGGAGCGCATTGCCCGCAAGGACGCCCGCGTTATCCGCGCCTGCGCCGAGATCGGTATCACCGATATGAGCAAGGTCTTCCTCGATGCCTGGGCCATTGGTATCGATGAGCGCTGGGGCTTTGAGCGCCGTCTCCAGCAGGGTCTGGCTTACTACCGTGCCTCGGAGTTCGACAACCAGTACGCCCACCCTCTGGATTTCTCCGTGGTCGCCGATACCGAGACCGAGGAGGTCCTCAGCGTTGACGTTCGCACGGTAAATGGCGAGCGCGTTCCTGTCCCTCTCAAGGAGCACAACTACCTCCCCGAGTTCATCGGCGATGGATATATCCACGACCGCCTCAAGCCCATCGACATCACCCAGCCTCAGGGTGTCTCCTTCAAGGTCCGCGGCAACGAGCTTTCCTGGGCTAACTACAAGATGCACATCGGCTTCAACTACCGCGAGGGCATCGTCATCTCCGATGTCCGCTCCCACGACATGTACGAGGACCGCGAGCGTACTCTCTTCAACCGTATCTCTGTCGTCGAGATGGTTGTCCCCTACGGCTGCCCCGAGAAGCCTCACCACAAGAAGCACGCTTTCGACGTCGGCGAGTACGGCACAGGTCTCATGACCAACTCTTTGAAGCTGGGTTGTGACTGCAAGGGTGCTATTCACTACATGGACGGTGTCATGTCTACATCCAACGGTGAGGCTGCCGTCGTCAAGAACGCCATTTGCATTCACGAGGAGGACAACGGCCTCCTGTACAAGCACACCGACTACCGTGATGGCACCGTGATTTCCGCTCGTGACCGCAAGCTCATCATCTCCCAAATCATCACTGCCGCCAACTACGAATACGGCTTCTACCACACTTTCACCCTGGACGGCACCTACAAGCTCGAGATGAAGCTGACCGGTATGCTCAACACCTACTCTCTCCACGAGACCGAGCAGGCCGCTCCCTACGGCACCCAAGTCGCTCCCCAAATCACCGCCCACAACCACCAGCACATCTTCTCCCTCCGCATCGACCCCGAGATCGACGGCCCCAACAACACCGTCGTCCAGAACGACGCCGTCTCCGCCGACCACGCCGTCGGCTCTCCCGAGAACCCCTACGGCAACGCCTTCCTCAGCAAGAAGACCCCCCTCCGCACATCTCTCGAGGGCGCCGCCGACTACTGCTACGAGACCCAGCGCTCATGGGACATCATCAACCCCAACCGCATGAACCCCGTCGCCAAGAAGCCCATCGGCTACAAGATCCTCAACAACAACTGCCCCCCTCTCCTCGCCAAGCCCGGCAGCACCGTCTACAACCGCGCTGGCTTCGCTCGCAAGCCCCTCTGGGTCACCCCCTACAAGGACTACGAGCTCTTCCCAGCCGGCGACTACGTGTGCCAGTCCACCGGCGAGGAGAACCACCCTTACAACTCGACCATCGTCGACTGGGCCAAGCGCAACGAGAACATCGAAAACACCGATATCGTCTGCTACCTGCAATTCGGTCTCACCCACTTCCCTCGTACCGAGGACTTCCCCGTCATGCCTGCCGAGCCTGTCAGCATCATGCTGCGCGCGTCTAATTTCTACGAGAAGAACCCCGGTCTGTGGGTGCCGCCTTCGGCTATTTGTGTCGATACCCAGTCGACGAATGCGTTTTCTTCGTCGTGCTGTGCCGCTAATGCTCCGGCTAGCTCGTCGAGATTGTAAAGCATGAATGGGGTCGTTTTGGTGTTGGATACAAAACTTGATTTTGTTTGGGTTATGTGATGTGATGAATGTATTGTAAATAAGCCATTTTCTTTGTCGACTTGTTCATAGTTTGAAACATGCATATACATTTTTGAAGCAAGTACGTTTTCACTTTACCTGTATGTAAACAGCTTACAATATTGGAAAAGCTTCACGTTCCTAGAAGTTTAGAATGATTGGGTATTCCCTTAATTATTCCTCGTCGAGTCTATCTGAAAAAGGATACTAACTTCAATAGATACATTCCAAAGAGAAACTTGTCCTATTCATACCCAACGATACATAATCTCAGTTCTCATAGTATACTTAGTCCCCCTAAACACCGGATCCCCACTATGCATAAGCCCACTATGCTGGAAAACCAACAGCCTCCCCGTCTTGGGAAAGATCCTCAGCTGTTCATGACCACTCTTATAACCAGGAATCGGAATAAAAGACGTCGCGCCCCCAAGCAATTTCCCCTTGGGATCAGGATTAACCGTCCCCGGCCTATCCTCCGCCTTCCCCAACTCACAAACATCCTGCTCCCCCTCTCCATTCAAATAAAGATGAAGCGTATAAAACGAAATATCCTCATTAGGCGCCTCGTATTGCCCATCCCAATGAGGCCGAAAGTATTCACCACCCTCGTACCTCAGAAAGCGTAACCGCTCGTTAAGCGCCGAAAGCTGATACGACTTCCCCCGACCAAGTAAGCCAGTTACACTCGTTCGATCCGTGAAGTGCTCGATGTCAAAATCGTGCAGAAAGGGTGTTAATCTGGCTAGTAGTCGCTCGGCCACGTCGTGCGTATCCCACATGAGTCTGGCGCAGTTGCGCGCGTCGGTGGCGAGTTCTTGTCTTCCGCCGCCGATGTTGACCATGGCGCGTTCCCAGCCGTTTGGGGTGCTGGATTCGGCGAGGGTGAGGAGTTCCTTGCATTCGGACTCGGTGAGGAAGTTGTCTATTACGGCGGCGAAGTGGTTTTTGTATTTTGGGAGTGGCGGGTTGGATTTTTCAAAGTCGATTTGGTGAGCTCGTGCTGTGCTTGGTGCTTGGGGTGGGAGGAAATAATCCCGGATTTGGGGTTTGGCTGGGGGCATGATAGTTTAGTTGTTTGGTTGTTTGTTTGTGATGGGTGTAGATGCGGAGTAGAGGGGGAAGCCAGTCAAGGAAGAGCCTCAGCCTCAGCCTCAGCCTTAGCCTTGAGGCCTGGGAGGATTAGGCCAATTGGGGCTGAGAGCTCAGCCTCACATTTATCAAACAGGACAAACATGGGCCCAAGCTTCTAAATAAGGTCTTGTATCTAGTATCTCTATGCGTTCTTCTTGTATTCTCTTGGAGCTAAGTTCGAATTCTAGGTATGTCCGTATCGGCTCGCCAGCAAACAAAGACCGATATAAGGCTGCAGATTTCGCCAGCAAAATTCCTTATCGGGATCCTACCAGGGCTGCATGGCCTGGATTTCAAGGTACAAGCTCGGAGACACAGTCCCAGAATTCACTTAGGCCAAAGAACCACATTTACCAAAAGGTGACATCAAAAATATCTATTTCCAAATCTAAAGGATATATAACAATGTGACATGTGCCCCCGCTGGATTATCCCATGGCAAGGAAGCAGTTAAATACTTCAAAAAGGTTTTGGTGATTGTGAGTCTTCAAGTGTCTGCCTAGCAAAAGCCAGCATTCGCAGAGAACACCCTGTGGTCTGAGCCCGAGGGCAAGGAGCGCACCTTCTTGTCCTCCTCAAAGTCCAATTTCACCTTTTCAGCAAGATCATCATCCTTCAGGAAATTCACGCCCGCGATGGCCATTCCCTTTGCTGCGTGAAGGCAGAGATCGTGGGACTCCTTGGTACCTGCTACTGCAGTAAACCCAGCAGTGTGGTTATTCGCCCCGTGCGCGGCATGGACGCCAACATATGCTTGAATTGCGGGGCACGCGTAAGATACATTTCCTGCGAAGATGATGAATTAGCCAGGCACAGCATCGGGTGATAAAATTCAGGACTAACCTTGGTCCGTGGACCCAGGGACTCCAGATGAGGTGAGATCGCACTTGACCTCCACTCCCATCTGGGTCATCGCCTGCGCATATGCTGTTGCCAGGGGCTTGTTGGGGCGCAAATCAGCGTAGTCGGGGTGCCTGAATATCATGTCAGTTACGGGGTTTCAAGGCAAAAAAAAAAACCGGACAATGACACAAACCTCTCAATCTCCACAGTGCAACCAGCTTGCAAAGCTGCTCCCTCAAAGCAATTCTTCACTCTCAAATAGAGCTCCTCCGCCATTGCCAGTGTAGGGGACCGGATGTAGCAATCCAATGCCGAAGCGCCAGGAATGATATTCGGCCGCAGCCCACCGTCGGAAATGATACAGTGCACGCGATTGCAAGGATGGATCTGCTGACGCAAAACTCCGATGCTGTTGTAGGATAGGACAGCGGCATCGAGGGCATTCACTCCTTGCCAGGGCGCCATGGCGGCATGCGCAGTCTGTCCAGCGAAGCGAACGCTGAACTTCAGACTCGCAAGGGTAGGCATATACGCATCTCCTGTGAAGCCCGGGCATTCAGTGAAAGGACCAGGATGCACCATCATACAAGCGTCAACATCCTCAAAAGCGCCGGCTTTGATAATTGGAATCTTGCCACCAAATCCCTCTTCGGCAGGTGTTCCAACAAGGCGCACGCGGCCTGGAATCTTTTGCTGCTCAATAGCCTTGGCAACTCCAAGGAAGGCTCCGATAGACATCATTGCAATCAGATTGTGTCCACAGGCATGACCAATTCCAGGAAGAGCATCTATCTTGGTTAGATCTCTGTTCGACATAAGTATGTTGTAATTACTTACCATACTCTGCGTTGAAAGCCACTACGCGGCCACCCTCACCGGCCTCCGCAACGAATGAAGTGTCAAGGCCGTGTGCGTGCTTGGTGACTTTGAAGCCCAAGCTTTCGAGCATCGAAGTGATATTGTCGTGGGCCAACTTCTCCTTGAACCCGAGCTCTGGATTCTGATGAATCTGTTTCGGACGTGTTAGAGGGTTCCGACAGAGGCATCTCAACAAAAGCACTCGGCTACTTTTGTCTGAGTAGAGTCTTCATTCTCACCTTCTGGTTGATGTCCCATAATTGTGAAGAATATGAGTCGACTGCTTGCGAGATCTCCTCAAAACCTCCATTGTTAGATGTCTCGGAGAGTTTGGTCATCATGTTGAACTGTGCTTTCAAGGGCGACGATTTAAGAATATCCTCTAAGAATAAAAAATGAGGGGATAATGCAGCCTTTAAAAGCAGCGTCGTCGCTCTTAGCCGATCTTAGCCGATCTCGGCGCGGTTTGACTTCTTTATCAAAATGCCCTCCTCAATCGGCTCGGTCGGGCCGAAGCCGAACATGACTGCGGCCTTAAGTAGGTTGTTCCACGGACCACAGAGCGGGGTTTTGGTGGATTACATATTGCATTGGTTCTGGTTCCGAGTCAAGTCGCCACTGGAGAAAGTGGCAAAGTGCGGGATGAAAGAAGTCATTTTTGCGAGTAGCCCATGCATGTGGGTAGTGGGTACAGTAGTGATAGAGATTGCGGGGGCCGGGGGAGGGGAACTTGACCCATACCATTACCTGAGATTAAGGCTGCAAGGCATTAACTAAAGATCAATGTAGATTCATGGGGATGTGGCGCCAGCCGCCAACTGGCAACCGGCCGGCAATTGCCCCTAGGTGCGGCATGCGAGCTTATCGATCGTGCGGCTCTTGGCATAGTTCCGATTCTTCCCCTCCTTTTTTGACTCCATGATTGTGCGCACGTCGACCAACAACCATGAGCGAAGCACATAGGTATGCCTCCTGCGTCAAACATATTCGAAGATAATCTGCTCAATCCTTCCTGCCTGTAGATCTCTCTCGGCCTGTCTGCGCTGCAGAAGACAGAAGCTCAAATGCGGCGGGCCCGGAAGGATTCCATGCCAGCGATGCCGAGTGAGTAATGCGGAATGTGTCTTCGTCCCTCCAAGGGCAGTACAGCCGGTGGCCGATGCGTCGGATTCGGAGTAAGTCTTCAATTGAATTGACTCGTTTTTGTGTCCATCTTATCAGGTTCCAAGTTACAATGGCGGTTAATAATGACTTAGTGCCAAAACGGCCAATCTTGAGCGCCGATTTGAGTCAATGGAGCGACAGCTCCGGCTAGAAATTGATACACTGCGAGCAGAGATTGCTCAAATCTCTCAAAATGGGAGTTTAGTCCAGCATCGGAGCTCTTTTTCCCCGCCTAATCCAGCAGCCCTCTCAGCAGTGCCGAGGGCCATCTCTTCCAATACCGCCTCCCCTCCGATTACTACCGAAAGTGAATGGAATGAGCTGTACACATTTTTTTGCACCAATTGCAGCTCAACGATTGGGGTCATAGACGATCAGATATTTTCGGCTAGTGAAGCCATCAAGAATCACCCACTGATGTCGGCTGTCATAAGCGCAATTGCTTCAAGGGCTGTTCGCCCCGAAACATATCAATCACATGTCGCGGTGGTTGACACGCTTATTATGCAAACATTTCAAGGGCCAATAACTGACTTGCTTGGTGTTTATGCCATCATTGTTTTTTCACTATGGACCGGACGAACACGCTTAATGGGCTACGTTGCCTCCGTGGCCACCGAATTGAAGATACATGAAGCCGCGATTGTAATTGGTAACCAGGATACTGAGCATACCCCAGAACTGGTTGAAAACGCAAGAGCCTGGTTTACCTTGTGCTGTTTGGACTTGCAGTATGTTTTATCTCACTGTCTCTCCTTGACCCTCAACTAATGATTTGCAGAACGAACCTCAGTAGGCCCTTTATCATCAACAACATGAGACAATATCTGGGTTATGCGAGTTTCCTCCTTATGTCTCCCTATCACCACCCTGTCGATAACCGCATCTGTGCCCAAATTCAAGGATTCATAATCGCAGGTACGCACACCAGATTTGTAATCTTCGTCTTTCTCCGCTTGGTTAAATTAATAATGTGGTAGGGGATCTGAAAGGGAAGCTACAGAACTCTCACTTGAGGTGCAAGCCATTGCCACAAGCAGCCGTTGATCTTCTTACTTCTTCCGATGAGGCTGCCGATAAGTGGCTTCATGAAATGACGAATAAATTCCATCCCCTCTACCAAACGTTCTCAGAGAAGCAAGATAGAAATCGGCTACTGGTGCCATTTGCCTTCATGAAGCTGTAAGTGACAAGATTATATGCCTCCTCGCCTCCTCTTGTCTCAAAATTCTAATTATCTCCTTTTTCTCCGCGAAAGCTATATCAACGGTCTCGTGTTGCAGGGTATGGGGTCGGCAGATGACTTGAGGTCAGATCCGGTTCGAATTGAATTCATTCGGCGAGCTCTAGATAGTGCAAGCTTGATCATCGCAACACAGCACGATTCCACAAGTTTCCGGCGATCATTCAAATACAGCATAGTAAGTGCGGAGACAGACAAGGTGGCCTTCAAGGAACTTGTACTTTTGACTAATCTCGGATCGGATCTTGGTCTGATAGGACTATGCCGGTATACCATTATACTACGCAATCAGCTTCATTTTGAAAGCTCTCCCCCTAGCTTACAGTTTCGTCGACCCTCGGCATCTTCTCACCAGGGTTGAGCAAGCAGCGGAGATGTTTGAAGAAGCAGGAGCTCAAGATACCGCCAATGAGCTTCGACGAGACAGTGATAGAATAGCAGCGTTAACTCAAACAGTCCTGACTCCTCGGGTTATCCAGAATCCTAGTGGGGAGATACCACTTAGCGAGCTCTTCGATATTCCCAGTTTCATCGAAGAGATGGTACGATATATCCTAAAACTATTAATGGTCTTTCTATCAGGTTTTCTGACAATTTCAGCAGACGTGGGACGAAAATTTCCCAGCATTGGGTATATTTCCTTCGGAGTGAGTAGTTGCAAGAAGATTGAGCAAGAAAATTTTGTATATTTTACCATTTGATACAATGATGAGACTTAATCAAAAATCAGAGCACGGCGAATCGGGTTCCAGGCCTCGGTATGAGCCTGAATTGGCCAATGTGCCAAAGAAGTGTGTACTGTAGAACATCCAACACAAATAATCAGTATGTGATGAGAGGCGCTAACAAAACGGGTTAGCTGGCTGGACTACGTGTCCAAACATCAAACCTGTCCTGCTTCCCAGCGGCCGGCCTTCTTCATAGCCTCAATGAACTCCTCCTTCACTTTACCTGCGAATTCATCGTTGGTAAGAATGTCGAGGGAAATAAGAGCGTTTGCCTGGCCAGCTCTCAGTGCCTCTTGGTGAGCAAATTCCCCACCGGATGCCTCACGGAATCCGATTGAATGAGGAAAGTCTGTTGCTTCGATCGAAAACATGGCCTGAATTCCGGGGCAAATGTAGGTGCAGCTACCGAAGTCCCTGTTCCCTATCGTTTAGCCTTTGAGACACGCATGAGACGGATTGACAACACCTACGAGGATCCCGGCTGATCATGAATCACTCGAGATTCTTCTAATGTGGGTAGTTTTTCTGGCTCCATGCCCAAGTGCTGTATCATGTAATTGCGATACTGCTCAGCGAGGGTGTCATTTGAGACAACATCTTCGTACAGAGCCAACCTGCGGTGGAGATCAGTAATCGTTTGCAACATAGTCAATGCCATGTGTTTTTCTAGGAACCAAGACTTACCAGTCAACCTCAACAGTACATCCTGTTGCAGCGGCTGCGGCGCCAAATATGGGCTCAAATCTGGCCTTAAGCTCATCCAGCTTCTGCATTGTGGGTGCCCTTATGCTGAACAAACCCTCCGCATAATCCGGGATTAGATTCGACGCCTTTCCCGCCTCAAGAATGCATCCTTGAATAGTAGAGCTTTTCTCAAGCTGTTGGCGTAGCATCGCGATTGCAGTATATGCGTGCACGATAGCGTCACAAGCGTTTAATCCTTTCCATGGAGCGGTGGCAGCATGCGCTGCTAGGCCATGGAATCGCGCTCTTACCTTCCAGGAAGCCTTTGTTAAGCAGAGCGGAGTGCTGAAATTTCGCATCCCGTGTGTCATCACGCAAGCATCAAAGCCCTTCCAAGCACCATTCTTGGCCATGATCCATTTCCCGCCACCGGATTCTTCGGCCGGTGTTCCCATAACGACAATCGTACCCGGCAAATTATGGGTTTTGAGGACATGCTCGAGAGCAATCGCGGATGCTAAGGAGGAGGTCGCAATCAAGTTATGACCACAGGCATGCCCCAGGTCAGGGAGGGCATCTATCTTGCTTAGTGATGCGCTACATATATGAGGAGATGTGAGCAGGCACTCACCATACTCTGCGTTGAAACAGACTGTCCTTCCTCCTTCAACAACTGAGAACTTTGCCTCAAACGCAGTCTTGAGGCCATATACCCCTCGGCTAACGTTCCACCCACGGCTCTCGAGCCAATTTGACAACAGCTCACAAGCTTTGACCTCCTCAAAGAGTATCTCGGGATTGTTGAAAATCTGAACCGATAATAAAGGTAAGTTTGACTTTGTTCTTCGTGTTGTACAACATAATATTGACATACTTCAAGACTCAAGCGCCGCAGCTCATCACTAGCACTGCCCACGGCGCTCACTATCTCCTTGACCATGTCGGCCGACTGGAGAGTGACATGTTCAGCCATATTGGTCGCGTAAAAAGGTTGTGTCAAAATAGGAAATACTGGTCTTGTGAGTCCAGAACTCTCTTTTTATGGTTTTATCTCAAGCTTGCAAACTGTAATTGCGTTTTTCATGATTTTTCCTATCTTTCGGCTAATGCACTCCACTACCCCAGGTCGGCCGGGCCGGCCGATGCGGAGAAATCCGATTAGACTTCATCCTTCTCCAGGCTTGGCGCGCGATAGCCGAGAGAGTTCGGCTGATAACCACCTTCTCAAAATTCATGAACGAACTATTTAGTCCCGTGCTGCCTGCTAGTGGCAAGTATTCTACGCTATCACAACTGCCCTGTTCCTTCTACAATTGAAGTAACCCACGCTTCTGCAAATCATCATGACTGAACCACCTCCCAACGACAATCAGCATGGCTCGAGTCCTTCTGACTTGGAAAAGACAGATATGAAGCAAATTCAGGCAGTTGACGTCGGAGCGGCAATTCTCAACGGAACAGTTGAACAACTCCAGGATGGCGAAGACCGAAGTGTTCTTCGAAAGATTGACACACGTTTACTTCCCATCCTTGCTTTCACTTATATGATCCAGGTAAGCTAGGCAATCCTACCACGCGAATTCAATCCCTAACGGTATGTCCTGCAGTTCCTCGACAAGTCTTGCATCTCCTACGCTGCACTCTGGGGCATGAAAGAAGATGCTCACCTAGTCGGCGACCAATATTCTTGGCTCACAACTATCTTCTATCTGGGATACTTGGTGGGGGAGTTTCCTATCAATTATCTCTTCCAGAAATTTGACATTGCGCGCACGTGTGGTATTTTTATCATTCTCTGGGGCGCAGTTCTTCTTTCCATGACTGCGGGTCATAATTTCACAGGTCTGGCTACAGCACGCATCTTTCTTGGTATCCTGGAAGCTGGAGTGAGCCCATGCTTTGTCCTTCTGACGGCAATGTTTTATCGAAGGTCAGTCCTCGAACCTACCAGCGATATTACAATCTTCCTCTTTGACTTACCAAATTCACAGATCGGAACAGCCCTTCCGAACATGTATCTGGTTTTCTATGAATGGAGTTGCGAACATGGTTGGTGGGCTAGTTGCCTATGGGATCGGCCATATGAATACGGCTCTTCCAGCATGGAAATTTCCGTTCGTGATCTTTGGCTCTTTGACGATTGCTTGGGGTATAATCTTTGTCTTGGTAACCCCATCTAATCCGACCAAGGCAAGATGGCTTTCACCGAGGGAGAAGGAGGTTGCGACGTTGCGCGTTCTTCAAAACGAAACAGGTATCGATAACAAAGAGTTCAAGATGGATCAAGTAAAGGAGGCCTTTCTTGACATTCGATTCTGGCTTATCAACCTTCTCTGTCTGGCCAACACTATTCCCAACGTCTGACTCCCTTCCCTTTCACTACTCGCTCGACCAAACTAACACCGCTCAGGGTGCTGTGTCCGCATTCGCCCCGCTCATTGTAAATGGCTTCGGATTCTCGAAATTCAACTCGACTCTGCTCGGTATACCAACGGGTGCCACACAGGTCATGGCGTTATGGATCTCAGGGTATGTAATGAGTTTGTCGCGACGTTTCTCAGATCTCTAACGTTAATTTCTGCAGCTACTTGGCCTCTCGGTTCAACGGTGTGCGCCACTTTCTAATGATTGGTGGGCTACTGGTTGCTCTCCTCGGAGGAAGCCTGGTCTTTGCCCTTCCTGAGTCCAATATGGTTGGTCGATTGCTGTGAGTACCTTCTTTTATCAACCAGATAACATATAATAATTACTGACACTTCCAAGCGGTTATTATCTCCTTATCGGTTTCAGTACTACGTTCGTCATATCCATGACCTTGCTGCAATCTAATGTGGCTGGTCGGACCAAGAAGACGATTTTTACGTCTTCCTTCTTCATCAGGTGAGTATCAGCTTCTTCATGAGCCATCAATATTTACTAAGCTATGTCTGGGCAGTTACTGCGTTGGTAACCTGATCGGGCCTCAACTCTTCTTCGAGCACGAGGCGCCTCGGTATCAATCCGGATTTGTGTCTATGATTGTGTGCTTTGCGGCGCAGATTGTCATAGTCGCCGTGATGTACTTGGTCAATGTTCGAGAGAATAAAAGAGTAAGTCAAACCTCGAAACGTCCTTGATTGAGCACTGCTAAAGTCTTCTAGCGCGATCGTCTCAATGCAAGCGCTCCCGGAAATGATCGAACAGGAGTTGATGTATCGGACATGACAGACGTAAGTGTCACTCTATGCTCGAAAATAATCATTCTTTCCGATACTGATTAACTTTGACAGGGTCAAAATCTGCACTTCCGATATGTCTTGTAGTCTTAGCCGGGATAACCTGGGGCTAATGGCGCGAGCTGGACTTGATGATACTGGTGGATTTCGTCCTCTAACTTATATGATACTGTATTTCCGACAGTTTCTGCTCTATTGACGAATTTAAGTTATTTAGCCTTTATTTTCTGCTTTCGCACAATACAATAGTATATTGCCGATCGGAGTGTAAGACTTACGACTAAACAAGGGGCTGAAGAATGACTGTGTCGTAGTTTCAGAGTTTTGTGAGCTGGACACTACCACACTCCCTTGCTCTTCCTAGATCTCTCGACATGTTCGTGTTTTATTAATGACTACGTCATTCGCAGGCTGGGTATATAATTAGATACTCACGATAGCAAGCACTGACTCCATAAAAGAGTATTCCACGGCATTGCAAGCCAGAACCTTTGTTTGAACAAGAAAGGAAGTACACCAAGTCCCTACAGGGGGACAAAGGAAATATTGTAGGAGAGTGATTTTTCTCCACCATGTATCTGCCAGTTCTACAGGGGAACCAAGAAAAAGATCTACCCCTATATAAGCCCCACGCTTTTCTGCCTGTCATTTGATGGGTTATACAATAATACAGCACATGTTATCACATGATGTTCTTATGCCCACTACGAGAATGACCCATAGTTCATAAGAGGATCATCACTATCCATGTCAAGTAGGCGGATCGATCGACCTATCAGACAAGTAACTTGTGCATATCATTGTCATAAAAGGTGAGTGGAGAGCAGGTGGCCAATTTTTGACCGACCGCCCGATGTACCGATGCGGCGATCCCACATTACTCTCTTTGTCACGGGGGCCTGTAGTGGCCACGGATCGGAAACTTATTATTGGGTACCCCTTTGACCGCTCGCGGGACCGCCCTTCGCCTGGTGCCTCATTTCTCAGGCCTATAATATTGTAGGCCTACACATCCAGTGACATCCTAATTAGGCAAGCTGGACTAGTTCGAAATTATTGCAGAAATCAAGTTATCTCGTTATACTCATCTTCTCTCTCTCACTACTAATCTACTATTATCAGAGACTATAGGTTTATCGTTTAAAGCTTTTTAGGCTATGTAGTATACTAATTCTCTACATTTAAAGACGGCGGTTCTTCGCTACTATTCACCCCTCTTGCCTAACCTCTCGCGTTTCGCTATTACACATACAGTCAAACTACGAGACTCTCGATCAGGATAAGGCCCCAAATCCCTCTCAGTGCGCACAGGGAGGACACCACGGCTTAAATAGCTTCGAAGAGAGTAGTAAATTAGTGGTAGAGGAAAGCTACGCGTATAAACCGGGTAATGAGAAGCCTAGAATCAAAAATATGCCTAAGCTTCGAGGCAGCAAGACGGGAAATAAGTAGTTGTTTCAGGATTCTGCCGGTGTTTCTGCCCATAAAATGGGTTTCCGGTCTGTGGTCGCTATCGGCCCCCGTACCCATCTCAAAGCAAGGCATTCGGTCGGGCCGAGTGGGCCGGCCGACTATAATATGTCTCGAAGTCTTGAGACTACTACTAATTGGCAGTGAAAGAACCAGAGGATCGAGTATTTTCCCTTGAAATCCTTATCATCTTATCATTATTTCCATTGTTTTGAGGATTGTGATCAAAAATAAAGTCATTCGCTTCTTGTAAGGCGGGCTATCGTCTTTGAATCCATCGCCGCTGAGATTAAGCATACAAAGGTGTCGAGTTTCCTCTGAATGAGCAGCGACTTCTGAATGGTTGGAGCAATGCCTGAAGTTAAAGAATGTCAAGGGCATGTAGAGGCGTCAGCCTCCTGCTTCCAATGGGATTCCGACAGCCGAAATCCCCATAATTGGTCATCGGTAAGCCTTCCATCGGGAACAATTGACGAGACGGGGAATCTTAACAGAATCTAGCTCAGGAAAATTTCGGTCATATTTTCTACAATGTTGGTTGTGCTTAACAGCAGCATGGGGAGCTCATTGACTGGTAACGCTATTCAATACATCTCGGAGGAATTTGCCGTGGATTCACAAGTTCAGAAGGCTCTACCAATATCTATATTTCTAGTTGGTACGTGTGAAACTTCCAGCATTGAGAGAATGAAACGCTAAGTTTTAATAGGATATGTTTGTGGTAAGCATCAATCATGACCAATACTCAATATTTGACCGGTCTCTTATTTCTTGAAAGGCCCGATTATATGGGCACCACTCAGTGAAGAGTATGGGCGCCGACTCATTGTCATTATGACATTTCCTTTATTTGCGGTCTTCACAATGGCCTGTGCCCTAGCTCCGAGCTGGTCGTCGTTTTTGGGATTTAGACTCCTGACAGGAATGCTCGGAAGCGCAATCGTGGCACTGGGTCCGGGTATCATATCAGACGTATATCGAGACCCCACGACCAGAGGTTGGACCATAGCAGTATTTATGGGAGTACGTCTCGAAAACTAACACTATTGTTCTTCTGGGGGTATCATTGCTGACACAGAGACAGGTCACTGGGTTCGGTCCTATGTTGGGACCTATCGTTTCGGGATTTGTCTCACCAGCCATAGGCTGGCGCTGGTCTTTCTGGATCGCTCTGATATTTGCTGGAGCGACATTTATCTTTGTCTTGTGGTTTCCAGAAACCTACCAGCCTATCCTTGTGAAGATGTATGCTCCCAAGGATTTGCCCGAGTCTCAAATGGAAGACCCGCAACCCTTCAAGCACAAAAATCGGGAGTGGAGATCAATCCTCAGTGGAGTTCTACTACGGCCTCTTCATCTTCTTTTCACGGAACCCGTTCTTGCTGCCTGCTCTATGTACCTGGCACTTTGTTATTCTATCTTTTACATGTCGTTCGCGGTTTTCCCCTACATATTTGAGGAAGTCTATTCTCTTTCGCCAGGTCATTGCGGATTAGTTCAACTGACAATCGGCGCCGGTTGCGTCTTGAGTCTACCTATCTATTGGGCATATGAGCGGATTTTGCCCCGAATTGTTGACCTTTCTTCTGCACGCAACAAGCAAGAACTTTACCGCTTACCACTTGCGTGTTTGGGTGGCCCATTATTCGTGGTATCCCTTTTTTGGCTGGGGTGGTCTTCTCGTGACGACGTTTCCTTCGCAGCACCTATGATGGCTGGTATCCCCTTTGGGATAGGCTTCATGTGTGTCTTCATTGCCATTCTGTATTACGCCCTCATCCTGATAAAGTCTGCGAAATATATGCTGATCAATTAATGAACCAGGAACTATATCACCGACGCTTATGGACTCTTTGCCGCATCTGCCAATGCTGCTTCGAGTTGCAGTCGTTCCTTCTTCGCAACATTTCTACCTCTTGCCAGTTACCCTATGCTCTCTAACCTTGGAATCACCGGAGCTTGCAGTTTGCTAGGGGGACTCAGTGCATTGATGTCCATTGTTCCTTTTGTCTTGATATGGAGAGGTGCAGCTATGCGTGCGCGGTCGCCCTTCTGCAATGCTCTAAAGAACGCCTCAGCGGCTTCCCTCTAGGCGGATGTTCCCGCGGATGTTTCCAGGACCAGCGTTTGCTATTTGCTCCCTCGGCCTATAAAAACCTCGATAGACTTGCTTTCCCTTGATAGACCTGCTTTCCCTCGTTCTTCCATAGATAGTCGAACTCGCTCTTTTCTGCTCTCTTTAGCTTCCATGCGTAGGCGTAGAGCCCGCCATCAGGTTATAAGGCCCGATTTAATTCATACATACATCTATCATTACAGAGTTTTCATCAGCATCAGCTCTCATCATTTATCATCACCCACTATTATTACCTATCATCAGCATTCATCGGCATACACAGTCATTAGCAAAGCCCATTATCGGAATACACCGTCATCACATTACAAAGCTTCCATCATCGGCCATTACATAACATTCATTAGCTATACACAGCTTTCACCAGCCATCGAAGTTCGAGCTAGCCCAGGCTTTGACGCTACTGGGCAGCTCACTGAACCAAGCTGGATAAGTCCCCGCCGCAGCCGCGCTCACAACCGATGAGCGGAATGTAGGATCCGTGATAACCTCATCCTGCCATGAGGCAGGAATGGCCGTCTCCATAACCCTTAAGATGGAGCTGGGGATCGCTACAGCGAACCCGGCAGCGTAGAATGAAAATGCCTCAGGTTCGAAGGTGGTCAAGGTGCCACTTGACTCGACGGTGCCCGTAGCGTCAGGAGCTGGAGAAGACAGCGCCGGGACGGCGAAGAGAAAAGCACCAAAGAATTCGCGCATGGTGGTGATTTGGATGGAAGCAATGGATAATCAGACCGCTGCCAAGATCAAATGAGAGCTTTACGAGACGAAGGAAATAAGAAGGACCCGAGCAGCGGTAGGAATCTAGAATATGATTTCTCAAGCACTCTTAATTTGGGTAAAAACGGCCTGCGTACATTCAGCTCGGTCCTTGTATCTGGCAGGGTCCATGAGGCTGGCTTAGGCGTACAGACAAGCAAATCAAAGGGGGCGCTATGACTGAAGTCTCCCGTGCCGAGATAATCTAATTGGAGGGGCCCTTGAAGACCAGAAATTCAAGCGAATACGAAGCTCATAGCGCCAAACCGATCAAGAGATTGCCTTGTTCCTCTATCGGGCTAGGTCTGCGCCACTAGGGCAATTCAGGAGTGGAATCACCGCCATCGAGCCCTTTTTAATTCTTTGACTCTTCTCTTGGAGCTTAGCCGTTTTGAAAATAGAGCCAATGCAATAGTTGTGTGTACCTCGATATAAAGACAGACTAATTACAAACGCAGACTATACAATATGCAGACAATGTCACAGAAGCAAAGTGCAGTACAATTTGGTCAAAGCAAACAGAAAGCATTTTACAGCTCCTCTTCAACCTCTTCAGACTGAGCAAGTTCAAGCTCCCAAGACTTGAACTCCATGTCCAGCTGATCCTCATTGCCAGAGGCCTTTCCAGAACCAAATTTCTTGAGATCCCACTTCTCAACACCCTCAACACCCTTGAGTTCATCACCGAATTCAAGGAATAAATCAGCGTTCAAGCGCTCGTACTCGGTGTAATCCTTGGGCCAGTCACCCAGACGCTGCACAGCAAGCTTGAGCAGCTGCAGGTGCTGACGGACCTGCTCAGCGTCGGAGATCGAGCCGCCGTTGGGGGTGCTGTCACCAAGATCAAGGTCGTAAGTGGAGCCATCCATGCTGAAGCTGCTGTCGAGGCCACCCTCGTATTCGGCTAGTGATGGATCCACGAAAATGCGGAGTAGGTTCTCGTGCACACTGGCGATTTTCTTGTAGTACTTGTTTGCCATGTGCTGACCACCCTTCTCAGACTGGTAGCGCTGAGCGATACCGGCGTACAGCTGGGAAAGCAGGGTTGACATCTCGAGGGTACTCTGGTGGCGGGCGCCATTGACACGGCGGCAGTTGTACACAATATCCTCGGCCAGACGTGAGGCTTTGAGAGCATCGCCAACCAGGTAGCGAGCCAGGATATAGCGCCGGGCCAGCTGGAGGGTGATCACAGGCGACCAGTTGATCTGCTGGTTGCGGCTGTTCCAAAGGCTGGAAAAGACCCAAACGAGGTTCTTGTAGTCCTTCTGTTCGCCGAGGACGCCGATCAGGATGTTCAGGTAATCCAAGTTGACTTGAGCCAGATTGATCTTCAAGTCGCCAATGACCTGAAGGACCTCCTGAATAATGACAGAAGAGACGCCGAGAAGCTTCTTCTGAGTAGCTTGATCAGGCTGTGGAACAATGGTACGGCCGGTGATGAACACACCCAGAGTGAAGACAAATTTGACGATGGCGGTAGAGCGATACACATCGTGAGCGGAAATGTACCGGAAGGAGGCGATAGCAAGATCACAAGCACCATCGTAGTTCTTCTTCTGAAGGAGATCAAGAACACGGTAGTTGCTAGCAATACCAACCGAGCGAACAAAGTTGGTGGACTTGTGGGTGCTGAAGTGCTCCAAGATCGTCGACAAGAAGATCCTCACCTGGTTAGTCTCGGTCAACTTAGTCCGCTTGCCCTCGGTGGCCACGAAGTAGGCGACATAGTCATCAAAAACGCGAATGGCAACGGTCTGGCGACCGTTGGAGAGCAAGAAGTGGTAGAGGCGGGAGGCAGAGACCGAGACAGTGTGGAAAGAGCTGCTGTTAGAGGAGATATGGCTGCGGAACTCCTCAAAGTACACGTACTCGGTAGTCAGCGCGGCCAGGACCTCGGTGATAGTCGAGCTTCGCTGGCGGAGGCTTTGCTCGAGCTGAGCCAAGAAGATCAGGCTCTGGCGACCCTTAGAGGTGAGATCAAACTTGGTGGACTTGACATTGGTTGTGTCCTTCATGACAACTTGGCGATACAGTTCCTGGGTCAACTCGGTGGCCTTGGACACCTGGTTGGTGGCAATGTAGCTGGCGGCGATGGTCGAGGCAGCAGCGACAAGGCGGGTGGAGGAAGACTCGGTCTTCAGGATCTGCACAGTCGACTCCTTGAGCTCCGAGAGGACAGACTCATATGACTCGCTGTGTTTGGAGTGGAAGGAGACAATTTCCTTCAGCTTGGTCAAAGATTCCTCGTGAGCCCAACCGTAAGTTTCACGGACGGACGTGATACGCTTGCGCAAGACCTTAGAAGCACGCTCAATCTGAGTAGCAGAGATCGACTCAGACTTGGAGGTAGCAATGGCGGTTTGCTCCTCATAGATACCATCAAGAATCGCTGTGATCTCATCTCGGTCAATCTCGGTGGACTGGATGGTGAGCAGCTCCTCGTAAAGGGCAATGGCATCAGTCTCGAAGCGCTTGGACTCCTGGCACACCTTGGCCAGAGTCACAGTAGCCTTGATGGTGATCGTTGCAGTGGCACCAAAGACAGCCTTCACCTTAGCCTGGTAGTCGACGGTAACCTTGTGGATCATGGTGTACTCAGTACGCACACTGCGGAGGCAGTGAATATACCGGGTGAAGAACTCCTGAACAAAGTCCGGTACTTGGAACTTGGGGTGCTTCTTGGGCTCGTTCAAGTAAGTGGTGAATAGCAGCGAGTAGTATGACACGGCATCAGAGTAGCGACTCTGGTTCCAGAGCTCGGTGACAACAATGATCAAAGGCTCAATAGCATCGGGGTGGCAGTGGGGAGCATCTTTGTTCAAGGCGCGGATGATGCGCTGGTAGTACTCGATAGAGATGGGACGAGGACGAGTGAGCTCCGCAAGGGTCCAGAGGGTCTTGATGACGATGGGGTGCTCAGGTCCATAGTGGGTCACGTAGTCGTCCAAGATCTCCTGGCGAGTGCTAATGACCCGGTCGGGCTGGGAAGAGCGCTCATAGAAGTAAACCAGCTCGGTAGTGACGCGCTCACGCAGCTTGTCATCGACAGGCTTAGCGGCCCGAACGGCGCGGTACACACGGACGCGAATGCCCTCTTCACGAGGGAAGCGACGGCGGTAATGGTAGCACAGACTCAGGCGCTCGGCAAGATCCACACACTTCTCAACATGCTGCGTTGGAAGGACAACATCCTGAATGGATGGAGCAAACAGGGATGGCCAGAGACCGTGCAGGACCTTCTTGACAACACGAGTAGCATCCTTCCAGCGGTGCTGAGAGACATACAGCTCGACCAGAGTGTAAGTGGCAGTGAAAGAGCTCTGATCAATCTTGGTAATGGAGCTGGAAGCCTCGTAGACAATCTCTTCCAGAACGGATTCAGAAACCACGGACGAAGACGAGCTCGCTTGGTGCATGACCTGTTGGGATGTTTGCTCAATGCTCTTTTGGATTTCCGTGTATTGGGAGGACTCAGTGCGGTTGGTGCTCTTGTAGTAATGAGCACAGTGCTTGAAAATGCTCAGCGCAGCGGTAGAGAGCCCGACAGCAGTCATGACCTTGGCAATCTCCTGGAAGTGGGAAGAAGTCGACTCAGACACAGACAGACTAGTGCTGCGATACTCCTCCCAGACACTAGACAAGATGGAGGAGGCCTCATACTCGCGCTTCTGAGATTGAAGGAACTTTGAGTAGACGGTGACCGACTTGAGCTTGATCTGCTCCCAGTACTCTGAGTACTGAGTGCGGCACTCCTTGCTAGCTCGCTGCCAGATCTCAACGTAAATACGCTCCGCCTCGGTAATACGACCCTCAGCCACGTACTTTTGAGCCAGCTTGAGGAGGGCTTCGAAATCGAAGGTCTCAGACTGGTACTCATCGACCTCGGTATCCAGAATGAAGCGAGTGCCACTTTCACCGTTCTGCTTGCGGCCCTTGAGGTGAACGTGAAGATTACCACGAGTGTCGGTCTCGTCGCCATCGTAGCGAGCCCCCGTGATGGTCTGAATCGTGATTTCAATCTCCCTGATCTTCTTCTCCTCCTTGAGAAGGCGGTAGTGCTCGATCAGGGTCTTCAGAGTAGTAACGACCTTCTCCGAGTTATTGCCATAGTGGATCTTGTAGCACTCAACAACAAGAAGAAGAATCTCCTCCCGCTTGACCATGATGTCAGTTCTGGTTGTGGTTACCTGCTCCACTGTGAGATCCAGGAAGAAGCTAGACATCTGCATGGTAATAATGTGCTTGGCAGTGAGCAGAGTGCGGCTGATAGTAGTGATCTCGTAGAACAGCGGAATTGCCTCGGTAATGTGACTGATGTCGCGACGGAAAAGTGCCAGGGAGATAATAGACTGGAGAGTGACAACATTGTTTGGAGTCAGAATCTGGCGGCTCATGTTGCTGACAATTGTCAAGTATGTCAGGAGCGTCGGGGTGGAGATGTTCTGCCACAGGGTGTTCTGCAGGAGCAGCAAAGTAACAGTGGCGGGGAAGATCTTGCCAAACTCCTTAGCAGTAGGAGCATCACCACCGGTGGTAAAGACAGTAGTATTCCTCAAATGGTGAGGCCAATAGCGCACTGAGAAGTCAAGAAGGGGATGCTTTTGAACAAGAATGCTGGTATCGTGGCGGTCCAGAGAAGTCAGCGAAGGTTCATGCTGCTCAGTGACAGTGGTCTTAATATAGACAAAGAGTCGAGTCACGAGATCGGCATGACGGTCCTTGACGGTAGGAATGAGCTTGCCCTTGGTGTAGACATCCAGAACGGCAGAACGGACGAGGCCATGGCGAAGGTAAACCTGGCCATCCTGGATGAAAACAAGAGAGGTCAAGGGCTTTAGAATAGTCAAAATGTCAATTTTGCGATCAGACACAGTCTGTTTGTCAAGCTGGACCGAGGCCAGCGTCGCGAGCTCCTTCAGCAACAGAGGCCGCTCGGCAGTGGCAAGCCAGAGAAGCATGAACTTCGCATCCTCACTGATTTCGGGAGAGGCGAGGACATGGCTAACGAAATCTGTGACGGTCCACTTGCTGGTGACCACGGTCTCAAGAGTCCTTCGGAAGGCATCAAAGTTATGCTCATGGCGAACACGCTTAGCAGCAAGCTTTGCCCATAGGAATGAACCGCGAGAAGCTTCGGTGATTTGATCCACCACGGTCTCTCGCTCCAATTCAGACATCTCCCGGAAAGTGCGGCTATTCTCGAAGATGTTTCGGACAACAGCAGCGACATCATCAGCAACGCGATCCTCGGTGATAGGAACGGCCATCACATTCTCCTTGGCGGTAGGCTTCTCAGAGCCAAGAGTAATGAGCCTGACATTGACAGCGTTGGAAGTGGCGACAGTCAATCTTTGCAGCAAACCAGCCTCCCCGCCGGTAGCCTCGTCGAGACCGTCGATGACAATAACCAGCTCCTTGGCACCACGGAGAGCAGCCGCCAAGGAACGCTCCAGAGCATTCCAGACAATGTTCTCATAATCTGTGGGACCGGTTGTCTTACGGCTGCGCTCATAGGCATCACCCAGAATGTGCAGAAGCTGAACATTGCCAATGCGCTTCTCGAAGAGCTGGAACAGAATAGTCTTCGCAATTGCAATGGGAGTAGTCTCGGCGGGAATGCGGGCGTCTATTTAATGATCAGATTAGACAAAAGCCGGCGCGTGATGGAGTCATATCCGAGTCAGAACTTACTGATAGGAACGAACAAGGTCTTGTAGGGAACTCCGCCAATCTGCTCCTGCAGACGGTCGACAATGACCGAGGCAAGAACAGTCTTGCCGGAACCAGGCTTGCCGTAGAATGACAAAGTGTGATTCTGACTCTTCAAGAAGCGAGTCAAGTATGGGCCAATCCAAAGGCAAGTCATTTCCTCTCGCTCGTGGGCGAGGTGTGAGGTGTTTTCGGCGAGGTGGCTGAGGACGCGGTCTTCAGGGGCAAGCCAGGATCGGACGGACTTGACAATGGCAACTTTCAGAGGCAAGACAAGGTCAGTCACTAATATAGCTTGAGGTCGAATGTGGTGTGATAGATTCCTTACCTCTTTCTGTGTCAATGTTCTCCTTAGCAAGCTGGTGCCGCCACATAGCCTCGGAAATCCTTCCGCAGCGCTCACGGAAGGAATGAATTTGGCCAGGGAAGGTATCGTAGATGTTGACCGACACGGAAGCAGTGGTCAATCCACGAATAGCCTTGTGGAAGTGAGTGGACACACTGGCAACAAGGGTAACCAAGTCGGCCAGGGCTAGGATCAGCTGCTCTTTGATCTCCTGGGACACCGAGAACAGCTCGGTTCGCTCCAGGAGGTTCACCAGAGCGGACGAGGTACTGTAGAAGAAGCCGAAAGAGATCATCAAAGCGGGCGCATTTTCCTTGCCAAGCTGTTTCAATGAAAGAACAGGTGGTTAGTCCATAAAAGTGGACGAAAAGTATCGCAGGAACATACCTCAAGGAGCATAGCACAGTATCCATAGGACAACTGGGCGGCAAGATAGCTATCGCCAGCGAAGTCTTGAATGCCAGTGTCGAAGGAGTGCAGTCTATCAACAAAGAGCTGAGCCCAAGAAAGGACTTTGTCATAGCTGCTACCTTCCGGCGGCAGGTGGCTCATCCGCTCGGAACGAATCCACTCGATAATTGAGTGATAGGAGGTATTCAGGAGCTGAGACGAAGCACCATTGCCCAGCTCATCACCACTGCGGCGGTGCAGAGACTGCACCACACTGGTGATATTGGAGTTGCCGACGCCATTTGCCTTGCGGACAAAGCCGGATTCTCGGCGCGTGGAGCGACCATTCTGGGAAATGCTGTCGTTGTCAAAGGCAGCAGAGAGGCCTGAGACCTGTCGAGAATTTCCGTGCATGCTTGAGTAGAAAGAGGAGTTCAAGTTACCCGGAACAGGAGAGAGAATACCGGGAGCCATTGTGGACGTAGGAAGTACAATAGTAGTGTTGACAGAGGAATTGGTTGTAATAGTCGTAAGGGCTGGAGGTATAGACACTTTCGGGGGAGATTCGGTCTGAGGCTTGGGTAGAGTATGGGATTGGCGTGGAGGGGGATGGAGATCGGATATGGCTTGTTTTGAGCAGCAGCTCTTGAAGCAACAAAATAGACGACACAAACCCGCGATGGAGTCAAATGCAAAGCTCTAAAAAGGTATAGGAAACATTTGAGGACACTGAAGAAGGAGAAAGGAAAAAAAAAACAGCACAAGCTCGGGGTCATAGGAGGCTTTTGTAGCAATCTATCACGGGAGGACCACCTAGACGCTACTTTAATTTTCTTTTTTTTCCTTCCGTGCAAAGGCTGGGTACTGATGAGTGGCATTGGACCTTCACATCACCATTACGCCTTTGGGTATGGAACGGTGGGTATGAGTTTCAGCTTCAGTGGGCTTGAACTACTTCCTCCGCCTCCCTCCACCTTGCGATATCGTCAGAGCGGCGGCAAGATTCGCGGCTTTGCTTGCTTAGCTTCCCAAAATGGAGAAAAGATGCCATGACACGTCTCGGCATCATAATGGTCTGCACTGCCCACCACTCTATGACCACTCTCTTGACTTTGGATTTGCATTGGTTGCACTCGGACCTCGGTGGTTCTAGGGCATAGAAAAGCCAATGGGAGAAGATATGGTGGCATCGATCATGCACCGATTCGGCGTATCGCCAATCCAGGTGCTAAACATACCGTGTTCCAGCTCAATGGGAAAAAGCGTGGAGCATTCGAACGTGGAGCCCTGCAAGACAACCTGCATAGTGATGATAATGAGTGGCATTCTTCTCTCCACCTCGGCCATCATTGCCCCAGCTGATTTGGCAGCAGGGATGGAGCAGGGGACCAGATGTCCACACTAGCTGGAAGCGATGATTCACAGCTGCTGTTGGTGTGAATAGCTCAAATCCGTTCGAGGTCCAGATCCTCGGAGTGCCCGTTGGAGAGCAGCACGAGCTTCCTGTGGCATCAGTGAATGTTTCAGTGTCGTACTTGTGTTGAATCCCCTCATTTTCGGGCATATCCTATAGAGTATGCATTGGGTGATGGCTGGCTGGAAGGCCGTGCTAGTCTTCCGCCGTGGCGCCGTGGTGCAGGACCTCAATGGGGACGATGGAGCACTGACCCTACCGACCGGTATCCAATGGATGCCAGGTTACGAGAAGACAAGAAGAAGAGGGTTCGATTTCACTCTTCGGACGAACTGTAGATCGATTAGCATGGAAAATTGGGTATCAGCCCGTCCTAATCATATTATTCGTGCCATATTGTGTGCGGGGACGCCGATCGATACTGAGCCGTCACGAACCATGCAGCATGACTGACGCAACAAAATCCACTCAGCTCGGGAGACGGGATCAGCACTGCTACCGCTCCTCCCGAGATCATCTCCCGGGGAAATGAACTCTCTGGAAACGAATGACTGGGCGCAGGCTGGCTAGAGTGCTCCAAATTAGAGAAACCCCCGGTAAGTGCAGCGCGTTTTCAGGCATCCATGCAGAGTGCCTCGTTTCTGACAGGGGGAGGATCGAGTCATTGGTTGTCAGGTCGGCTATGCTTCCGGCGTATGCCGTGCAAAAAGCAACAAGCTGGGGCCTTCTCCTCTTGGGTTCCCCTCGTTTTTTCGAGGTGCATTAGACTGAATCACTGATGGAGTTGGATGGGGGTTGAGTGGAGGAGATCAAGGAGAGATGGGAACCGGTTTGGTTTGTCCGCAGCTCCACTTCAGCTGAAGAAAGCAAGCCCCGCTTCGGCACGGCAAAAATAGGCGGGGCCCAGCTCCGGCTGGCTGGGAATAAATTCCCTGTTTCTACAAACATTTACCTATAGATGTTTGCCTTGATGGTTGATGAAAATTAGACAAGAAAAGTCAATCATATTAGAGTGACAATGTTATATGCGCCAAAAAAAAAGTATCAGCGTAAATCATTCTTGATAGCTCTGGACTTTGTCTGCGCCATCAAAAAAGACAATATAGAAGAACACGGTGAGAATGACCTCTCGTAAGAGAGAAAGTTGAAGCATTTCTTGTTGGACGATTTCTCTGTTCTTGGGATTTATAATTTTGAAATACCACTGTAACAAAACCTAGAGTAATTCCAAATCGACCCCTGTCATAGGCCTGGCCAGGTTCTCAGTTACACCTTTGCTTGTGGACAGCATCACCTAGACGTGACGCACACTCCATGGCTAACCATTCCGCATCGGGAATATATGCAGATATGCCCCAGTTCTTACTGTAGCAGGCCCATCAGGCCCCGCTCGACTCACCATGATGCGTGACTTTTTCAAGATCGAAGACCCTCCTGACTCGGGGGCGAATTGTTAGAAATAACCGAGAGCGAAAAAAAAATATGAACAAAGGCTACAAGACTGGTGAACAATCGCATGCATACCTCAAGCCCTTCTTTTTCCTCGGGGCTAGGTAGCTGACTCGGCAACTATAGGAGTGGGAAAACGAGATATTAGGTATCAACATGGACAATTTATGATCCGAGCGTTCAGTCCAGCCACCTTATTCTGCTTAGGTCCCGTCAAATGTGTGATTTGATTGAGGCATCGATAGCGGGGTGGCGTTTGATTGTTTGCTAGGCTGCTCTGGGCTACGATGGTGGGAAGTTTGGTACAGGGCCGGTACCCATCATCAGTGGAGCCTGGCGGGTCTGAGTGGCACGTGTGTGACGCTATCCTATAGTTCCACGCTTCAGGGTGTATTGACGGCACAGCATGAACCGTGAAGATGCGAGTATGTAAAACCGCCAGGAACTGAAAGGAATATTGCAACGGCATCGTGAGAATTATCATTTGAGATGACCTAGGGTGTAGGATAAACTTGACGTTACCGTAAGCAAGCCGAGCAATTACATGAACATAAAAGAGAAAAAATGTGTACAGAGTATAGGCCTTGCGATTACCATCATGAATAAAATACAGGCATTATGATATTTCAGTCAGTCCTCGCCTTTAGAAATACTTACCTAACTTAACCTTACTCAATTCAAGCATGAGATATCTTCATCATTTTTTAGGGAGATGTCAACAGCGCCTTGGGGCATCCAAATACGGATAAGACCAAAGCCCGAGAAGAATCTTTTCTCCTCTGTCATCTCCTAGGTATCAGTTGCGATTGATGCAGCAAATTAAGTGCCCCTACTCGAGCATTATACCGTAAATATCAACAAAATTCATTAAGATCAAGCAAAGTGTGTTCCATATAGAGAAGCCTGCCGGGGCTTACAAAACATCTAACAACCCCTTCAGTTTTGAAGATATTGAAATCCCCTTAGAGCTTTATCGATCTATCACATAAATGAAAATTTTCCATGACTCAGGGGCCTGACTATAGAATTTGCTACTGATGATCACCAAGCTGAAAGACAGATCACATCTCCATCTCTGCCCTAAACTACTGCCGCAATCCTTGTATAATGCATGCTCAAGTTCCCTTCTGGGGGGTTCACATCCCTTGTGTCTAGCTAGGGTCCCGCATGTTTCAGCGCTCTGGGTGGCACTCTATCTGACAAAAAAAATATGATTAAAGGATTCTGTTCCGAGCCATATCTCGGACCCAAACTAATGCAAGCCACTTCGAAGCTTGAATCTCCGACGATCAATATGACAGCACGTCAGGTAAAATTCAGTAATGAAAGGTATTTGGAAAGGGGAGAGACCTCTTTCAATATGTATCAAGGATTGTATAGTGTACATAACAAGTGCATCCAGACAAGGCGCTCTACAGAGGTGGAAGCTCCATGGCCTCAATACCGACGGTGATATGCGATAGCTCTCCCAAGATCTTCAATGACTCGAACGAATCCGCGAGTACCGGTCCTCCGGTAGCAGGAACGCAATCCTATCGAGCAAGCGAAGAAATTAGTACATAATGAAATGTCAAGATATTAATTCTTGTCTTACCTCGGGTCTCGACCATCCAATGATACCTGCAATAACCTCCTCATCAAGATTCTGACTCTTGCCGTAGGTGACTGCAACTTTGTCTCCATATGTTTCTTTGGCCTTCCGAGATATTTCATCCCAAGTCTTTAGAGCAGCTTCAGCATTCTCGGCATTTGAAACGCTCACGCGGAAGATCTCAACGCTGGATGCAGATGCCGCATCCCCGGGGCCAAAGTTCGTGTTAAAAAGTTGTAGCGTCGGCGGTCCAGTTACTAGATGCCTAATGGAGGCGGCGAAATTCGCAAATTGCTCCGAGACAATGAAGGCGTGGAAAGATTCCACTTTGTTCCATTCTGTACGGAGTAAAAATAGATCAGATTAGATTTGTAAGTTGAGCAAGAGACGTATCGGGTCTATGGAACTCGCCAAATAGCAGGAACTCTCGATTCTCCTCTCTCACATTGCGTCCATTTTCGGTGAGAACCCATCCTCGATAAGCGCACAGTACTCCCGGGTTTGGGTGGGTTAATCTCTTGCTGATGTCTGGCCAGTCTCGCTCAATCTCATCGATTGAAGCCTGGTCAGGCTTGATCTTGGGAAAGATAAGTTCAGTGATAGCCATTGTTCTGTATCAATGCAGTTCTGACAAGAGAATATGGGGAATTAGAGTTCATGGTGCCTTTATATATGGTCAGTATTGTGAGTTCTTGCTCTAGCCGGACCTAAATCAATGGAGATATTTGATGTAAATTGCGGACTTTTGCTACATAATCCGAGACGTGGTGTAATAATATCAAAAGAGTCATCTTCAAGTCCGTAGAATTTGGGTCAAATGTCGTGATATCATTGGATGCCTTGTGGCTTTCTCGGTGGGGGCCTGCGGAGTTTGCGGAGTTTCAGCAACGTTGGTGTGATTCACTTGTACTCGCAGCCTCTTCCCAATCCCATTTTCTCCTTCCCAATATCACGCAAACCTTGCACGATGCCTTCTAGATCCTCTGAACCTCGCTCTCGGCAAAAGTCCTGTGTCGCATGTGCGGAAGGGAAGCGGCGTTGTAATCGCCAAACTCCGCAGTGCTCACGGTGTGTCGGTCGGGGGTTGAAATGCACCTACGTCAATGGACCATCCGCAAAGAAGCACCAGAAAAGCGTATCTTTGAATGTGCAGCCAATAGAATCCGAGTTCTACCACGATTTGGACGATATTCTTTCGCTGTGGTCCCCAAACTGCGACTTTTTAATCGATAATTCGAGCGCCACCGCCTCCTGGCATACTGGAAGTCCTTCTCTCGTGGACACTCCATCGCTGTTTCCAGCTATTTTCTTCCCAGAAACAGCCGCTCCCGATAAATGGTCAATAACCCAGTCCTTGCGATGCGTCAAATCCTTCCCACAGATGTTCGCACGGTCGAGACGAACCCCATTTATTCATCAACGCTTATACGATTCTTATCTACCCAACGCCATTCAAGATGCCTTTACAGTCTCAGCAGCCTATTGTACAAGAACACAGGAGACTGAGGACATGTCACTACGTGTTTTAGAGGCCAAGACTGCGCGTCTCGTGCAGCAAGTTCACCAGGCCACTTCCTTAGAGGAACTTCTCGCATCGGTACAAGCATTGATGCTCTTTCATATCATTCAGCTGTTTGACGGCGACGTTCGTCAGCGGTCAATAGCGGAGCGCAATATGGATACATTGCGAACATGGACTACTCGGTTACAAGTTCAAGCTGAAGACTTGGGCTATGCAGCATCCTGGCAGGAATGGATATTCGCGGAAAGTATCCGCAGAACTGTCATCTTTTCCACGCTGATTGACAGCTTATATTCGTCGCTGAAAATTGGTTACTGCGCGAATGTCAAAGTGTTGAGCATGCTGCCGTTTACGTCAGGGTCTAGATTATGGGACCTTACCACAAATGCAGCTTGGTCTGCGGAGTCCAGCCAGTCAGGATCAGACGTGGTTCTATATGGGGACTTCTCAATGGCTTGGGAAAACGGTCGAGTGTTGGGGGAATTGGACGATTTTCAGAAGCTAATACTTACTCCCTGTGTTGGAGAGAGATATAAAGACGTGCTGGAACTTGAGAGCCTATCATAGAAGCTAAGTGGGCCATGTCGACCTAGTTGAACTTCAAGATAAAGCTTGGGTATTGAGTATCTGCCTATTTCCCCAATTATTCAGACCTATCTTATCATTCTTCTCATAGCATTACCGGGTGATTCTGTAGGCTACGGTAATGCACGACGCCACATCTGGCCGCTTATGCAATGAGGACCCTGCATGTAACGCTTATTGTGCGGAACAAAACCAGTGGAAGAGGCCTTGCCAATAATCTTACCATTTGATGCTACCTTCGACTTTATCTATGGTGCTGAGCTTCCATGTTTCAATATCGAATATATGCAGAGTTAGCAATAAACAGCAGACAGGAGCAAGCAAACTATCAGACACCTCTTATATTGGACGTTCAGGTGCGACGTTGGAGCGTGTGAGATCCAGTAAAACATACTACCCGCAATAGAGTGGGGCGGCTTGGGACCTGCAGCTGGAGGACCAGCTGACCCTGACAGTGCAACTTCCTAAAATATCAATGACCAGAAGAGACACCATACGTTTCAAATTAAACGGCCAATCTTATATTTTAGGCTTAGAATTAAGCCCTTACCAAGCATCGCTAAAAGTCTTTAGCCCTTTATAATTCGGTCGTCAAACATTTGTGCTGACAGCGCCCCACAAACTTTCCATCAGTAAGTTCTGAGGATGCGACCAAGGGTAAGATAAACGGTAAACAACACTTGAGGTCAATAATTAAAGGGGAAAGGTTGCTGGGCACCTTTCTTTTAAATCCGCGTAAGTCCGCACCATTGGTTTGCCGGAACCGTACCTTAAAACGGGTTTGCTTAGAATGCTATCTCTATTGGGTAGCTAATCTTTATACTGATTTCTTAGGTGGCGATGCCCACTACTGGGTAATACTCGAAATTTTGCCTTTCAATACATGATGAGGTGAGAATATAGTATATGCAAGTGCGCTGCGGCTGGGTGATGCTACTCGAGAAGGCAGGTAAATCCATGCCCTTTTCATCGGTTACCTAACACGACCATAATGCCTCCTAGTAACTAAAAACCTGCATCCCTTAACTCGGGTAAATAACAGGCTCAATCGAACACTTTCTCAGTTTGAAAAACATTTAAGTAGACCATGAGTCCCTTGATTAGTTCCTGACCGGCATCACTCAACTATATTCAATCACTACAATCATCCTCGTATATACAATCGACAAGATGAAGTTCCTCGCCTTCCTGAGTGCCGTCGCCTTTTTCGGCCACGCCAGTGCCTTCTACGGCCAGATGGCTGCCTCTGACTATTCAGTGAATGAGGGTGGCTCTTACCAGACTATCCACCTCACTGATTACAATACCGGATCCACCTATGAGGGCTACCTCCGTGGTGGCTTCAATGGATGCTCGAGCATCGAATGCGAGATGTCGTAAGTTGTCTACTTGCATTGAAGTTCAGATTCATGAATTGAAACTAAATCTTCTGCTGCTATAGGTTCTATGAGACTAGTTCTGGAAACTATCACTTCGCGGCTGGAGTGTGGCGAACTAAGGACGGATGCCACAACATTGATTTCCAGGGTGCTTTGGATGCTCACCATGGTTACTGCTGTGGCTCGTTGCCTTGCGATTTCTCTGCTTAGGCAGTTTCGAGGTAAGGTTTCAGATTGATATTATGAATTAACTGAAGTGCTACTGAGAATGCTGATACCCAGGCCTAGATCAAGTTCTTGAGAGACAAGGCACGTTGCTTTCCAGATGCTTTTGGAGCTCCAAAGGTAGAGGGCCCGAAGTCTGTTTGGGGGTAGAGGGAACCTCGATGTTGTAATCCGCCGAAAACTGTCCATGATAACCTGTACGGATCAAGTTTATTTAGAGTTCGTCGATAAATAAAGGAATTTTGTTCACGACTTGGAAAAAAATCACTACAGCGGGAGATGAAGATGAGTTGTAAAATCATCCCTGGAACTACCAGAGACGTATCCAATTAAAACCCGCACATATTAAATCTCCGACATTGAAACTTACGATACTTCGAGATTAGACTTCATCTCGCGCAATGTAGAATGATATGAATTCGTTGCTAGATACCGATACCTACTCACTTCACCCATAACCCATAACACGAGCATAGTATCCTTCCAAGCTTAGATCCATATGACTGAGAATAAACATTCCATCAACTTAAGCTCCACTGACACAGTCTTTCCTCAGCTTGCGGATACAAATAGTCGCGCCGGCTTGCAGGTTTGTGCATTTCTTATTGACACTTGGATTCCACTCGTAGAGTTCCTCCATGGTGAACGTATCGGGATGAGCTTCCCAAATGTGGAGGCAGTCATCTCCTGAACCCACGCGATAGAAAGCGACGCCTGTATTTTGTCAGAAAATATACTAAGATAAGTGATGTGTGGCCGAGACCGTAAAACTTGGCGTATCACTCACAATTACGCACTCCAGCATCCATTTGCGCGTTGGTTCCTGGTGATACTGCGGTACACAGTGCCGATGTCGCCAGACCCACGGCCAGAAGGAGGGCTTGGGAGATAGAGAAAGTCATTGTTTTTAGTACCTCTTAGGTCAGATACGTCTATAACCAGGCGAGGATAAATGGTGAAAGTTCTTCAAGCGAGGAATTCGTAGGAAACCCGAGATGTGCAGCATAGAAGACTCCGGGGCAGATATTTATAGGCCATCTCACGAGAGTCTACTTGTACACTTGTTCAGCTAATTAAGTTCAAAGTTGGCAATTCCGAACTGTACATAGCCAGCGTTAGACAAGAGGCTTCCCAAACTTGAACGAAAGGTAATGCTTCCGACTCATCCTATTGCTCTGTGAGCTGGATATCTACCTGGAGTGTTGTTGTGACCTTGCTTGTGGACTTATCGAACCGGTATGGCGAGGCATTTCCAGTCAAGATTAAAAGACGGTAGGTATGACCGTTGCAAGGCAAAGAAGGTCATGGGAACAAGAGCTAGGGAATTCCCTCATTTGGCTCATAAAGCATTGAGTTAGTGTAACTACGCAGAGGGTGACTTTAAGGACAAGGTGATCAAGAGACAGACGGAGTGCAACAAAGCTGCAGATTACAATATTCCTTGTCTCTATATCATGTGTCAACCTGCTAACAAGTCATATTCAATATACACTCGAATTCTCTACTCGCGACTCATACATTCAGTCATCAAAATAAAAGCATTGAAAGCCGATATGGACACCAGCTCCAAGTCTAATCATATCTCACAGGTGAAAAGGTTTCCAAGAAAACCAAAAGATAATAAAAAACAACCAGCAGGGCATACACAAAAAAGCAAAAATCGCCCTCTAGAAGACATAGGGATTACAATCGGAGGAATTCATAAATGCATCGCCATGAAGCCCGCCGCCCACTTCCATTTTCTTCCCCTCGCTCATATCACAATCGATGGCGGCCGGTGGGACACACACATACACACATTGACATTACACACAGCTCTCTGATTATAGGCGCAGAGAGGCGAGGGTAATAAAAACGAGATAGTAAACAAGAAGCGGCTTAGGACCGGCCGTACCGGGTCTTGCCGAAGGAGAAGGGCACGTAGCGGTACTTGATCATGTGCTGGATTTGTCGGCGCACTGCAGATAGGAAGGCCATGTTAGCATACATCCACGGGACATGTTCATTGCAATCTCGTTGGGTTGGGTCGGGTTGGGATACGTACTAGTCAGGACAAACAGGATGATCCAGTACATAACAAGGACGGGCCAGAAGACTGGGATATCGAAGATGGAGAACCAGGTGCACACAAAGCCGATGGCGATGGCGCGAGTGGCCGAGTGCCAGAACTTGAACTCGGGCAGACGGCGGATGAACGGGCGGAACTCTTCGTCACGCTTGGTAGGGAGGCTTGGTGAGCCTGCGTCGCCGTCCTCCAGGCCCTCATCCTGGGTGAGAGAGGGGTCGAACTTGGGGGTCAGGAAAGCGAGGAAGAGGTTCAGGAGGTAGATGCCGACAGTGTAAGCGACTGATGGATAAAAAGTACGATGTTAGTTTGAGTTCACCAAGTGTGTCGCATGGCTTATCTCTCCAATTCCCCCCGGAGATCCTCCTCTTCAATTATCACACTCTCATCGAGAAAACTGTTTGTACTGCAGCCTGCCACAGCGGCCATTCGGAGGTAGGACCAGGCGAAAACGTACCAATGTACCATCCTTGTGCGAAGATGATGCGCAGGAAGAAAACAAGGAGCAGAACACCGGATCCAACCCAGCGATACGTAGTGTAGGGAGTCGAAGCATCGAGGTAGGCTTGGTATTGCTACAGCGACACATTAGCACAAGGTTTTCCGGGACAACCTAATCCCTGCGGACGAGGAATGGGAGGCAATGCGCTGGTCGCAACCCCTCAAGCGACAGTCAGAAACTCACCCGAGTCAATTTGTTGGTTTGCGCCGTGACGGCGGTGAAGGGCGACTGCTCTGGTTCTGGGACATCCATTGTGAAGGCGGAGGTGAGGAGGATATGGAGAAGGAGGAAAGTAGAGACAAGACGAGCCCGGTGTATACGCAGATCCGCAGTGCTGAACGCAGTCGTTTCTGGAAAACAGGAGCAAAGTGTCCCCCTGGCGCTGGTCCAATCAGCGGGGAGATTACCTTCCAGCCACGTTGGGACATGTGACGTGTGGCGTATGTGGCAGTGCTGTGGCTGGGTGTTCTGTCGGCCTGAGGTGTCAATGTCAGCCAGTCACATTGGACCGAGGGACGGTTAACTTCGGCGCTCTGTCGGCTTGCGGGGAGGGACCCCATACATCATAGTTTCTCCCTGTGATCCGGTATCAAACGCTCCGCAGCCTCCTACCAATCTTTTGTATTGCTTTCATTGTTATCGCAGGCTCTACCCATCAATTGCCATGTTTGCCCGTCGCTGCGCTCGTCTGGCCACCTCGCGGACCGCCGTCCCCTTGAGCTCCTACTTGGCTCGTGTGAGGCAGTATTCCTCCGGTCCGAGCTATGAACACATCCTCACATCCACCCCCAAGCCCGGAGTCGGCCTGAGTAAGTACCATTGAATGGATCACTGCCAGACTAGATCAATAGATCAACTAACTATAAACAGTCACTCTCAACCGACCCAAGGCTCTCAACGCCCTATGCAGCCCTCTCTTTATTGAGCTCAACGACGCACTGAGCAAGTACGACAATGATAAGGACATTGGCGCGATCATCATCACCGGAAGCGAGAAGGCTTTCGCCGGTACGTCTGCCTGATTGCCCATTTAAGACCCCACGATTCAATAGACTAATCAACCTCCAGCGGGCGCCGACATCAAAGAAATGGCCCCTCTAACCTTCGCCGCCGCCTACACAGACAACTTCATCGCCCCCTGGTCGCACCTCGCCAACACAATCCGCAAGCCCGTCATTGCCGCCGTATCCGGCTACGCCCTCGGCGGCGGTTGCGAACTAGCCATGATGTGCGACATCCTCTACTGCACCTCGAACGCGACCTTCGGCCAACCGGAGATCAAGCTCGGCACGATCCCCGGCGCCGGCGGCTCGCAGCGTCTTACCCGTGCCATTGGCAAGAGCAAGGCTATGGAGCTTATTCTCACGGGTAAGAACTTTAGTGGCAAGGAGGCTGGGGAGTGGGGTCTTGCGGCGCAGGTGGTTGATGGTGGGAAGGAGGAGTTGCTTGAGGTTGCGCTTAAGACTGCGGAGACAGTTGCCGGGTATAGTCGTGTGGCTGTTGTTGCGGGTAAGGAGGTTGTGAATAAGAGTCAGGAGTTGTCGTTGAGGGAGGGGGTGGAGTATGAGCGGAGACTTTTCCACAGTTTGTTTGGTAGTAAGGACCAGAAGATTGGTGAGTTGTGCCCAGCGATTGACTATTGTTTTGAGACTGCTGGTGGAGAAACTAACACGTTTACAGGTATGACTGCCTTTGCTGAAAAGAAGAAGCCCGAGTGGTCCAACGAGTAAGACTCGGGAAAGACTGGCAGGAGACAATGTCAAACATACCCTTTATTGTAAAGCAAATGATGAATCCCGAGTTGTAGAATCTGTCGTCATTTATTTCACGTCAAAAATACATTGAGTATGTGTATGTACTTCTAGCCACGGCCAGCCGCAGCTTCATTCTCCCAAGTTATCATCCACCATCGCATCCGGGTGCGCATTGCCCGACGGAGATCCATATTTATGCTGCTCCAAAGAGCGATTGATACCGACGATGCCCCACGCAAAGACAGCCACATCCCGAATTGTGTCCATGAGGAGATTGTTCTGAGGACCGCCGGCCGCAGCGTCTTTTGCTGTAGCCGGGTAAGGCGGGTTTGAGGAGCCCTGAGAGCTGGATGCTGGCGTGGATGCCTGACCCAGTGAAGGAACCTCGTTCTCTTTGCAGAGACTAGATGTGTTCTCTGGGTATGCTGGGTTTCGAAAGTTATCGTGGGGGTAAGATGCTGCGCCGTATGCATAGACGGGTTCAAGAGCCCACGGCGCTGCGAAGATGCCGTTGGTATAGACAGGGACTGGTTGAGGTGGGAGGGTGGCACTGGGGATGGGAGCCCGAGCACGACGAATGATAACGACCAATCCATCTGAAGTGCACGAAACGACCGCTTCCAGCTCAATAGGAGGCGGCACTCTGGCATATGGATCTGTCGTGGTACCGAAAGCCGGGTCGCTGTGTCCACCCATTCCCATATCCACATCCTCGTCCAGCAATGGGTTGCGGAACCAGAACCGCAGGTATGCGATCGAGTCGTTTGCCTTAGCACTTTCAAGACACCGTACAGCATCCCGTAAGCATCTCTCCTGTATACAGTAGAAGAAGCTTTTGGAGATAAGTTGGTGCGGACGCAATCCAAGAATCTCTGTCACGCCACTAGTGGCGTACAGTATAGTGGCCGTTCTAGTAAAGCGGTTCACAAAGAGAGCTGCGCGCGGCTCATGGAGAGGCTCTGCAAGGCGTCGCGAGAATTTGTCCGATATAAACGTAAGCATGTGGTAGCGAGGGTCATTTGGAGAGGAATCGAAGAGCTGGCGGACAATTGGGGCATCGATAGCACGCTCTAGAAATAAAGAATGTTAGCATCTGCACAGGTTGTTTGGGACTAATTTTTGGAGAAGCTTACTTTGACTACCTCTCCCCCGACCGTAGACTGTGGTACTTGCGATCAAGACATCGTAAACCACCGTGAAGACACATTCACACCCAACCCACGACCCATTCTTGTGACGAATGGAGCAATAGTTCAGAACAGCAGCCTTGTCAAGCCTAACGCCGCGGCCATGGACACTGCGGGCGAATTGTAGCTCCTGCGGGTGGAAGTAGTCCCAACACGAGCGGTTAAGTACCTCCGGCGGCTGGTAACCGAGTACGACCTGTATGCTGTCCGAGGCGTACAGAATCGAGGCGTCACGAGACAAATCTGCACGAACAGGGGTGTTAGGTTCGGAGTTACGGATAAGTCTCACTCTCTCGCCCACTCTGGTATCTGCTATAGCCCAAGGGCGGCAGCATCAGGGCACGGGTACAACTTGCCATGGATTGTGATGAATGTGACGTCCATCGCAGCTGCAGGTTAAAGTGGAAACCCCACTACCCCGGGTTGCAGAAGGTTTGAGAAGACAGAGACAAATCGACAAGGGGGAGTATGTCTCTCGGAAAATTTCTGTCTGCTGTGTCCTGGCAAAGGTCTTCCCCCAGACAGCGAGATAAGAGGGAAAAACCTGGAACTGAACAGGTCCAACTCGCACTGACAGCGGCTGAGCGGGTGGACACACTAACACTAACGGCTGTCAACCGTGGATCGGGGCCTGCCGGATTTACAGGCACGCCGCCAGACAATCTCATAGTGAGGGAGGGGAACCAGAATCAGACAAGATTTCATTTACTTAGGGAAGACGAGTCAAAGTGTCTCGAAATTTCAATTAGTGTATATTAAATGGTGTAGATACAGAGTTATAATTATGTACATCCTGACATGCAAATGCAAACAATAAGAACAAAAGCATAGACAGATAAGACTGCCCGGCTGGACAACACGGTGGGGGTCATCATAGACATGAGAAATTATTACATGGCATCAACATCAATCATGCAGTGCCAGCGTCTTTCTCGACCTGGCTGGGGTCATTCGTGGCGTTCTTTTGCGCCCGGTAATCATCAATGACGCGGCCTTCAATAGACTCGTCAAACACGTCGACCTCGGTAGTCGCAAAGTTGCGAGCGCTAACACCGCGCTCGAAGAGCATATCCAATTCGGCGAACGAGCGACCGCGGGGCTCGGGCACACGGAAATAAGTGTAGATAATACATAAGAAGCAGATGCCGCCCCAGAAGAAACCGGCGTAGTTGCCCCAGTCCCATTCGCCGGGGTTCAGCATGTACGGGGTGAGAACACCGCAGACAATGGCAACAACGTTATACAGGCAGCGACCGAGAACGACGGTCTTAATCTGCAGTCGTCGGGTGGAGAGCTCGGCCACGAGCGAGTAGCAGACGGTGCCGACTGTGAGCTGGTAGAAAAGTGCCCAGATGAGCATCAGCGAGCCGGTCGCCATAGACGCCTGGTCGCGGTGAGAGTCCGGCACGAGACCGAGGAAGCCCATGATCAGAAGCATGGCGCACAGCCCACACAGACCGTACAAACAGAGAGTCCGACGACCGATTCCCAGGGTCATCAGGAACCACGCCCCAAAGACACCGACCATGTTGATGCCGTACTGACCCATGGCGAAATTATATGCGTTAGACGGGTCAAGACCAGCCTGCTCCAGGAAGTAGGTGGAATAGTTTGAGAACGAGTTTCCACTCAAATTCTGAATGGCCCAGACCATGCAGACGATCTCCGTCCGGCGCAAATCAGTGCCCTTGAAGCAATCAAGATAGCTAGCGCCTTTCGTGATCTTAGCCTCCAGGGCGGTGGTGTGCACCATCATTGAGATTGTCTCGTCGGCATCAAAGTCGGTATCGCGGTCTTTACTGGTCAATCGCTCCAGAGCCCGCTTCGCATCCTTGGTCCGGTTTCGTCGGACCAGCCACCACGGGGATTCGGGGGCCAAGAAGATGCCAATGAAGAGAGGGAGAGGCCACATCCACTGCAGACCATATGGAATTCGGTAGGCCCATTGGTCATCCCGGTTGAGCATTCCCTTGATCACACCAATTCCAATGAGTTGGCCAAGACCCCAGCAGAAGTTGACATAGGTAGTCAGGTATCCACGCAGAGCAACGGGGCACACCTCGGAGGCATAAGTGATCGTCAAGGTCTGGAACACACCCCAGGGGACACCACACAGAATCTCCGCCGCGAGCAGAGACTGCACATTCTTGGCTGTGAAGAAGATTGCCGTCCACGCGCTGACCAGAACGAGACAGGCCATGATCGTATAGCGGTATCCAAAACGCTCCGAGGCCCAACCGTTGATGAATAGACCGATGATCTCGCCGACGTAGGCGCCGTTACTCAAACCCGATTGCCACTAAACATGTCTCTGTCAGTAAATATTTCTCCAAGTCTTTCAAGAGGCAGACAATCATAAACTTACCCTAGCCGGTACTTGATATGTACCATTCGGCAACTGTTCACCGTACTTGCGATTGAACTGGTCAAAGGCGTAGAAATTGTTCACCAAACTGATATCGTATCCCTCCATCGCAATACAAGTCGAAATGATCACACTCCACGCAACGGCTTTAGGGTACAGCTTGATACCCTGTAGCAAACTCATACTCTGCTCCTTTTCCGTCGCCGCCTTCGCATTCTGAATAATCGTCTTCATCGAGGAATCGGAGGGCCAGCCCTCGTGGCCCTCCTGGCCATTAGAGGGGTAGCGCGGGGCCGCCTCCGCCGGCGCAATGGCGTCGTGCACCTTGGAGTCCGCCATGCTATCGTCGCGTGGGTGGTCCTTGGTGTAAGACAAAATCGGAGGCTCGATAAAGATAAGGGGGCGGGGGAGTGTCGTCGGTTGCAATAATGGGTCGGGGGAGACGTTTAAGATTTCAAGGCTCGGAGACGTGCGGAGGCTTAAGAGGAAAAAAAATATCAAGTACCCACCCGGGGGAACATCGCACGCGATCGCAGTTCAGGGGGCGTGACACTTCTCTAGGGCAACGAGCCAAGAGTAACGATGTGGGATTGGTAGAAAAGGGCAGGGTTTTTTGAACGAACTAGACAAAATGAGGAGCGAGCAGCGCTGGACTTTGCGGGGAACGTGGGCTCAAGCCTCGGACTGCAAATTTTCGCGGGTGATGCTTGGCGAGGGGGGGCCGGGGTAAATGCCGTGAGATCGGCCCTGGAGAAGTATGGACTATGGATGGATTTTCACTTCTTTCATGCATACGTATTATACGAGTCAATTGCGTCAATAAAATATCTACAATTGAATTCCTTCTTTTTCTATGCTAAACCACGTTAAACCATGTGCCTGTCAAGTTTATTCTCCGAAGTCGCCTTGCATCCGGAATGTGGCGCACGGATGAACCACGCCGGATTTGGGCCGAGATCGTCTTTCGGGTCCTTTTTGGTGTTGCATCCATCCCGACCATTTTAACTTTATGGAAAGTTTGATGTCTTGGCCACATGAATCCATAACTAGAGATCGTTATCCATATATTTCAACAGTTTTGATCTCACGGAAGAAACAGAGGATCCCGGATCAACCGTTCCATATCCTCCGTCCGGAGATGAAGCGATACATCCACCCCATAATCAGTCCAGCTTTTTGCACCAGATGATCCATCTTGATCCTTTGATGGCGGTGCGTCCTTAATTAACACATCTCCATCCAGCGTCGGCAATACACCCTCAGCATACCGAATCGCAGGATACGAGTTCAACCCAAAATCAATCTCATACAGACCAGCCCAAGCCCAGGTAGTAACAATAAGATGGCGCCGACCAAGAAATCCCTGCCAGATTCGTTGCGGCGTCTTCTCATATGCCACACTATGGAGATGAGCGCCAAGAGCTGCCTTGTCACCAATCTGATTGACAGTATTGCGAATGCATCGCGCGATCGAGGGCCTCCGCTGCTCCTCTGAGATATCGGGAGAAGCCAGTTCCACACCCGTCATCTCGATGTTCATCATTATCGATGGCGAACCGATGAAGTCCTCTCCGAGACCGAGGACAGAACGGGTTCCATAGGCGAGGTCGCAATGTACCAGGCCGGTGTCTTCTCCTAGTTGACGAGCTCGAGTGATACATGACCAAATATGAGCTAGGACGGCATCGTGACGACTGATTCGACTGCTGCTGGAGTCATCGAGGGTACCTTTTATAGTGGCTTCGTAGATTTTCTCCACCTGGCTGCGATTCAGATGAACCAGATAATGTGAAACGGGGGCATCAAAGTCCCATTCTGACCAGGGCATGTCCGGGCCGACGGGGGTGTGCTCCTGGTTTCGGAAGGGCTCCGGGATTTCCTGAGGCCAGGGACACAGAGCTGGTGTAGCCCACCAGTCATACCGATGCATAGGCAGACTCAGAGCTTTGTTGAGGATGGTCGGATCAGGCTTTTCGCCATTGATATCCCCTGCAGCCATCGAGTCCAGGCGTGCCGGGTCAAATAGAGGATTCAAAACCGGCTTAGGAAACGGTGATCCCGATAAGATCCATCGACTGATCTTCGTCCAATCTTGTACAAAATGGATGACAGCCTGGATATCAGCCAAGGGATGGAGATTCTTAGTTGCCAACGCCAAGCCGCCGCATGCCAATGTCGTCAACTGGATCGCCATCACGGGCGGTAAAAATCCAGCTTCGTTGGCGACGTTAGGTCCCAGGGAGTTGGCGAGGCGTAAAGAAGGAACAAGACCTTTAAGCGATACCTTTCCACGATCGAACAGAGGGTACTCTGTCGTACGTGACGCTGGAGATAGCGTCTCAAGAGTAGAATTGGAAGTCGCAGTCACGAACTCGACTCCGGGATCGTCTGATGTCCCATAATGCGAGTAGATCCGACCAAAGCGACGTGCATGGGGAGGAAAGCGAAGTTCTTCCGGTTTCAACTTGGCAGCATCCAGAGTAGATGTGCTCTTCAGTTGACCTGCCCAGTGAGGGTAGGCGTCAAGCGTAATACGTAGAGACTGGCGAAAGTGCTCCGCCAGATCGAATTCATCATCAACCTTATCAGGGCGCTCGAACAGCCAGATCGGACATGTACAAGCAAAGTCTGCTGTAGTTGCATCCAAGAGGGAGAGTGGTACCACATGCTCAGTTGGTGTTGTGTTTGGAAATATCCGTTCAGAGTGGAGTGGGGATATCTCGACGGAAGTCATTGTGGATCGGGCAGTGCTGCGTTGAGGGTACTGGATTTGCTATTCGAGAAGACTTTAGGGAAATATGATGCCTTAATTATAAGTAGATAAGTGAACCAGACTTGCATGGAAAGCTGTCTCATAGAGTCACCAGATTTCCAAGGCTGTCACCTAATGTAACTCCCTTGTGCACACTAAGCCAAAACTGGACCCCGTTATCTCCAAGATGAAGCGGCTAGCAAGGACGTGGCTGAGCCACTATGATTCACAAGAAGTCATCATAGTATGTCTGAGTCTAATAATTTGTTAAATTGTTTATTGGACTATTCTCAGAAATTCCTGTTAGGGCCTGGCGTCCGCTCTCGTCAAGATTTCGCGGGTTACAGCCCACCGTGATCACACTTTTGCTTAGCATGGTTAGACCTCGGTAAGTCCTATAGTAACCTACTTTCTACCTGAATTTATATAACCATTTTCACAGTGCAAGCCCGCAGCGAGGCTGCGACCCACGTGGCTCATAGTTCCTACAAGTTACAACCTTATCTCGAAACCCGCCTCTATTTGTAGCTCTTCGAGTTACATCTTGTCTATACACCTATAGATAGCCTAACTAATTCTATCTATTCTATCAACGCCTAGTATACTTATTTTGCCTAAGCCCGCACCCTAACACTACGTATCTCCTCCAATTATCCTATACTATAGGAGTTAACGCACCGGAAGATACTTACTACTCCTCTACCCCTATTCCGGACCTGACTCCCCAGCTACCCTCTTCACCCTCTTTAGCCAAGTCCGCAGATCAAAGATGCCTTCACTCAAGTCTCTGACATTGCCGACGAATTTAAAAACATAACCAAAGTCATCCGTGGGCCCATTCCCGTCGGTATAGTTGATGCGACACGGATCGGCCCGATAGTTGTCCGTTTCATAGCTGGCCAGCCTCGCCCCATGCACCTGTGTCTCAACATGATAGACAGCCCCATGAACAATCTTTCCTGGGGCATCTAGGAGAGCTGGATACTGGCCCCATAGCTTGCATTCGTAGCCTGTAATGGTGGCAGGTCGAAGTTGTGGCTCGGTTTCCAAGTCAAGGACATCGCGAAGCATGGCGGAATCAGACAGAGTGCCGTAGAAGAAGTAAGGACCGATGGGCGCAGCAAATGGATCCGTATGAGGCGGTGGCCTTTCGGGTTGGAAAAAATAACCAGGAGGAGCAGACCTCAGCTTCATGACAAACGAGGAGACTTTCGAGCTTGGATCTTCTGGCGGAGGAGGCGGAGGAAGAAGAGAAGCAGAGCCAGTGGCTCCTTCGTCTCCTTGGTCGTCAGACATTTTTCCAGCTGACAGCCAACAGAATATCTACAGGGCGGAGGTGACAACTAGTTGAAGAATGAACATTCGATAGATGTTCTGGTCCTTCAAACCCGGTGTTTCTGTTTCCATCTCTGCTCAGTGCGTGTATTATGTAACCACCGCCAAACCTCCAACCTGGTGCAGGCGTCAACATGCATAAATATAGCGTGAATGTCGTTCGTTTCTCTAAGCGCTGGCCCCATGGTTACTTAGATAGGCGACATACAAACTATACATAGTGCTATACTTGAATACCGACCAAGGCGGTTCGCTAGTTTCAAACAGGAGGTTCTGGTGTCATTTAATTCGTAATAGGTATAGTACGGTTGAGCGGGTATTGGTATTTCGGGAAAAATGAGTCGAATCGATGCGCTGAAGTATCGGTTGCGAAAGCCAGGAGGGAAAGGACCTAGCCAATAGCTCCTGGCGAAGATCTGACTACAAAGGTGAAGTTCGAGGAGAAGACCATGTTAAATCTTACAGGAGGGAACCCCTCAAAGCTTGCGAAGCTACTAGGGCTACAAAGAGTCATCGGAAATAACAAGGCTAAGGCTAATGAAGCAAGCATCTGCGTAGTGATTGTTTGGATATTCAACTCGAAGGAACTCACGAATCGACAAGAGTTCTTAACATGGTATAGGAGCATGACAGACAGTTCGCGAAGAACCCCGCATAGGGACTCCTGGAAACTTCACTTGCGAACTTTCGGCAGATCCTCTAGTGGGCTGGCAGTTTGGCGAAAAGCACCGCTCGTCTCTGACTTTACGTCAATATTTTCGCGGAAAATGGAGAGCTCATACTTGACCAAGGCTCTGCAGAAAACGGCCGAGATAAAATACCGGAACGAAATAATGACAGTATCTCTGACAGATATAAAGAGCAGACTAGCGAATATGAGACTTCCGAAGATGAGATTGCATGCGGATAGGATGGCGGTGAACCAGGATAATATAATGTTCGGAAATGATAACGGTCGCAATTGCACCTGAACTGGTTCCTTCCAATTCCCTAACGAGAAATAGAGCCTGAGCTAATGGAGGATAAGCCGGCACGGTTTATTTTGCCGGTTACGGTCTTTTTTTTGGATGTCGACGGTAGTTCTGTACACAATAGCCGACAGGAGATGGCTAGCGACGTTCATAGCAATCCAAACTGCCTGAAAGTATGCGTGTTTAAAGTATGCTTCAAGTGTATTAAAGCTAAAGGCAGATTTCGTTGCGATCTCGTAGCTTAGGTGGCCTAGGTTTGTAATGGACGCGATCGCTACTAGGAACTCCACTAGAACTATGAAGATTCCCCCGCGCTGTAAAGAAGAAGGCGATGTCCATTTATAGGGGTCTCGAAGATCCTCCAGCTGCTGGCGAAAGCTGAATGAGGGGTCGACAACGACAGCGGGCGATCCGATGATAAGCAAGAGCGCGAGGAGAGGGCGCCGACCAGAGGCGATGAGTGGGGCGGTTTCGTAGACGCTTGGCCCGACATGTGCAAGGATCGAAGGCATAAGGCCTAGGAGGACTTGGGCACTGGCCATATTGGACTTGAAGAGCTCTGGCAGTGCTTCTAACATGCAGTTGATGAGTAGGGAGTAAGGCTCGGAAGAGCTATTTGAGAACCAAATGGTCAATTCGGGGGGAATTGCTGAGCTGTGACCTCGTTCAAGATAGGCAGTATATTCATAGGAGCAGTTGTTGTGGATTGTCTGATTGAGCGGGTATTGGTATTTCGGGAAAAATGAGTCGAACCGATGCGCTGAAGTATCGGCTGCGAAAGCCAGGAGGGAAAAGATGCCCCAAAGGGCTGAGCGAGGTGTGGCCATTAATGGAAGCATTCAGGAAGCCAGGAACCGCAAAGCTAAATCTCACTTTTAAGGAATAATTTAGCTCATTTATAAAATAGCGTTCCAGCCGCATCCTCTATGAGGCTCAGCTCGCCCTGCATCAGTGCATTACGCAGTGCTACATACAAAGTAGTTTTGATTGGCGGCACGGATACAGGGATGTGGTCAGGGCACGAAGCACACTGCCACACACCGCTCAATAAATTGTCTGCGCTCAGGACTTGGCGGTGAAAAGAGTTAACGAGTGTATTACTTGACGCTCAATCAACTTTCAACGCAATTGACCTCCGAAACTATCAGGCCAATCAGTGAGACATAGGCCGAACCAATCGATTCCGTTCAGCCATGGATGAAGCATTCATACTATCCGAGTTCGATCGGCTTCAGCAGTCTGGCCTCGCTCTATATGACGAGAATCAAAAGATAATCGAGCACGTCGAGGGAGGACTTCAAGTACGCATCTGGGGACCTTCTCCATTCTAAATCCGCAATATTCTAACTTTCTCACTATAGTTCCAATTTTGTCTGACTTCTGCTCTAGCCAAGAAGCCGACCTTACAAACGCCCCATTCAAGCACTGATGAGCGGCGAGATGGCAGCGATATCAGTACCACAGGCTTTGAAATTGGCGAAATTGGCAACGCCCACCTTCTAATAGCCAACAAGTTCTGTTGGGCAACCCCACATTTTCTACTCCTGACCTCTGACGGGTACCGAAGACAATACGAGCCATTGAACGAGAGTGACCTCCAAGCAATTTGGTCACTTCTATCCACCATGAGCACAGACTATCTTGCCTTCTTTAATTGTGGCCAAGACGGAGGGTGCAGTCGATTACACAAGCATGTGCAATTGATTCCGATGCCCGAAAGCACATTTGCATCCTTCCTTGAGTCCGATGGAAAGGAATCAGAGCCTAAAGTCCCGTTTCAATGGTTCTATCATCGGTTTGACTCTGGCGATGTGACATTACAACACCTGACTGAGGTTTACAATAAGCTTCTTAGCCAAGCTACCGAGGTAGGCGGGGGTTTGTCTGAAAATGCCCATGCTGCCTTGCCTGGTGCCGCATGTCCGCATAACATGATTATGACCAAACGGTGGATGATCGTCGTGCCAAGGCGGCGGGCTGCTATCAATAAAAATGTGGCTGCAAACGCACTGGGGATGCTGGGATATATCGCGGTTGCTACGAAAGAGGAGATCGATGAATGGATACGAACGGGACCGATAGGTGCCCTTAAAGAGTTTGGAGTGTCTAAATGAACATCCGTTTTACATCAGCCTTGGGCTTTCGAATCGCTAGACACCTGTTACGCATCCCGGGACCAATGACCGAGAGGTATATCCTTGGTGTCCCGTCATTCTAGGTAGTCGCCTAGGCGTAATTCATGCTAGGCAAAGCGAGTAGATACGAAAATCTCAACAAATGCATGAATTTTGATCACGCCAATTGTAGTGGGTTAATTGACAGAGGCAAATTGTTCACAAATGTTGCCTCGATGCCCGGGTGCGGTGGTGGCCAAGGGGCAACATGATATCATGTCCCGCGAGGCGAAAGGAACAAGGCAATAACGGCACATAAGAGATATCTCCTGCCTATATGGAGAGTGAATAGTATCATATCTTCGACCTTGAAGAAACGTCGCTCTCCTTAGCTCGCGTCTCTACAACCAAACCTTCGATCATCTCTACCAAAAATGTCTTCCAGCATTAATGAAAATGACAGTCGTAAGTACAAAGAAGCTGGTACCTAAAGCACATCTACATCTTCCAGCCCAACAACCCGGAGTCATCTCTCTGTGGGCCTTGCCACAGGCACTGAATCCCCTACTATATATTGTGTGGCAGCTCTACCTAGTAAGCTATTCAAGCTAATTCGACGAACACAACTAGACAGCATCAAAAGCGGCCTCGGTGAGACTGTAGGCAAGACTTTCCAAGGGTCTACACGTACAGTCGGCAATGCTGTGAGTGGTCTTGGGGCCACGATTGGTGGCGCGGCTGAAGGGGTAGGCCAGACTGCAACTGGCGCTGCTCAAGGCCTTGGAAATGCGACCAAGGGTCTTGGGCAGTCGGTCAATCAGGGTTTTGGTAAGGAGTGGCCTGGAAAGATTGATGATGGATGGGAGAAAGATAAAGTAGATTAATTGGTGGTCGTTGAGAGGCCACCGGGTTTACGTTGAGCTGTGACAAGAGAACATCGATGTATCACACTCAGATACCCAGAAATCTATGCTATAGATAACGGAGCACTAGCTGCCATCTGGATCGGACAGTCTAGATTGCACTCGTCAATTTCTAACATATCTCTCGAGTGCATAGTTTCATTCTGTCATGACACCTAGTATTCCCCATAGGGTGGGTAGATTAGGTTTGACGACCACCACTTAGTCACCTAGCGGCCTACCGATAACATTTGAATATTAGATCTAGATGAATTGAACTTATCTTAAGACTATACTGACATCTTGCCACTAATCGAAACTATACAAGATGCCGATTCGGAAGCCTGCAGGCCAATTCCGATCGGCGGGATCCCGCAGGGCCTTCCGGAGGCCGGAGCTTTCCGCAGGGCGGCTGGAAGCTGTAGTGGGGTCAAAACATTTTGGTGCAATAGACGATAGATACGCACCCAATTAGACGTCGCAGTTAATCAAAGAATTTTTTCAGGTCTTTATAGTCAAGTCTGAACACTCAACCTAAGGATTCGGGTTCCCAAAGAAATGTTAAATCAGTAAGGTTACGACTCTGACAAGCTCCACCAGACAATGCTGATTCCTCGGATCGACCTTCTGCTTTAGTAGTGGAGCTAGTTCAACGGTTTCTCCTACCCGAAACGAGTCAACGATTCGGGCCGCGCCCCCCCCCCCCCCCCGCGCCCCCCCGGGGGGGGGGGGGGGGGGGTTTGTTTGGTGGGGTGGGGGGGGGGGAGGGGGGGTGTATGAGGTAGGGTGGGTGACCGAGGGGGCC